>CM053569.1:67229250-67269381 GCA_028646485.1 Cryptoprocta ferox
AAAAAAAAAAAATTATAGTACTTCTTAACCACCTTGCTGATTTTAAAGATGAAGTTGTCAAAAATATCTTTTAAGTTATTTTCACTTGGGAAGTGGCTCTGTATCATTTATTTGTATGAGATGGCAGGGTTGAATTTCTTTCTGGTTATGCTTATTAGTAGCTAACGCAGGGGGTCTTGCATGACCTGGACAATTGCCTTAATCTGCCTCACTTTGCTTATGCAGACCCAGGCAAACTGGCCTCCTCCCCATACTGTCAGAGTTCTCTCGCTCTTAAAAGCGGATGATATTTGTTCTTTGATGTGAAATGAAACTGTAGGTTGAAAGCTCAAGACAGGAAAATAATTGATTTTTGCATTTAAGACTTCCAATGCTAAAAAAGAACTAATTTATACTGTTTTTGGAATGCTTTATGAATACCTTTTGGATTCCTTAAAATTTAAACTGAGATTGTGAAATCTTTAGTACTGTCGAGAATGAGCTCTTTGAGTCTCGAGATCCTTTGGGGGACCCACCAGGGACCATTAACATTGGTTTCCCTCCACGTCGGAGATGTGTCTCTGGCAGGCTCTGTCTCCTCACCTCACCATCTCTACCAGAGCTGTGACGGCCAGCCACTTAGGTGTGCCCTTGGCTGGTCCACTATCCAGGAAGGTATGGGAGTAATAATTTAAAGTGCAAAATGTATTAGTCCTCTGCTTAAAAGCAGTCGGTGATCCCCTCTGTGATAAACTCCAGCTCTGAGGTCCAGCCTACAAGTCCCCTCCCGGGAGTCACATCCTGAAGCCTACCTTTATCCTCTTGAAATACAGTCAGGCCTTGCTCAGCCTCTTCTCTCTGCTTGGAATGTACTCTCTCATGTCTCTTAGCTTGCTCTTCCCGACTCTGCTTAGTTATCTCCTCTGGAAAGTCTTCCGTGACTTTCCCCACTTCGTTTTGGTGTGGCTCTTCCCTCCTGGTTCCTTGGCACTTTCTCTTACTGCTTTCGAGGCACTCTCTTTAAACTACAGCACTAAGTTCAGTAAGCACTGAGAATGCCTTGCTAGCACTGAGACTGTCCTTTTTAGATTCTTGGTGGTCAGCACAAGCCTGGGAGTGTATCTCAGAATGTGTGTTAAACTCAGATGAGATGAGGGGGAATAAGCCTTGATCGATAGCCTTTGAACTGTCTGGCAAATTTGTTTTCAACAAAGGATTGTGGAAGCTTAGCTGGATTAGGTAAATGCTTACATATCATGTCTTTATGGGATTCTCAAATTTTGCAGAGGCTTCTTATAGGAGCTCTTTACATGTATATGTGTATATATATATAAGCATAATAGCTACGCCTGTTAAAGAACATTAAAGAAAATGCAGACAGTGGTGGTGGCATCAGTTTATTTTATATTCTGTCCACCACAAGTGTGCTATTCTAAGGAAACAAAGCATGTCATCAACGTGTGTTTCATGTTGTTTCAGTGTAATTTTATTGAACGTAAGGATATCACAACTAACACACCTGCCACATGGTGACAAAATAGCACTCAGCAAAATTTGATACTCGTAAATGTAGGGTGAGTGTATCACTTTTGGTCTGACTACTTTCCTTGTGAAAAGATAGGCTGTGGAAAGGGAGAATGAGAGGATGTTGCCAAATGGGTAAAACAGAGCTACTATTTATTTTTAGTCTACGGGTGCAGTCATTCTTGGGGGATCAACAGGTAATGCTTTTACTTGGCACCTCATGGCATTCTGAATTTAGTATTTTGTCATTTCTTATGGCTTTGCACAGCCACGTGATTTTAGTGTGGTTTAACTTTGGATTATTCATCTGCAGCAAAAGCGAAAGGTACCCAGGGCCTGATTGCTGGCTGAAAGCTGCGTCATTGTCACCCTTCCCTGGGGACCAGGCCTGGGCAAAATGCTTCCCTCCTTTGTGTTTATTTTCAACCCAGTAGAATGTAAGATCCACGAGGGTCTTGTTTCATTATAATTTTATTGAACATAATGACTTCATAGCTAACAGACCTGCCTGGTAGGGGCCAAATACCACTCACCAAAAATTCGATCTTCAGAAATGCGTGAATTTGCTTTTCATCCTAAGAGAATGTTAGATCCATGAAGTTAGTGAATTTCGTCGGTTTTGTCATAGTCCGTGTATCTTAAGCATTTAATATGGTACCTGGTATAAAAGTATTAGTTGAAAGGATGAGAAAATGAACTCCTGTGGGCCAGGAACGTTTCCCTATCAAGAGACGCAGATCAGTGTAATTTGAGTTTCTAGGGCATGTAAAATATCAGCTCTGTCGTCAAGTTTTAAACGAAAGACTTTCAAGCCTGTTAAAGAAATAGCGGGCATCGATCAGATGGAGGTTGCATTTTGGTCCCCTGAAATCACCGTCAGGGTTCATTTCCTCCATTTCTACAGGAGAATGTTGGTGGACTGCCCTCTAACAGTTCAAAAACACTGTGTACGTGTGTGTGTGCGTGCATGTGCGCCAAGTGTGCCCTGTGAAGAGGTTTTGGGGGAAAATTTTTTTAAAATCCTCTTTCCCATTTCTCATGTGCTTCATTTCCCAGTGCTCCCTTTCTTCTTCCTTAGCAATGTGGAGCAAAGTGTCCTCTAAGACCATTTTCGCCTTCTGTTGAAAGAGTAGAGTGTTAGAGAGCACCCCTCTGCCCCGACTAGGCCTCAGGTCAGGCCGAAGCCGTGCATGGTGAGGGGTATGTTTTCTAGTTCTGACGATGCAGCCTGGGGTGTGGCACGGGACGCACAAGAAGCCTTTTCCCATTTATTCTTTTTGGCTTGGGAGGTGGGGTACATTCCACCTTTGGGAGTGGGTACAGCCCAGACTTCCTTCCTGGTTTTTCTTAAGACAAGCATTGGACAGCCAAGGGAAAGGAATGAGTTTTGAGGTTATTCACCAGCCGTGGCACAGTGGTTGAAATAAAAGCATTTCATCCACAGGACGGATGGTTATTGGAGACGATGCCATTCACTGGCTCTGCAGTTTGGGACATCTGTAAGCCTTTGTGATCCACGTATTTACATTTTTTTAAAAATTGTTCTGGAAAATAGGATGAGGTGTGGTACTTCTCAAAGGAAGGACTGCAGTTGAGAAATCCAAGCTTAAAGCTTAAAGAACTCATTGTTTTTTTAGTTCCTGCAAATAGATGTAGAGATTTGGATCCTCCTGTCCTGTCTCAGTGGGTGATGTGATCAGAGGATTGGAGTTGCAGGCTCCTGAGGTTTGCTAGCTAGCTGGGTGCCCAGGGCAGGTCACACGTTGCCCCTGGCAGCCACGTTTTCTCCCCTGTCCATGGGGATGGTAACACCGACTGACCCTTCTGATTTCTTGCGCGATTTAAAATAAGACCAAGCATGAGGAAACATTAAAATCGCGTGAGATGGTATTCTCCTAAAGACCACGTGTCTCACTTCCTTTCCCCCGGATGTGAGGTTTGCACCCTTGGAAAATTATAATGGTGTTTTGCTGCTGATAGCTCTTTTTCTTCTTCGAGCTGGTAGAAAGCTTAAAACCCAATTTATAGGGTACTTTTTGTAAGGATTTCATGCACTCATTTGTGCTGTAGCTTCATTCCCCCATCTGTATCTGTCTCTGTCTTTTGTTTTCCCTTTGGTCTTCCTTCTAATTGATGCCTCTATAACAGGTACTTGGTGTGAGAAGCCTTAACATATTTTTAGAACAAGTTATTAGATGAAGAACCAGCGAAACAAATACTGCTGCACCAACCCCCTTTCCTCTCCTTTGAGGGTTAGAGTAAGGACGGACAGCAGAACTACCCTGCTGTGTGGTACTCAGTTTTGGGTGCCATTACTAACTCCACAATTGTGGCCCGCATGTGAGTGCTAATCTCTTTAAAGAGACTGCTTTTTGGCGTAAGAGGTAAATTTTACCAGCTCCCTGACTAAAAGAGTAAAAATAACTTACAATTCTTAGCTGATATCAGGTAGAATTAACATTTTTATAGGAAAAATGCAAACAACCTTTGTGTCAGATAATTTGTGTCAACCTTTATTTGGTCATTTGTAATAAACTTGAGTTTTTTCGTCTGCTGTCAGGGAGTGTTTAAGGAAGGTATTTTATTGTTTTCAGACAGGTTCTTACACAAATGTACTTTTCATCATCTTTAGAGTGCTCTTGTTTGGGACAGAGTTCTGGGTTATATCCGGAAATAAGAAATAGAGACACGGCCCCTGTACAAGGAATGTTGACGTTGTTTTTTCCAACAATGACATTTGAAGTATTGTTAATATTTTATCATAATTTTATTTCATTTGCATTTCTGTGGTACTAAAATGGTGAATAGCTTTTCATGTGTTATTTCATTGTTGAAAAATCATATTGGCATAATCATTCTTTTCATGGATAATTTGGTTAGCTTACACTTTTTAAATTGAAAGTCTGGTACAAATGGATGATCTTTAACATGATTTAATTTATTGACAGGTTTATAGCAAATGATTGGGGCCAGGCTGAGGCACAAATTCTATTCTCTCCTGAGCAGTGCTAAGTGCCTCAGGGAGAGGAGGTACTGTGTCTGCTTTCTGTGTCCACCCCTTTACCTTGAAAGACACAAGAAGTTGATGGTGTGCAACATTACGAAGTATTTCAAAGGTTTTGAACTTCCCACAGTTAGAATATATTTCTCATTTTGGCTATGTGAACTCAATGGGTAGAACTCTTAAGAGCTTTCAGGCAAAAAATGTTCCCCATGTTTAGAATGCTATACTGATGAGTATGTTTGAGATGTAATTAAACAGAACTTAACTTTCTTTTTTCAGTTCTGTCAGGAGGTCCATTGCCTCAAGGGCATGAATTTGAACTGTATGAAGTTAGATTTCACTGGGGGAGAGAAAACCAGCGCGGTTCTGAGCACACAGTTAATTTCAAAGCTTTTCCCATGGAGGTAAGAATAACAAATCATCTTGTAAAACTCTTACTGTTGATGTAAAGTATTCAATGATTTACTGGGCATGGCTTAGTTTCGAAGTCGTTGCATAGCATTTGGATTTTATCAATTTATATTAAAATGATAAGGTACTTATGGAAATGTAAGCTTGGGGCAGAAAATGACGCTTCCCATCAACTTTGGTGAACTTGGAGGATGCACACGGGCAACTGGCCGTAAAGGTAATCTACGCAATTAAGTTTCCCTTCAGTATTGTTACTGTTCTAAAAATTCTTCTGCCTCTGCAGATTCGGTAGGTCATTTTTGTAGATGCTATGAATAGATGATAAACCAAAACCCAGTAACTTTTGGGGAAACCTCAACACTAGTCAGAAGTCTAGTTGAGCTCTGATTAAAATTGGTAAATTAGTTTTATTCACCCTAGGCAATTAGAGATTTTTAGACATTTTGTCTGAAGAATTCCCTCCTCACTTATCATCTTGGTCAGTTCTTGCTTTTTCTTTAATACCTAGTTGAAGTATCATTTCTTCCATGGGAGTTTTTCTGTTCCTTCCCTGAGCAGGATTTCTCCCTCTTGTGTGTTCCAAGTGTACTTGACCAGTTGCTGCCATGGCATTCATGGGTTGTAACCTTTAGTGTCTACAGTGCCTGTTACTGAGCCTATGGGTTCCTGTTATGGACCAAAGTATTGGTGGCCCCCATTCATATATTGGGGTTTTTTTTTTGTTTTTAATTTTTTTTGTCATCTTCATTTATTTTTGAGAGAGAGACAGAGTGCGAGTTGGGGAGGAACAGAGAGAGAGGGAGACACAGAATCCGAAGCAGTCTCCAGGCTCTGAGCTGTCAGCACAAAGCCCGACGTGGGGTGTGTACTCATGAGTGGTGAGATCATGACCTGAGCTGAAGTCGGACACTTAACCGACTGAGCCACCCAGGCGACCCCCCATTCATATATTGTAACTCTACCCCCAACATGATGGTATTAGGAAGTGGGGGCTTTAGGATATAATTAGAGTTAGATGAGGTCAGGAAGGTAGAGTCCTCATGAATAGAATTAGTGCCCTTATAGGAGTACAGACAGATCTTGCTTTTCTCTGCTCCTTGCTGCGTGAGGACACAAGAAGATGGCGTCGATAAGTCAGGAAGTGGGTCCTCACCAGACGTCAGATCTGTCAGCATCTTGACCTTGGATTGCCCAACTTCCAGAACCATGAGAAACAAGTGTTGTGAGTCACACCATCTGTGGTAACTTAGGCCCAAGGTGGCTAAGACAGCTCCTGAAGAAAAAGTCTCCCTCTCATTCTTCTCTTTACGTTCATCATTTAATCCACTGTTAGGTATGTCTCTGTGGAATTCAGACGATGTGCCTGTTGGCCCAGGCCTTGTTTGTATTTCGTTCTATCAGGACCCACAGTTCTCTCCAAGAAACAGCTCTTCTGTTTTACAGCACGTTACGGTATATCTTTGGGGCTGCTGGAGTGGTGAGCTTTCTTCGCAGTTGTTGGCAACTGCACATATCCTTAATTAAGTGTGGACTTGAACATGGCTAGATACTGTGTCCAGTCCAGCCTTAGTGACTAGAAACCACTACTGTATAATTTATGTAAGTGATATTTGTATTTCAAAGAATGAAGGTAGAGGAAGGATTTCTCGATATTACTTTAATTATCATTTTAAAAAAGTCCCTTTAGGGGGCGCCTGGGTGTCTCAGTCCGTTAAGCATAGAAGTCTTGATTTTTGGTTCAGGTCATGATCACCTCTTTTTTGAGTTGGAGCTGCACATTGGGCTCTGTACTGACAGTGGGAGCCTGCCTGGGATTCTCTCTCTGCTTCTATCTCCCCTTCTATCTCTCTCTCTCTCTCTCTCACTCTCTCTCTCTCTCTCTCTTTCAAAAATAAAAAAAAAAAATCCCTTTGGCATCTCATAACTCGTTACAAAAGGCTCAAGTCTTACAAGTGAAATTTTAAGTGTTTTAAGGATGGAGAGGACTACTCAGTATATTGAGCGTACCTGAGTTTGATTGGGAGGATCGTAAATGAGCACAGCTTCGTTAAGGCTTTGATGGGAAAGGTCGGGTCTTCAAACGCTACCGTTCTAGGGGCAGTTTTTCTCAGTGCCTACAGACATCGTCTGACTTCTGCCACCTTAAAACAGTTCTGCCCTGTCTCCGTGTCACCTGTGGCTGCAGTGCTGTCCTCACCCAACATGAGAAGGAAAAGTACACGCCAGGATGCGTCAGAGAGTAGAGAGGGCACAGACCAGTCCAAAACAGTTACACCTGCAGGGCAATGGAGGGGCAGAGTGAGGGGCGGGTTGAACAGTGGACGGTCAGTGCCTCACCCTGTCCCCTTCTTTGAGATCGAAAGACCCATTTCATCGCTTCCTCTCAACCAACCTTCAAACACCTATTGCAATATAAAAAAATGTAGGGACAGATGGAAGTCATTGGGTAGGCAACAACTTCCGGATGAGCAAGTTGCTTTGCTTGCGACACACCGAATTTACAGCCTTGAGAAAGCGTGATTAGGTTAAGTGAGTCAGCTCTTCGGCTGTGCGGTGGTGTAGCCTTTCCTGACCACATGTTCAGACTGGTGCTGTCACTCGGGGGCATTTTAACCGCTCCCGTCCATTAAGCACAGGTAATGGTTTGTTTTGAGTGAAGATTAAATTCTGATAGGCTTTGTTTCTGCAGAAATATTTATATTTCGGATAATGGAATTACTGGCTGTAATTTTTCCAAAATAGGTGATGAATAATATGTATACTCTTGGTTGTCCCAGATTATCCCTGATCCAATCCTGGAGAAAACACTCATGTCATCATCTGACGTTTGTTTAGCGTTGTATCCCACGGAGTGCATAATAGCAAGGGGTGTGCAGAAGTAGACTGGGAGATCTACAAGCCAAGTGTTTTCTTTTGTTTTTTTTTTTTTAATTTTTTTTAACATTTATTCATTTTTGAGGGAGAGATAGAGTGTGAGTGGGGGAGGGGCAGAGAGAGAGGGAGACACAGAATCCGAAGCAGGCTCCAGGCTCTGAGCTGTCAGCCCAGAGCCTGATGAGGGCTTGAACCCATGAGCGGTGAGATCATGACCTAACCGATAAGCTGAAGTCGGACGCTTAACCAACTGAGCCCCCCAGGTGCCCCAAGCCATGTGTTTTCTGTTTATGTGTTTTGTTTTGCTTTGTTTTAATGGCAGTTGTGAATAATGAGCTGGGTGTCCAGGGGGAGGGGGCTCCCCGGTGTGCTGAGAGGAGAGAGACACTCCACATAGAATAGTTCCAGGAAGGAACGAGATGGCTGAAGTGGAGACAGGTAACTTGCCACCGGTCCCCTGGTCCTGAACTGCCCTCCAGGGCCACCTTGAACACAAGGGCACGGCAAATAGGACAGTGGAGAGTGAGGATAACCAGTGCCCTTTTGGGCATGTAATTAAAATTTTTTGTAAAGATACTTTATTTTATTTATTTATTTTTTTAACGTTTAGTTTTGAGAGAGAGAGACAGTGTGAGAGGCGGAGGGACAGAGAGAGAGGGAGACACAGAATCGGAAGCAGGCTCCAGGCTCTGAGCTGTCAGCGCAGAGCCCGACGCGGGGCTCGAATCCACAATCTTGTGAGATCATGACCCGAGCCAAAGTCGGACGCTTAACCGACTGAGCCACCCAGGCGTCCCTAAAGATACTTTCCATATTTTATTTATACTTTAAGACTAACTTTAATCTCCAGATCACCTATCTATACATACTTCCTTTTTATTGATTTTGCTTAAACTTAAATGAATGGCTTACTAAACACTACAATTATTTATGACATATATTACATGAAACATAGGAATGGCTTGTAGTAGTCACTCATCAGCCTCCCGACTGACTTTGTAAAATTTTAAATACATACAGTAAAAACAATTCTATTTTTGATGCCACGAGAATTATTTATACCATTCACACTAATTTTTGTAACAAATCGAACCACTAGAGGAAACTGCTAGGTATTTAGGGTCAAGTTCGACTTTTAGGCTGTATGTTCTGTTTTCGCCACTTGTCTAAGAAGAACTTTGACACTTTGCTACTTCAAGGAACCCTAATGTCGTGGTCTGTAGAACTCTTGGGAAATGATGATTGATCTTTACACACGAATTGCTACCTTAATACTTCTATGGAAGTGTGCTTCCCGGGCATTTAGATTTTATGCTGGAGCAATAAAATTAAAAAAGAAAAAAAAAAGAGGATGGGGAAACCGAGAATGTGGCCAAGTTTTGTTTTTTCCAAATAAGAACATTATTAACTGTACTATCCTCATCATTTTATAGAGAGAGCATCTTTACGGGCTGAATGTAGGAAGGATACAGGCTCAGAATGAACATGGGCCTGTAAGTTGAACAGATTTAGCTTTTAAAAAACTCATTACCTTAGTTCTGGCTTCTCATTTCACTACAGATGAATTAATAGTCTTATATGGATGGACACTGGTCCTGCCCACAGACCAGCTGGAGATCATGCATGGCCGATCTTTCTGGGCCTAAAAGTTTATAATTTGAGAGTGAATTACCAAGGAAGAACGTATTGTTGGAGAGATTCTTATCTTTATATTGTATATTTAAAGATCAGCTATTTCTGTATATTCTCTGAACGGACTCCATGGTAATTGAGCCACATACCAGCTATTTATGGGGAGTTGAGTGGATTAAAAAAAAAAAGGTAAGTTTGATTGTGCAGAGCAGGACTCTTCAGTTGTGAGGAGTCGAGGCCTTGGTTGTGAAAAAGGCCAACAGAACATTTTTTTAAATTTATTTTTTATTTTTGTGCAAGACCGAGCGTGACCAGGGGAGGGGCAGAAAGAGAGGGAGACACAGAATCCGAAGCAGGCTCCAGGCTCTGAGCTGTCAGCACAGAGCCCAACGCAGGGCTTGAACCCACGAACCGTGAGATCATGACCTGAGCTGGTCAGAGGCTTAACGGACTGAGCCACTCAGGTGCCCCAGGTCAACAGAACATTTTGAAGAATGCGTCTCCTAAGAGAGGGCCAATCCTGACTCTTTCGCCCCCACTCTCCAAGTCTGGGCTCTTCCACTTACCATATACTTTTCTTACCTTTGCAGGCAAATACTAGTGTCTACCATTTAAGTTTTCTTTTAGTAAAAATGATCATGCCTTTTGCTTTACTTCCTCCTAAGCCACTTGCATGTTCATCTATCTGCCTGACTAAAAGACCTTTATTGATTTTCCGTATATTTTAAGACTCTGGGGAGCTACCAGCCAGAGTTTGCGTGGTCAACAGTGAAGGGAGGAGGGTCTTTCCAAGTTGCTTTATTCCCACGATGTCTCAAATAGAGCTTCATATTTGTGAATCGCTTCCGAAATAGAGACTTCCATTGATTTTCCTTGACTTCAGTGAGAGGATATGATGAGATTAGATCTATAAGATATATAGTTAAATAATTTATTTTTAAAAGGAACATCAGAGGGACGCCTGGGAGGCTCAGTCGGTTGAGCGTCCGACTTCGGCTTAGGTCATGATCTCACGGTTCGTGGGTTCAAGCCCCGTGTCGGGCTCTGTGCTGACAGCTAGCTCAGAGCCTGGAGCCTGTCTTCAGATTCTGTGTCTCCCTCTCTCTCTGACCCTCCCCTGCTCGCACTGTCTCTCAAAAATTAAATAAAAAACATAAAAAAATTTTTTTTTAAAGGAACATCAGAGATCACCGAGGGCAAACTCCTGTTTAACCTAGGAGAAATCCGAAGTTCCTGAAGGTTAAGGGTCACAGGGCAACCTGGTGGAGGCCATAATGTATGGTCTGGGGGGAGAAGAGGGTGTTTTAGTTCATGATATATCCCATTTAAAAAAGAATTATCCTTTACTACTGGTCTTTTCTCTAATGGGTTAGATTGAAAAGAGACAACACAACAGTCTTTGCCTGCGCCCCCCTCCCCCACGAGCCTGAGCGGGGCATGCTCAGATGCTGTGTCTGCATGCACCCCCATTCAGGAGGGGAGTGTTGTAGCCTTGCATAGGACTTTTTTTTTTTTTCACTTTCCAAAGCCCATTATTCCTAGAAAAATCAACTCTAGTTTGAGATTTTATTTGCAATAGTCATTAATGCTTTGGACTGAGGTTGCTTTAGAAGAAAGGAGGTAAGGCTGATGCTAAAGGAAATTCAACGTTTGCATGTTCAACTTTGGGAAGTTTTATTGTTTTGATCAGAAAAAGGAACACACTGTAAATATGATTGTTATGATTATAATTTGGCGTCCTGGAATCTTCCACCGGGCTAGCAGATTGAGCCTCATGGATAAACAGGTGAAGAAATTAGAGCCTTGTGCTATGGCCGCTCTGTGGTCATAATTGCGGAAACTCCCTCTCACATCTGGGTAAAAAAATAATAATAATAAAAACAAATTTTATGTTTCCTGAATTCTGATGAACACTTGCAGTTTTGCTACATAAAAATCACAGTAGCTGCTTTGATTTAGCGTGTTTATTTTCTCATTTATGAAAATGTATTTAGTGTAGAAACTTCACAGTTTACTCAATAGAAAATAAATTACAGTGTTGAACAAACAGAAATGTTCTTTTAGCTGTACCACATGATGTGGCAATCTGCCATTCCTACTTAGAAATAGAAGTGTGTAAGGCCAACCTGACCTCTGAGTAGTCTTTGAAGCTACCTTTCATTTTATATTTGTAACTGTTTCTTTTAGTAGATTATTCTTTTGTTTGAAAATGTATAAAATGTTTTTGGCAAACTAAATTTGGAAGAATCATTTCTATGTATGTTTTTACAAAGTAAGGCAAATTTGTGCAAAATGAAAAATTGTTTCTATAAATGTATCTGGTGTATAATTAATTTATAGGTTGTTACAGATTGTTACAGACTCGCAAGTAGAAAATGTTTTAAATTGGGTTCTAACATATAAATTCTACAATAAAATACATCTCTTCATGTGTATTTTAGAAATACACAGATAAGAAATAGACTCTGATTTAAATATATAGTTCATAACCAAGTGGCCATCTTTAACTCCTTTCCATCTATTCATCCATTTATTCATCTGTTTTTGTTCATCCATCCATCCATGTATCCATGCTGCTGATCAAGTGTTTCTTGGGAATCTACTGTTTAGGCTCAGGGCTAAGCTCTGGGGATACAACAATGAGTGTCAAAGACAACCAGTGGGGTTTATTGTATTGTGTGTGGGGGGGGTGCAAATGCAATGTATGCGATTCGTCTCCTCCCTTCTTTTCCCCTAAATTGATGAGCCTTCAAATCAGGTGTTAAAGGGCCTCATCCCCTCTACCCTGTCTACGCAGTATGTAAACTCCGGCTATTAGAGAAACTAATTACAGGAAGGTTTTGAAGAAACTTATTAGAAAACAAATATGTTATTTGAAGTGTAAATGATTGTCAACCAAACAAAATATTTATCGACTAGTACACGAAAGGCACTGTGTTAGGTGTGACTGCTGCAGGGTTAATTTAACTGCGATGACCTAACGAAATTAGAATCAGCAAGACACAGGATAGGAAAGTTTTGATGGTGGGGGGAAGTTAGGAAAGGTCTAGATTCTGGAAAGCTGCTGGAGAACCCCGGCCAGTGCTGCTGTCCCATTACCTATCACTTACGATTCCCTGCAGATTACCCGTGGGACGGTGTGGGAAGGGTTGGTGTGCTGGGCTTGGTGAGAGTTTAGGCTGGGAAGTCAGAAATTCCAGGATTCAGATCCAAGCTCTGTGACCCTGGGAAAGATAGTAAACCTCTCGGGGCCTAGATGTTCTTGTCTTCGAAAAGGGTTCAGAAGTAGCTCCGAAGTTGGGAAGGAGTAAACGTTTTAGTATGTTAGGAAGGTATTATTATTCCTGTCATTATTGTTATTCCTACCATGATGAAGAGAGGGAGGACATCACTGGGCAATTGTGATTGTGATGATAAAAATCTGGTTAAGGGGCACCTGGGTGGTTCAGTTGGTTAAGCGTCTGACTCTTGATTTCAGCTCAGGTCATGATCTCGTGGATCATGAGTTTGAGCCCCAGATAGGGCTGTGTGCTGACGGAGCGGAGCCTGCCTGGGATTCTCTCTCTCCCCCTCTCTCTCTGCCCCTCACCCACCCTTTCTTTTTCTATCTCAAAATAAAGAAATACACTTTAAAAAATTATTTTTAAAAATCTAGTGAAAAATTTCTGAGGGGAAAACAAAAGGCTTGTTTTGTTACTACGTAGAATATGAATGGAGGAAAAAGTCTTTTGTTTTCTTTAAAGCGCCTGTTCCACCGTTTACTTGAATATATTGTCCTCTACAAGTCTACTCAATTATGTTTCCTGAGACGGAGCCATCTTTTTATGATTATTGTGTATCCACATGCAGGAGAATTTATAGCATCAGCTTCTTTTGTAATGAAAATCAAATAAATATTTCCTGTGTAAGGTGACTATTGGCATGGTAAAACTTCTAATCGAATAGGAGAATAATCAGAGGTTTTTTAACTTTGGAAGATGTTAATTAGTATAAAAACTACATAAGGTGTGGGGTGGGATGTTTGATTTTGGTATGTAAGAATGACAGCTTAAAATGGCACAGTGATATTGGTAAGATGATTGTGCTTGCGCCCTGGCCACCGCTTTGCTGTGCTTGAAAACATTTTTTCTTTTAGCTTCTTAGTGTGACACAGAACAGGAACTCACTATGGAATCCTACAGCAACGTGCCCCGGACCCTATGGGAAACTGGAATTTTTGGTGTCGTGGTTTCCCAGGAGGAAGCCTGCTCTGGTGATCGGTACTCTCCATCTAGCCGTTTAAGTTCATTTCCTTCGCTGGGACATAAGGATAATACAGTTGTACTTACCCTTACGGAACTTAGGGAGAGGCTGTAAAAATTAATGGTGTAATAATGGAGGCACCGTGCACTGAGTATCTCATATGGTGGTTTAAACACAATCTGGTGTTCACTTAACGTACTTTGTGAAAGCATTTTAAGGGTATAATTAGCCAAAGTGGATGTAAATGTAATTTATGACAATATAGTTGTATTATTGTTGCTGTTTTTTAGAAGCCTTAAATAGGAAAAAAAAGAAATCCAGATTTTAAACTGTTAAATATAAACATTAAGATAAAGGGAAGACATTTCTGCTTGTAGGACCCGACAGATGAAAGATGGACCTTTTTTCATCAATTAATGTTTTCACTTGGGGTCCTGAGGCAAGTATGTTCTCTAAACCCAGTTTAACGAGTCACCTAGAGCTCCGGTTGATAGACCTTACTCAGTGGAACCAATTTATTTGGCTTCTGAGTTTAATGTATTTCTCATGAACATCCCTTGATGATTTCTCTAAATTGATGAGTTCTCTGAGGAGGTATGTAAAGGGATTCCTCTCTCCAGCCTGGGGTTTGAACAAATAAGAAATAGGGCATTATTAGAGTCATCGGATGGAGAACAAAACATCACCTCTGTTGTGAGTAGAACTATCCTGGAGACATAGCTTAGAGAGAAAAGGCTCTGCCCACCTCGTTACAGGCAAGGGGCCAGTGGGAGGGTTGATTAGCCTGCTCTCTAAGGGGAGCTCTCATTTCAAAAGAGGGAAAAGAAAAAGAGGGGGTTAGTTGAAAGAGTGTAGAGGAAGGCCAGCCTTGTTTAGACAAAATCCCTCTTTCTAGGAACAAGGAGGACGTGTTTCCTACTGATAAGACAGACTCTTAAAAATTCTCCCACTTATCCTTTAAAATTCAATGGCACTAGACACTAGTAAGAGACCAGCTACGTTTGGGACTCAGTGGAGGGAGTACGGTTTCCTTCTGTTGCAGGTTTGTTCATTTTAACCACCTGGGACCAAATCCCTTTTTGCTAGCTGCACTTCGTACCTAAGATAGTCACACAGTTTCCTCCTTTCTAGAAGGAGCTGGGAGATGGAGTGAGCGAGGATTTTGATGCATGTGCAGGATTTAATTTTTTTCTAACGTACGTGGATGGGTTTTTGCCCAATGTAGCATCTCAGCTTGGGCCAGTTATTGTTTAAACCAAAGATATAAATGTGTTTATATATAACATTTTCTTCTCAAAAATTGTGACCTAGGTCCAGGGCTTACATCATGAATCCTATTCTGAATTTGGGTTGTACGGTGCTGGAACTATTCTGCAATAATTTTAAAGAACAAATGTCACTTGTCCACCTTGTCATGGAGAACAAATAATCACAGATGTTTGTCAGTGGGCATTGTTTCTAATTAGCTTATCAGCCACGACGTGCTTTAACTCTGCTCCCAATCTTCCTGTTTTCCAGCCAATCTTGAGCTTGCCTGTATCGGTCAAGGACTTGGGTCTGGTGGAATAAAGGCTGAGCCATTAGTAACGTTTGTTACTTTTTCCTTAGCCGAGCTCCAGTGGATGAGAAAGGAGGCTTCCTCTTTGAGAGGCTGTTTTCCCCATGAGCAGGTGTAAGGAAAGATACTACTGGGTTTTGAGTCTCGCAGGAAGGCAAGATGGTGGAGTGGTACCTACCGTTCTGTTAGCAAACATTTGTCAAGTGTCAAACCCTGTGAGATACACGACATGTAAGACAACAGCACTTGTGCTTAGTGGTTCTGTAGTCTGGTTGGAAGAGATGGGATTAAGGTAAAAACATGTAAAGAGATAACAGTGGAAGGGTTAAATGTAAAGCGATTCAAAACACATTTAGGGAGCAGCTGCTGTGTGTTTGTGCTGCGTGTGGTGCTGACCTGTAACAATAAATGAAAAATAATCCAGGTCTAGAAGAGGTTCATATTCCCAACAGAGTGACAGGCCTGTTAAAAATGGCTGTTCTGTGTGAGGAATGCCTTAGGTGATGAAATATAAAAGGGAACAGACATGGCTTTCTGCTGGATTGAGGGAAAGCTGTGGAAAAGAATGGTTACTGGAGTTGGGCCCTGACAACTGGGTAGGAGTTTGCAGGATAAAAACGATATAAAAAAAAAAAAAGGTGGATGCAAGAATGTCGTGAAGGACAAGGGTAGTAGGGCTTGGTGAGTGATTAGAAAAGGCCAATGTGATGCCGAGAAGTGGTACTTGAGTAACTGAAATACCCAGGAGACCATCGGAAAATCTGGGAGTCAGAAAGGGAGGTACTGTGGTGGAGAGAGCCTGATAAATTTCAATTAATAAATGATGCTCTTTGAACAGGTATCACTTTACTCAATTCAATCCCTGTTGTTTTTAATCCCCGAATACTCTCAAATTAGGTAAAAAAACAACAGGAGTTGGGGTAGCGGTTCCTTGAAAGGTTGTATAGATGCTCTCAGCTGTAGATAAGGTGAAGATCACGATAAAAAGACTTGGAAGTTTACTAAGCCTTACACAATTTGAGTCTTAACAAAAGCAGGGCTAATCTTTCTCCACACAGCAGAGAAGTGAATTAAACTGAGGATGACCAGGGTTTAGTTTGTTTTCTCAGGGAAAGAATTTTCAGATTTGGAATTTTCACCCCCTCTTTTTAGCTGGATGGTGTGACTGTACTGATCTTCACAGAGTGACACGTATTTCTGCCCAGGTTTCCTAGGCAACACCCAGCAGACCTTCTCCGTTTTGGTGTTGTTTTGAAGAGACTTTTCTCTTGATATCTGTGCTCCTTATTATTGCTGGGCTTGCTCTTGTCAGTTGATGTTCCTGGAGTCTCTCCTCCGTTTCCTCTGGCCATGTTATGTTTTAACATGGGTATCCTGCCCTGTCAGTGCACCTGATGGCCCTTAGAACTTGGTGTATTTTAAAAAGTAAAGAAAATGGCAGAAATAGAAAGGATATTGACTAGGAAAACCGTAAATGAAGATGCATCAGGTTACGTGGATATTTACATCTCTGTCTATCTAAATTGTATTGGAGATTTTATTTTGAATTTGTCGGGAAAACCATATTTGTGCAAACAGCCACAGCATTTTGTTTTAGGTTATTAGGATTTGTGTTAGTGGGGTTACTGCTCTGCTGAGCCAGAAGGTTCTGGAGAGCTAGAATCCAGTCAAATCTGAACTGTCTTTATGGGAAGAATTATCCTTTGTTATTTGAGTCTAATATCAGAAACATCTTGGTTGCATCCTTACTGAATAAATATTGAATCCTGTGGGGACAAAGATTTGAGATAATGGAAGATTGTTTTGCCTCTCCCCAGCCTTCTCTTTCTGGGGAGGGGGGCGGGGGGCATTGGGGAAGATAAGTAGGTATAAAATTGGGCTGACCAAATACTATAATTTGGAGGTGGATAAGATTCAGTAAGCACGTACATCATGTTACAAGCTTGTCAGAAAGGAATGGAGGGGCACCTGGGTGGCTCAGTCAGTTAAGCTCAGGTCATGATCTCACGGTTTGTGGGTTTAAGTCTTGTGTCGGGCTCTGTGCTGACAGCGTAAAGCCTGCTTGGGATTCATGTTCTCCTTCTTTCTCTCTGCCCCTCCCCTGTATGTGCATTCTCTCTGTCTCTCTCTGTCTCTCTCAAAATAAACATTTAAAAAATTGAAAAGAAAAGAATGGGGACTTTGGGAGGCTTGGGAGCACTGTGTGTTGTGAAATGACACGAGGTTGCCAGGAGGGAGAGGGAATTGAAGGAAAGATGTCAAGGTCAACTGAAGTCATGCTGAATTTGAGACTGGTTGAGATTTTTATGCAATTAAACTCAAAGATAAATCGTAGGAATTTTCACATTGGGAAGTTTGTTTGATTTCTAATAGAACCTCAATTCCTGGCCTATAGAGGCCTCTAAAGAAATATAAATAAGTGAGTGAAAGTTGGGATTGGAAAAGTTCAAGGCATCGCACCAGGTTCTGAGGATGTAAATAGGACAGTTGGGACCTCCTCCCACCTGGGGGACTTTGTCCTTGCTGTCCCCCTGTCTGGAATATTCTTCCACCAGGTAGCCATTAACTTGCTCCTTCAGCAACTTTGGGTCTCTATTCAAATGTCACATAATCAGCAAGGCTAACTTTAGCTTTCCTTAACCTGCTTGGTTTTCTCCGTTGCGTTTCACAGTAATTTAGTAATATGTATAATATAGTTATTTATACATAAATATTGTATGTGCGTAGTGTACATATGGCTATTTTATAGTAATGTAGCTGGAGTTTAGGGGATCTAGAAATTAAATAGCTGGAGATAAATCTTGAATGGCAGGTGGGACAAAGAATGGGAACCTTAAAAGTCAGGTTTATATTAGTATGTTTTTCTTTGGTCAGATGTGTGATGTGTATGTGGCATTTCACTGAGGGCAGTGCCGATCACTGTTCTGCATCTCACAGTTACACATTTTTTTCATGCATTCACCAAATATTCGTTGAGCTCCTACTATGTGTGCTGGAGGCGGTTTTAGGTACTAGGGACAGCACACCAGTGACAGAATACACAGAAATCACTTTCCTTCTAAAATGGTACTTCTAGTGAAATGTAATCATTTTCATTGATCAGGCATGTGATGCTTTGGGGAAGCCATCTTAAGAACTAGGTGTGATGTTGAGATGTCAGTTTTGACAAAGAAAAAAAGAAGGAAGTGTGAGAAACGATGTGGGGAGAGAACATGCCTAGCTTACCAAGGGTTTTGCTAGCTTGTTTGGAGATCAGGTGAAAGGAACGGTCCATGATTCCTCTAAGATTTGAGGCTCCGTAGCCGGAAAAATGGTGGGCTTCTTAAGGAATGCCAGAAGGGGGGACCGTTTGGGTGGGAAATCGTGGTGTATCCTTTGATATGTTTTGAGTTGGACAGCTGCCTTGCAGCCAAGTGGAAATGGCCAGGAAGAGGCTGGAAATGCGTATCTGTAACTCAGAAGAGAGGCCACCAACCAGCATTTATGACAGCAGCTGATACTGTTTCCTTATGTATCTGTTTAAATCTGACTCTAGGTAAATGAGTTACTATAAAAGAACACACCGCATCTTTTCTTCATGCAGCGCCATGGAAAACAGTTACAATTTTAATTTGGTATCTGTCACGACTGCTTCCATATCACAGGAATATGGAATGTTCGTGAGTAAGCCTGATCATGCAGTACTTTACCAAGGGGGAAATTATATTCTTAATCCGAGGTAATGGCCATTTGATGCCCTTGGTTTACATATTATGATTGTAGCGATCATAGTGGTATACGTTGTCTTTATCCACACCAATAATTAATCCATTCTTGAAATTTACTAAGCTACTTACTTCAACAATAAACTAATAATAAAATCCACTGCTTATTGTTAGGAAATATTAATGTGAGTATAAGAGATTTAGGACTAGATTTACACTCCTAAAACTGCTTTAGCCTGTGGTACATTTTCTGCTTACTGATAACCGGTTTACATTTTTCATGTCTTTTTTTTTTTTCAGGGTATTAAAAACGATGATATAGAAAATGCCTCTTAGGTTATTTTGTGAAAAGCTCTAGATCAGAGCAAAAAGCCCAATATACTTTTGTTTATTCTTAGACATAACTTTACTTTCAAGAAATGCTATATTTTGTCTACCAGAACCCCAAATTTGAATGAAAATAAAATTTTTCTTTTTTATTTATTATTAGGCTGTGCATACATCTAAAAGATTTGATGTAAGAAACCAAGGGCGTGCTTTTGTTTAGCATCCTATATCCCTTTTTTTTAATGTTTTATTTATTTTTGAGACAGAGACAGAACGTGAGAGGGGGAGGGGCAGAGAGAGAGGGAGACACAGAATCCGAAGCAGGCTCCAGGCTCTGAGCTGTCAGCACAGAGCCCGACGCAGGGCTCGAACCCACGAACGTGAGATCACGGCCTGAGCCGAAGTTGGAGGCTTAACCGACTGAGCCACCCAGGTGCCCCCCTATATCCCTTTTAGAGAGGTGCCTTGCAACTCAGAAAGAATAGATGTTTTTCCTTCCACATTACAAAAAGTTCCAAAGGGCAGTTCCCGGGTTGGTTAATTCAGCTGCTAACCCATGTTTTGAAGGGCTGGTTGCTTTGTTTTTCTGCTAAGTCATTTCAGCACTTTGGGCTTTTCCTTTGGTCACTCTTGGTTGCAGGATGGCTATATCACATCTTAGCGCCACATCCTCACAGACCAATGATGAAAGGTTGTAAGAGGACTTTATTATCTTGCGTTAATTTTTTGGTAATGCTTATTTATTTTTGAGAGACAGAGACAGAGCATGAGTGGGGAGGAGCAGAGAGAGAGGGAGACACAGAATCCGAAGCAGGCTCCAGGCTCTGAGCGGTCAGCATAGAGCCCGATGCGGGCCTTGAACTCACGAACCGTGACATCATGACCTGAGCCGAAGTTGGGCGCTTAACCGACTGAGCCCCCCAGGTGCCCCTGTTTTCTTGCATTAAATAATTGTTTTATTGAGACAAAATTTACTTACCATTAAATTCATCCATTTGAAGTGTACAGGTCGGTGGCTTCAGTATATTTATAGTATTGTGCCACCATTACCATGGTCTAGTTTTAGAACACCTTCATCGCCCCATATAGAAAAAGTTACTCCTTATCCCCTACCCCCATCCCTAGGCAACTAGTAATCTGCTTTCTGTCTCTATAGACTTTCCTATTCTAGACAGTTCATAGTAGCAGAACCAGGCAACGTTTTCAAGGTTCATTTATCCATGTTGTAACCTATATTGGCACTTTATGACTTTGATTGCCAGAAAGTGTTCCATTGTATGGATATTCCTCATTTTGCTTATCTGCCAGTTGATGGACACTTAGGTTTGTTTCCACTTTTTGGCTGTTGTGAGTAATGCAGCTGTGAACACTTGCATGCAAGGTTTTGTGTGGACATAACGTTTTTCATTTCTCTTGGATATATACCTAGGTGTGGAATTACTGGGTAATATGGTAGCTCTGTGTTTAACATTTTCGGAATTGCTAATTTGTTTTCCAAAGGCACTGAATCATTTTGCAAATTCTATCAGCACTGGACGAGGGCTTCAGTTTTTCCACATCCTGGACAACGCTTGCTACTGTCTACCTTTTTGATAATTGCCATTCTAGTGGCTTTAAAGTAGTATCTCCTTGTGATTTTGGTTCACATTTCCCTAATGATTAGTGACATTGAGCATCTTTTCATGGGTCTGTTGGCCACCCTTATGTATGTGTGTTCATTTTGTTGATGGCATTGATTGATGTCCAAAACTTTTTGATTTGGATGAAATCTAATTTACCAAATTTTTCTCTTACTGGTTGTGTTTTTGGTGCCATCTTTATTTTTACAATAAAAACGTTTTATACGTAAGTAACATGTACAGAAAGGAGACCAAAACACAAATAGACAATTCACTGCATTTCCAGAAAGTAAACATCCCTGTGAAAAACCAGCATGCAGATTAGTAAACAGAGCACAGCCAGTATCCCAGAAGTTCTCTTCATGGTTCCTCCAAGGTTAACCATGATCTTGACTTCCAACATCATAGGTAAGTTTTGCCTGTTTGGGGATTTTATATAAATTGAATCACATAGTAGTTGTTATTCTGTGCCTTCGTTTATTAAAATTCTATGTTAGCGTCTTCTACACTATGGTGTCTACATTTCGTTAGTTTACTTTCATGTGTAGTAGGGTATCTTGACATGAATTTTTGATGGTGTATTTTTTCTACTGTTACTGATATTTGGATTATATTCAGATCTGGTCTGTTAGAATAGAGCTTCTGTGAATATTATGTTTGGTCAGCATATGCTTAGAAGGGTAGCCTGGGTTGTAGGAAAGGCATAGTTCAGCTCTAGTGGATGCTGCCAAGTAAATAGCCAAAGTGCCCTAATCCATGCTGTTCCCCGTCTTAGGAATCTCTTTCTAGCCACCAGGAGATGTTTTCCCAGAGGTCTTCCTCACCCCTACCAGCCAGCAGAATTCCCGTCATGTATCATTGGCCACAATTTCTGTACATGCAGGTTCCTGAAACAGTCATTTCAAGGAAGGTGACAAAGCTGTAGTTCTTAGCTTAGGCTCCCCCTGTAATGCTGACGAGGGCTCTGCCTTCCCATAAGCACTTGGTCTCCTGATATATAGAAATGCAACCGAGGTTCTGTCTGCATGGAGGAAGGCGGGGAGGGAGGGGGTAGTCAACTGTGTCTGCCGAAAGTGGGAACATCCAGTCAAACCAATTAGATACCTATCAGAAAAGTGGCTTTTTGCTCCATGAGATCTGTCTTCTGGAATCATTTTCAAAATGTAACGGGACTTTTGATCAAGCCCTCAGTAAGCATTTTTGATAGTGATTATGCTTCTTGCATTTTAATTTGTATTTTTACATTATGTTTTCATTAAGCCTGCTGTAATAACTTGAATGTCGACCTTTGTACAGTGTAGACAGCCCTCGCTTTTATCTTCATCACAGTGTCTCATTGAAAATGTGCGGAGGAGTGCTCTCTGGAAAGTAGTTACCATTTTCCCCCAGAAACAGTGTTTTCATTAAACTTTCATTCCTGCTTAGGGCTTAACAGCACATCAATTAAAAATATCAAATACTGTGTTGTATAAAAGCAAAGGTAATAACTGTACACCTCCAGAATAATTTTAGATAGCAAAATTATCTCCTGAGCTATATTACTCTCGAGCAAGGAATCCAGTCCTTGCTTTTCTAAGGGGCGTGTCTATGACTTCACATACACATAAAAATAGTTTTACTCACTGATGGATTTCATTTGTCTAAAACAAATGTGCTACCTATAATAAAGACTTCTGGAAGAAAAACTGTTTCTATTTGAACTTACATAGGTTTTTTGAGAATGGTTTTGGATGGCCAAGACGATAAAGCATCAGGTAGTACAGTAAAAGTACTAGTTGCACAACCGCGACTGAGCAGACCAGGGGAAGAAGTGTTGTAAAGCAGAGAGTCTAGTCCTTCCTGGAGAGATGGGTCTCATTGGTAGGCAAATTCAGGCATAGGTGACGTCCTCATTTCCTGATTGGTGTCCCCATATCTGCCCTCTGAACTTTTACAGAAAGCATGGCGGTCACTGGTGATTAATTCATTTTGGATTATGTGGGAAATGTAATCATCTTGTTTTAGAAATGTTTCCCCCCTAAGTCAATAGGAGCTGAGCAGAATCCAAGAGCACTGCCGTATAAACGTAGGTTAAATTTCCTATCTGAATTGTGCTTTTTCTCGTTCACACCCATTCATGCCTTTCCTGTCCCTCGTTGACCTTTTTTTACCCGAGTTGTTTTGGTACAAGTTCCACCTCAGTCAAGTCAAGTGAAGTGACCCTTTACCTTGTCACAGCATTGAAAGGAAACCTGGACTCCCATGTGCTAGGTCAGGAGTAGGTTAAAACCCAGTTTTCTAGAATGCCCTTTCAAGTAATTTGATTTGCATTTGGATCCCTGTAGCACGGCTCCGGTGTTAGCGTGAGAGTCTGGGACCAATGTCCGGGAGACGTGGTCCCCTTTCATTAGCACTAGAAGTGATGTGGTTGACTGCGAGTTTGCTGCAGAAAAAGGTTCTTTGTGCAGCTCTCTTGAGCGCCACGTGAGCTGCATTCGTCTGTTATGATTTTAAAGTAAATCTCAAAACTGAGGGCAGTAAGGAAGTACTCTGTGGGAGAAGCACAGTGTAGATCTTCGCAGAGCTTTCTGTCTTGAGGATTAAGGCGGCCTTCAGTGTTCATCTACCTGGAGAGTCAGGGGAATATCTTTCTCCTTGTGCAGGAACGTTTGGGTGAAAATCTGTTACGTGTGTTTCTGAGTGTACGTTTATTTCTTTAGCCTGTCAGAGTTCACGCTTCTCACAATATTTCAAAGATACCAGATGTTTTCGGGAAGCTTTCTGCCCCTTGCATTATCTCGTGTCCGTGGAGTTCATGCAAGACTCCTTTTACGGCAGTCCTCAGGGAATTGTGGAGACCGTGGGAACACGCATAAGTCCATCCATGTGCCAGGCACCTGCCATATCTTATTTAATCAGTAAAATATCCCTTAGAGGTCGTTGGTATATGTATTTTTCAGTTGAATAATCAGGTCAAGAGGCGTTTAAGAAGTTGCCCCAGGTACATTGGCAGTGGCTGCGATTCAGACCAAGTACCCTTTTTTTTTCCCTCTACAATATGTTCCTTCTCCTATTTCTAACAGACTGGCTCTGAGTTTTGCTCTAGCTAATTGCAGTTCCGAAAGTGAAGACTTCTGAGTGTGCTGTGTTAACAGACAAGTACCTTTTCGGGTGCAGTGAGGATTAAAATGGGTTTTCTTTAACCTTTTCAGAAAAATGCCTTTTATTGTGCATTGTAATGTTTTGAATGTTGTAATTGGATGTAAAATATATTTCCTGAAAATTAGGTTAACAGACAGTGTATTAGGTATATAAAGTTGGACTATGAAAACTGACACAGGTGTTTTGGTAGAAGGACGTAGTCTGGTAGTGTGCTGTGTATTCAGGAATTTGGATTGTATCCTGCGGACAGTAAGAAGACTTAGATAGGCTTTCCTCAGGAAGGTGACATGATCAGATTTGCACCAGGTAACTGCAAGGTGGGAGATGAATTTGAAATGCCTACTTTGGAGACATGGGGGTAAGTTAAGAGACATGGGCGGTAAGTCTAGCAATCGAGTATCCATATCGTAACTAAGGAATTGCTCACGGGAATAAGTCAAGTGGGTGGATGTGGGAGATTTTGAGGAGGTAGAAGATGGCAGGACATAGCTCTTGGTTGTTTATAAAGGATGAAGATGATGAAAGAGGTTTCCGGCATGGGTCCATTAACAGAGCAAGGAGCACAAAGAGGGACACAGCTCTGAGGAGTTGGTAGAGGGACTTCAGTTGTGAAATGCTAATTTTAAAATATTTCAGTTGGCAGTTTGGTAAAGGGATCTAGACTCAGGACAGATTTTGGTGAAAGATGTTGGTTTTGGAATCATGGACATCTAGATGCCAAGGGAAGACCTGGATGGGGGTGGATAGAAGATCACAAGAATTGGCTCGATGGGGAGAGAAGAAGCAAGAGGACATTTTTCCCTAGCTCTCCCTGGCCCTGTTTATCCCATGCTTTCCCTCATTGATTAGCCTGATTCCTAGAGGCACTTGAATTTGTGATTCTGATAGAAGGGATCCAGCTTTCTATAATGGAAAGCCTTAGTAGTGATCTTGGACCTTCAGGAAAATAAAATAGGTGAGGTCAGGCAGCATCATGAGAGAATAACCAGACGGAAGGTAGATGAGCATACCTTTGTTTTCAAAGACTTGTAATACAGTTTTAATACAACACCTTTCAGTTGGCACCTCCTGCTTCTCCTCGCCCTCGCTGGCTCTAGCCAGCACTTAGTTGATATTTTCCAGGAACTTTCCAGATAATATCTCTTGCCCTTGTAATGGCCTGAAATGTTAGAGGGTATTATCTCTCTTTTAAAGTGGAGAGTCTTAGAGCTCAGGTGATTTCCCCAGAAGCTGAGAGTAAGCGTGTGCATTCACACCTTGGCACTGTGTGCTGTTAGCATCGGACGCAGCCTGCCATTTCTCAGTTTGCACGCTCTTTATTCATTCTTTCTCTCTGATTTTTCTTGTCTCTAGAGAGAACGTTGTGTGTCATTCCTCTATGCATTGTGTGACATTCACGCTGAGAAAGCTACTCTGATATCGTCTTCTACCTTTCCTCTTTGGAGTAGAGAGCTGCCACAGAGGTGGTGTAGCCACACTGCCTGGGCCACATCCTGGCTCTGTCCCCATTAGCTGTGAGACCCTGGGCAGTCTCCTTTACCTTCTGTGCCTCCATTCCCTTCTTGCTAAGATGGGTGTTGGTGACAGTCACAGTAGCATCTGTCATCAAGATGACCGTGAGGACCGTGAGGATCAAGTGAATGTTTGCCAGTGTTTGTGAAGAAGAGCGCCTGGTGGACACGTTAAGTAAATACAAAATACAAACATGCAAAGCATCTTCTATAATTTATGTTGCACACGGATGCTTTTCCCTTCTCTTTTTCTTCTGTTGAATTATAAATTTTATATTTGTATTTATTCACATCGTGTATTCCCTTATAAAAGGATTTGAGGTCTTTGTGTTTCCAGTGTTGAAGGCAGTGAACACTAAAACCCAGGTATTAATTGGTGCTCAGTAAGTGTCCTATTCAGTGCTGCCATAATCTCAGAACTGTTTTGTCAAATGTGGTTTTTATTTGGGAGCAGTGGCGAGAGAATACCGACATTATTTACTGATTCACCGTACAGAGCGAACAGATGCAGTCTGTAAATGACTTCCCCTCTAGAACCCCAGGACCCTCTGACGTCTCTTTGCTTTCTTTATTTTCTAGAATAACAAATGAAATAGACGTTTAGTTACAGGAATTTAACTGCAGCCATAACTCACAATTCAGATTTTCTTTTTTTAGAAAATAAGAGGGGGGATAAAAAAAAGAAGATGGGATATTTCTTGGAAAACAAAGAAACCAGTGTCAAAAGAGTCCGTTTTAATTGCTTCTGATCGTACCTTAAATACGAATGACATCAAAATGATGCGTTTGTTTTCTTTGACTCATGAGACTGCTCCAACAAGCCTTTTCCAACCTTTGTTAGTGACTTTCCTGAAGGAATCTTCAGTTTTTGAGAGAAGAGTCCTAACGGTATTAAGACACCCTGTTCTTGAGAGAGCAGCCAAATCAAAGTAAACAAAAGGAAATTAGCATTCAAAGAGGAGGTCATTCTACTTTGGAAAAAATCTTTTTATAAATTACATAGAACTCTAGGGCCTTTTGAATTGAGAATTCCGAGCCCTAAGAGCACTGTAAATAGCTTTTGATATTAATCTATCACTAGCTGAGGTTGCTCTGAAATGTTTTAACATATCCTCCTATTTTTCTTCTACCTTGTGTAAGAGGATACGTAATTAAGTTTAGGCACACATAACAAGTAAGTGACAGTCAGATAGAATTTCAAATAATTTATTTTCCATTTCATGCTTTACAGCGCTTTGTCACCATTATATTTGTCTACACCTTGGATGTCCTTCTCTGAATAATGGCTGCATAATAGATTGACAATGACACCTTAAAGTGCAGCGGCACCTGGAAATAATACTCACTAAATCTCCATTTCTCTGCAGATGAACGGGCGCTTCATGTAATTAGGAGTGGATCTGGAGCAAGGGGGCGCTTTCTCTGCCCTTTTTCAATTCACTATTGCTCCCGTTTTGTGACTCAACACATTTCACTTCCAGTTTCCTGTTCTTTTTTTTAAGTTTGAGTGCTTAATGTCTTCTTTCAACCCTCTCCCTATCAGAAGTGTAGCTGAGACCTTATCTTTTCTTTCCCTGTTTCTAATTCCATAGCTCTACCTGAGTGCTCTGAGAGTGGCTGTTTGGAGTGGGCCAGAGCACAGGTGAGGTGACACTCTTTGCTTCTGAAACTCAGGGTCTAGTGGGAGACCGGGTGTACCTCTCCAACGTTGAATTTCTTTGGGACTAAGGAAAGCGGTTAGGCCAAATCAGGACCCACAAGCTAGGGTCTCTTCTTGATGAGTCTAGAGTAGTAGGTGGTGGCCCAGCTCACAGGAAAGTTCTTGGTGACTGTACTTTGGCAGAAAAATGCTTTTCAGGTACAATTGCATCGGAGTTCATAGGTGTATTGAATACTTCTTTTTCTTAATTAAAAATAATTGTTTTTACATTTATTGATTGTTGAGAGACAGAGTAAGACATAACACGAGCAGAGGAGGGGCAGGGAGAGAAGGAGACACAGAATCCGAAGCAGGCTACAGGCTCTGAGCTGTCAGCACAGAGCCGGATGCGGGGCTCAAAGCCACGAACCGTGAGATCATGAGCCAAAGTCGGACGCTTAACCTACTGAGCCACCCAGGCCCCCCTGAATACTTCTGATTTATCAAAATGCATAGCAACTTGTGATTCTCTCAGGTTTTACTTTTACCCATTGAAAGAATAGATTAAAAGAATACTAAAAGTGAAAGATGACTTTGTCCTTCAACTCAAGCATACTGTTTTCCCTTATTTAAAAAAAAAGATCACTTTGCAGTCACTTCAGCTACATTTTGCTTTGTTTTCTGATACTCACTGCTCACCTTCTTGGTTTGAGTGGCTTTGCCCTGCTGGTTTTATCCTAATGCCTTTATTTTATTTCCTTCAAGTTTTATTTATTTAAGTAACCTCTATACCCTTCATGGGGTTTGAACTCATGACCCCAAGATCAAGGGTCACAGGCTTTTCCAGCTGAGCCAGCCAGGTGCCCCGATGCTAATGCCTTTATATTCTGCCTCTGCTCCTTTCATTGTATTGCCCCTGCCTTCCCAATAATCTCTAAAAAGAGATGAATCCCAGATCTTTCCATTTCCTCGTTTTCTTCTGTTTTTTTTTTTTTTTTTTTTTTTTTTTTTTTGTAGTTTTGTTGGTAGCACAGCCTTAACACTACTGACCCTTCTTCTAGAATGATTCATTTGTCCTAATAGGACTTTGGAATTTTCTGGGTTTCCTCCTCTACATTTCATGTTTGAAATTCCCCTTTTCCTCATCTCACCATTTCTGAAAGCTCAGTCTTTGCCCCTCTCTCAGTCTCTTTTACCACTGGATCTGTGGGTGACCTGATTCCCCAAGGCTCTCTCTCTAGACGTCCGAGGGTGTCTGCATCCTAGACGGTCAGCCCTGAAGGCAGTTCTTTCGTTCTGTATGCTTTACTTCCAGGAGACCAGCTGGACTGTTGAGATGGAACTTTCAACTCTTCTCTACAACTGAACTCCTCTTACTTTTGCTCAGTGATCTGGGCTAGAAACCCCAGTTACCCCTTTTCCTTCATAGCTGTTGGTTCAGGTTGTATCTGTTTTCATCTCCGTTGTCTGAATCTTCAGTGTGTCCGTCTATCAAATGCCCATCAAGGCCCAGGAAGATGGGGAGAGTTTGGACAAGTCTCAGGACAGGATGGGGAATGGCATTCCAAGGGAGTGGAACATAAACAGAACAGGAAGGCTGTTGTGAATGGTCAGGAGTCACACCTGATTTGAGTGTTTTGGAGAGACAGTTAGGCTGGGGAGGGGTGGGGTTAAAGAAGTTTAATCCGGGGTGGGCAGGAAATAAAGCGAATTAGACATTTCCGAGCAGAGGAAATGTGGTGAAAGCTGCATTAAAGAGAGATCAGTTGGGCTTTATAATGCAGATGATTAGGAGCCAGGAAAGGCTGAGTTGGAGATCAGGGAGAGGGGGGCGGGGTCCAAGGTCACCCTGGAGGCTGGGGCTCCGTGGTGAGAGAATGAAGAAGGCATCTTTGAAGGGAGTTGATGTCAGTTCTAGAGATACTCAGCTGGAGCTGACGTGAAGCCCTTGGAAAGGAATTGCCCAGGAAACATTTGAGGATAGATTTCACAGAACTTGTGTGAGTGCATGCTCGGGGCTGGGGGGAGAAGTTTGTGAGTCATCAATGCCTCTTCAGCCTTTACTGCTTTTTCCATTCCTCATGATTCATTCTTTCGTACTTCAGTGCTGTCGTGTTATTTATGTTAATAATAAACCTCATTTATCTTGAAGATAGCTTTCTGTTAGGCCGCCATGAAATCCTCAAACTTATTTTTCTCGGTGACAAATAAGTGATTATCAGGCTGCGGCTTGTCACAATTTCAAAACTTCGGACAAATGTATCGATCGCTGTGAGTTAAGTACATTAAGATTAACGTGGCACGGGTGTTGATGGCAGAGCCACACAATCAATTGCAGGAAATTTGAATTTGTGAGCCCTATAGCAAAAGCTCAAAGATTTTCCCTTAAACTGTAAATGGATGCTTTACAATTGTTATCGGATGGTCAGCTTTTCTCTCTTTTTTTTTTAACAGGAAGGAGTGATGGTCACGATGCTGATAGAGTATGGATCTCTGCTTTCCTGGTTCTCTGTAATATAGACATTGTGAATGCACATGAGGCCACATGCATTGAGGCCTCGTGGTGGGGGTTGGAGGGGGAACAGTAAGAAGTGAGGGAAGAGTTGGCTTCGGTGGAGAAAACCACTTTCTTCTACTCGGACACAGCCGAGGTGGAGGAAGCCAACACCTTGTGTCCTTTGAGGGAGAGTCTCTGAAGGGAGAGCGGAGAACCGCCCATTGTTTTGATTGAAGACTTCTCCCTTTTTCAGCTGCTCTTGTTGGTAGCCATAGTGGGAGCGAGGGTTCAAAAGGCAAGAGGCAGGCCCTCTGCCGCCTGCTCTTCTGTGTGTTTAGGCTCCAGAAGGCATCAGTGAGTCCTGCTTGCTGTCACCTTCAGTCCCATGGCCCCTGATGGAGTGAGTGTAGGCAGCAGAGGTAGTGATGATGCTCCGTAACCCTTAGAGCGTAGAAACTGTGAGGGCCATGCATACACTAGGGCTTCACTATCAGCCGGTAAGCTGCTCTCTTCTCAAGATTCTTCGTCCTGCCTCTCTGCCTTTGCTGCCTGCAGAGAATCAATGCTAATGAATGCAAAACGTGCTAGAAATCTCGGGATGAAGAGAGTACTGTGAGCAAGGAAAGAGAGGCGTGAAGAAGCCAGCCTGGGAAGATATAGCTCTCCATATGTTGCAGATCCTGAGGCTCAGACAAGTTGGTGACTCGTGAAGTTCACGAAGCTGATGAGCTGTGAACTGAACCAAGCATCTAAGATTCGGGATTGCTAGCTCAGAGGTCTTTTCTGAGAGCCTGTTGCCTCTAAGAATTTGTCAGTAGAGTTGCAGGGAAGTGCCCAGTTCCGCATCTGCACTCCGTACTGCACTGGAGGCCATACACAGCCCAGAGCGCGTCTCTACTGTCAGGCTTTGAGGTTAGCATCCAGGTTCCCTGGACTGCTAACGACCGTCTGCGTGGACCTCTACGAAAGCCTCCCTTGGACTTAATTGGCCGCTTCATCATTTCCTAAACCATGTTCTTAATATCTTTGGCCTTTCCATTTGAACTCATTTGTCCCTAAACAAATTCTGGAGCACGTATCCTTGACATGGTGCATATTTAGTAATAAGTTATATACATGCACTAATACGTGTTTCATCTGTATCTGTCTTTTTCTGTACGTATAATTGTTTTGGGAAGCAGAGGGAAATGGAATTTTTAAAAGGATGAAAATAAATGGGTAGAAGTTCTAGTATGTATTTTTTTTTAATGCTTATTTTTGAGACAGACAGACTGTGAGTGGGGGGAGAACAGCGAGAGAGAGAGGGGGACACAGAATCTGAAGCAGGCTCCAGGCTCTGAGCTGTCGGCACAGAGCCCGATGCGAGGCTCGAACTCACGAACCGTGAGATCATGACCTGAGCTGAAGTCAGACGCTTAACCGACTGAGCCCCCCAGGCGCCCCTCTAGTATGTGTTTTCTGATCCTCCGTGGACTGTTTTGTCCCTGCATTCCTCTTCGCTACAGGAACTACGCTTAAAGTTTAGGAGAGTCAGTTCCAAATACCGGCACTTTAATTGTTAGAGTCCTTTATCTTTATTCTTATTGTCACTAGTCTTGTCCATATCTAAACGTCCTTTGGTCTCCACACTTTTTGTTTGTTCATTTGTGTGACCTGTATTGGTTAGGGTTCTCTAGAGAAACAAAATATGTATTGAGAATATGTATCTGACACAGAGAGAGACAGACAGACAGAGACACTAAGATTTGTTGTAAGTAACTGGCTTACTTGATTGTAATCACATGGCCAGTCTGGGCTCTGAAGGGCAGACCGAAGATTGGAAACTCAGAGTTTCTGAGTAGAATGTTTCTGTATAATCTGGAAGTACTGTTTTTTCTTCTTCAGGGGACCTCAGTCTTTGCTTGTAAGGCTTTCAACTAATAGATGAGGCCCACCCACATTATGGAGGGGAATCTGCTTTACTAAAAGTCTACTGATTTAAATGTCACCACATCTTTAAAAAGTACAGTCACAGGGGCACCTGGGTGGCTCAGTCAGTTAAGCATCTGACTCTTGATTTCAGCTCAGGTCATGATCTCGTGGTTCATGAGATCAAGCCGCGTGTGGGGCTCTGCTGACAGTGTGGAGCCTGCTTGGGATTCTCTCTCTCTCTCTCTCTCTCTCTCTCCCTCCTTCTCTCTCTCTCTCTCCCTCCTTCTCTCTCTCTCTCTCCTTCTCTCTCTCTCTCTCCTTCTCTCTCTCTTTCTCTCTCTTTCTCTCTCCCTCTCTCACTCTCTCCCCCTACGCCACGCATTCTTTCTCTCTCTCAAAATAAATAGGTATTCAAAAAAAGTTCCTTCCCAATAACATCTAGACTGACATTTGACCAAAAAACTGAGCACCATAGCCATGCTGTGTTGACACATGACATTAAGGAGCTTTTGTGTTGTCCTCCTAGCTTATCTGCCAGCCTCCTATGTCCATCTTCTACTTCTTTTCCCCCCATATTGTGCCTGTAGACCTTAGAAGAACAGACACATTAGCATGGGCGAATTTGACTCTAAGAGCATAAGTGATAATAATACTCACTGTGCTGATACATTCTTTAGTGTTCCCCCAAATATGGTTATGATAAATTTTAAAGTTCTGTGCCAGCTGAACCCCTGTAACTTCCAGCTTTGTCTTTCCTGTGTCGGACGGACTCACATGTGCTCTAGGTACTCTCAGAAGTATTTTAGTTCTTCCTGTACCCTCGTAATTTCCTGTCTCCATGGCTTTGCTTTATGAAACGAGATCAAGACTAGTATAAAGCAAAATATAAGATGATAAGAATAAGGAGGGGCTGAGGGAGAACAGAAGTCGACATGAATAATTCAAGTTTCTGAGATCTGAAAATACTTCATTAAGGTGGGGAGAGAGGAGAGGGCGAGGTAGATGGTGTTATGGGCTGGATTGTCCCCCCTCCCCCATTCAGATGTTGAGGTCTTCAGGATGGGACTGTATTTGGAGACAGAACCTTTATAGAAGGAGTTCGGCTAAGATGAGGTTGTTGGAGTGGGCCCTTATCCAGTACGAGTGGTGTCCTTATTTAAGAGGAGGAAATTTGGGTACACACACACAGAGGAAAGATGATGTGGGGACACAGGGAGAAGGTGGCCATGTACAAGGCCAAGAAAGAGGCCTCAGGAGAAACCAAACCTGCTGATGCTGACCTTGGACTTTCAGCCTCCACAACTGTGAGAAGATACATTTCTGTTGTTTCCATCTCCCAGTCTCTAATGCTTTGCTAGGCTGCCTGAGCAAACTCCTGCAGGGGGAGTGAGGAAGGGCCCAGGGAGCCTGGAGAGAGCTGAAGCGGAGAGGCAGCAGAAATGTGCAGTGCTGTGTTAGTGGATCGTGCATCTCAGTTACTGCTACTCGGTTACAGCTGGTGTCCAGAACGTGCGGGGCATCAGCCTGGTCCTTGAGTTAACCGTGTTCTAATGGTGTGGAGCAGGGCCCTTTAATGATGTCCTGCAGGGAGAGCAAGAGCCTCCAAGACAAGACAGTTTCCAGTTAGTCACGGAACAGAGCTGTTTCCAAATCTTGGGCCCCTAGTTGATTGTGAGGGAAGTGTCTCTTCTGCCTCGGAACTGCCAAGTCGTAGGTGATTATTTAAGACCCAGATGGTAGAATGAACAACAGGTGTTAGAGATTCTCTGGCTATTTCATTTTGTGTCATGTGCTAGTCACACACGAGTCATAGTGAGCTTTCATTATCCTTTTTTTAGCTTGGGTTGGCTGAAGTGCCAGCGTTTCCCCCCCCTTTTTTTTTTAATGGACTTTGTCTTTTTAGAGCACTTTTAGATTTATAGGAAAATTGTGGAGACAGTACAGAAAGTTCCCATAAACCCATACCCAGTTCCCCTGTTATTAACTTACTATCTTAGCGTTTTAGGTTTGTTATATAGTGGACCAAAATGTATACACTAAGGTTTTTTTATTTTTATTTTTTATTTTTATTTTAGAGATCGAGAGCGAGTGGCAGAGAGAGACAGGGGGAGGGAGAGAATTTTATGTGCAAGAGTCCTAGCGATTTTCCGTTATCCACGCTGAGCGTGGAGCCTGATGTGGGGCTTGATCCCACGACCCTGGGATCATGACCTGAGCCTTAATCAAGAGTCAGATACTCAACCAACCGAGCCACCTGGACACCCTTGTACCTTAAGTTTTAGTTTTATTCCGTTTCCTTAGGTTTAAGCTAGTTTCCTTTTTGTGTTTCAGGAGCTCACCAATGCTACTGTGTTATATTTAATTCCCTTGTCTTTTTAGGCTCCTTGTGCTTCTGACATTTTCTCAGGCTTTCTTGGGTTTTGTTGACCTTGACAGTTTTGAGGAGTACTGATCAGATGTTCTGTAGAATGTCCCTCTACCAAGATTTGTCTGATGCTTTCTTCATAATTCGACTGGGGTTATAGGTTGTTGGGAGGAAGACCACAGGGGTAAAATGTCGTTTTCACCACATCCCGTCAAGGGCGCATGCTGTCAACATGACTGATGACTCAGTTCTGACCTTGCTCACCTGGCCCAGGTACTGCTTGTCCGGTTTCTTCACCGTAAACTTCCTTTCTCAAATAAAGTCACCATGTGCAGCATTCGTGTAAGGAGTGGGGACCCTCAGTTTCTTAAACACAAAATACTGTGGAGCAGGTTTTGAAGATCGGGTGTGGGTAATAATATCGCTGAATTACAAGGACCAGCAAGGCAAAACACACAACACACCATGCTTTTCCTTTTTTCTCGTTCTGTTTCAGAACAAAATACTTTGTAATGTTGCTATGAGAAGTAAGAAAAATGTTGATTTGAACTTTGCGATTCGTTGAATAAAAATAGATCTGAACGTTGGGCCTTCTTTGTTTAATTAAGGCACTCAGGTTCTTATCTGTACCGTACACTTATCTGCACCACTGGGATTCCCATGCTATTGTTACTGACCAAAAAGGAAAGATTAAAATTGGTCTGTCTTTCATTATTAATGGAAGTGTTATAGAACATTGTTTTCTCAAAGGCAGTGCCTTGACAGTTACAGTTACTGGGTGGTCATGTTGGGTTTTCGGAGCCTGTCCTAGCTTGGCCTTGAATGTGGTCCTTTTCTTGGTTACGGTTTCTATTCTAGGCAGAGGACTTCATTATCGCCCTCTAGTGGTCAGCTTTATCATCTCGCATTCTAGTTGGACGAAGTCAGCAGTAGAAAAACCAAATTAGTGACTAATCTCATGATAATTTTCCCTCACGTCTTAATACGGTTGCTAAAATGACATGGTGATTGAATTTTAGCTATGTCTTTTTGGATTAGAGCTAATATTTAAATGGGGCAGTGTTTTAAAGTGGTAAGTAATTCTAACTTGATTAAAAGCTATAGTGATGAAGGTAGCATTCTAGGCAATTTACCTCGCTACTGTTTTACTAAGAACCGCAGTGGGCATTTGATTTTAACCAGGGAATTGGATTTGGCTTCTCGCAAGTGTTTTATCGGTGCTGTAGGAGCAAGTGCATATTCTAGATAAACTTGAAAGCTACAAAGCTTTATGAAGCTAGGAATGAGGGGGTCCTCTCGAGCATTGTTGGGCCTTCCTTCACAGATAAAATTTTATCTCTGCTGCAGGAAATGGCCTTCTTTTAGAGCTCTATATCAACGTTCATTATGTTACTGTGACTTTAAGAAGATCCAGCATTTATAGGGTGCTATCTCTGTTTATCCTTAGAGAGTTGTAATAATTCACCCCAACTTGAGGCTGGCATTATCTTATTCTAGATGGAAATAGTGAGTGACAACAGCATTTGATTTGGCAGGTACTAATCCCGGGAATGAGTTCCGGTGTTTGTGCCCCAACCCGAAGTTTCGTTCTGTTGAGAACCAGAGACGGAGGCCATCTAAGAAAAAGCAACTAAATCAGTGTGAAATCTGCCAGCCCCCTTAGATGTCGTCCTGATGATGATGAAAGCATAACTCAAGAGGCAGCGATCCACTGAGCCTTGCTTCTGTTGACAAATAGGAAGGAAGGGGTTCATACAGAGCCCCTGAATGAAAGCAGTGGTCCATTTGGGTCTGTTTAGTCTACTTGGGTTGCATGTGATACCATTGAGGTGTAATACATATAATTTAGGAGACGTTGATCTCTCTTTGTTGCTCTAACTAGAAGTGCATTAGTGATGAGGTGACCTGTCTGTTTTTTCCCAGCTCCATCTCATCCACTGGAACTCCACCCTGTTTGGCAGTATTGATGAGGCCGTGGGGAAGCCCCATGGAATTGCCATCATTGCTCTGTTCGTTCAGGTAAATGGTCTTTTGCTGCAATTGTTGGGCTGTTCAGAGATGCTTAGTTCTCAGTCATTTGCAGAATAGTTTGTGCTTTTTTTCTGCATTTTGTTACTTAAACTCCTATACAGAAAACACAGATCATTTAAAATTGGAAAACTTGATTTTTCTGGCTCATGAGAGAGCAGCTGCATTCACTGGTAGAAAATGGTTCCTTCTGGGGCGCCTGGGTGGCTCAGTCGGTTAAGCGGCTGACTTCGGCTCAGGTCATGATCTTGCAGTCCATGAATTTGAGCCCTGCGTCGGGCTCTGTGCTGACAGCTCGGAGCCTGGAGCCTGCTTCTGATTCTGTGTCTCCCTCACTCTGCACCTCTCCCACTCACTTTCTCTCTCTCTCTCTCTCTCTCTCTCTCTCAAAAAATAAACATTAAAAAAATGAAAAATAAAAAAAAGAACATGGTTCCTTCAGTTAGTAGAAACTTTCTTCAGCCTGGCCTTCAGGGTCTTTGGAGAAATGACGTAGAAAGTGTCTCCTGAAGGCAGAGTTCATTTCACTGATGAAAAAAAATTTTTTTAGAAAATGTTTTTGGACCCTGGCTTACTGTGAAATTGAAGAAAAATCAATAATATAATCACATAGTATATTCTTTTCGCTCTTTGTTATTAATAATTTTTACTCCCAAGAAGATTTGAAGTGTCTGATAGAAAACAGTGATAAAATAAGACGTTGACGGCAAAGATCGCGGTGGATATAGTCGATATAAAGTTTAGATTTGAGCTCTGTGGTGAGCAAAATAATAAACAAACAGAATTTATTACATAAATTCTGTGAAACATATAAAAACAGACCACCTACTTTTAAAGGTAAAAATTTAATATGGTTCCTCCCGTGAATCTTTTAACTTTGTCTTATCATCTATTGGATACCCCAAAAGATTAAGAGGTGAAGGAGACCCTGCTGTCCCCATACCCATCCTACAGAAGAGAGACCAAGGGCCAGAGACGTCAGTCATTGTTTATAGTCATGGAGATTTAGTGTCACTGTCAAGACCAGAAACCATTATTCAACTGTATGTGGTTTTAGGCTGCCTCCTCTTGGAGAATGTGGGACCAGAGCTGTAATATTAGCATGGTGATCTTTAGCATCTTAATTTTCCAAAGAGAGTTGGGCCTTTCCAAACCTGCTTTTTTGGGTGGTATATATTTCTTCTCTTTCTTTTTTTTCTTTTAAGTTTATTTATTTTGAAAGAGAGAGAGAGAGTGGAGGAGGGGCAGAGAGGGAGAATGAGAGAGAGAATCCCAGGCATGCTCTACACTGTCAGTGCAGAGCCCCATGTGGGGCTCGATCCCACAAACCATGAGATCGTGACTCGAGCTGGAGTTCAGAGTTGGTTGCTTTAACCGACCGAGCCACCCAGGTGCCCCTGGGTGGTATATATTTCAGTAGTGTCGTTATGTACAACAGTTTTCCATTATAAATTTCTTTCTTGGATATTTCTCTATTGCTGTTTGAAAGCAGCCAGCTGGTTTTAGCCTGTTAATATTTTAAAATCAATATCTTGAAAGTATGACCCATATCCTAGAATTGAAAAACAGGTTCTTACAATTTTAAGTGAACCTTCTTACTGTTTATTTACGTCATGAATCTTTTACAGGCAGGGCCCTCTATTCCTTCTATTTTATGCCTGCATTGTATAAATAGAATGACATCACGGTTATAAAGGTATCAGTAAAAATAGTTTTAATTGTAAATACACATTTTGATAATCTTTAGTGTTACTAAAGTGTAGTAGCTATTGAAGTCTGTTTTTTTGAAACCTGAAAAAGTTAATAAAGCATCCAAATTTGAGACTCTGAGGCAATAGAAGTAGATGTCTTGTTATTAAAAAATAAGAGTAAAATAATAATAAAATAATGCAAATAACTGAGCACTCATATAGAAGGGAAGTGAATGTATTAGTTTCATTTCTGGAGTTGGTACTCACTAAATATTTGTGAGTGGAATTAAACATGACTATTTTCACTTACTGACTCTCAGCATATTACAGGTGCGCTAGACTGAGAGCCGGGACTGGGACCTGGCTTCAGTATTCTGGGAGGAAGCTCATCGTTGTAAGCACGGAGAAGCTTAAGAGCGTGCACCCTTGTTCTGACTTTCCGTGTGTTTGCTGTGGGGAAAAAATCAGAATGCCTAGGAGAGAGTAAAGCTGCAGAAACTTTGAGACCAAAATTTCCTGAAGGAAAGAAGGACTGCGCAGGAGTGTCCACGGGAGCAGAGAGGAGAGAAGGACTGAAGTCTGTCTGAGGGTCTCACACTTAGGCAGGAGGAGTGCAGAGTGAGAGGGGGGAAGGCCGAGGCAGTGAGTATAGGCTTCCCGTTCAAAAAGCGTGGCTCAAGAAAAGAAAGGCAGATGGGGTAATAATCCGTGCTGAGGCACACGCGTGTTCTCTTTGTTTCATTTTGAGATCTGCGATCTGCCCGTGTTTTTCTTTGATGCAGAAAGCACTGTGCAGATGCCGAGTTTAAAAATACTGGAAAGAAAAGGGATACTTGATATGGAAAAGTCCTGGGGGAGACAGGAGGATTTTGTGGATAGACTAACCTTGGAACGAAGGGGGGGGGTCCCACTCTTTCTTCACTGAACATCGAGGATCAGGAGGAAAGAATGGGTAGAAATGGCATGAATTTGAAAGTGAAGAATGGCTGGAAATTAGAGGAGCTCATGCTCTAAGATTGTGATCTTCATAATCTCTGAGATACACAGAGCAACATTATTTATAGAGCAAGGGAAGCACTGGTGTGGGGTTGAGTTTAGAAATAGCCCAGGAAGGGGTGATAATAGACTTGACCATCGTGTGGGAGACCCACTTGCGACCAGACATCATAGATTATATAGGACAATGTACTGTGGATTGTTCTCTATCCAGGTAGAAGAGTAAAAAATTCTAGCAAATTGTTTCATTGGTCTGTTGCAGAGCAGATGATTTAGGGAGGACACAAAAAATTAGAGGATTGGGGGTGGTTGAAGAGGCATCTTTCAGTGCAGGCAGGAAGGGAAGGAGACAACGCCTAGAGGCCCCTGAGAGCTGTGGCTCCTTACATCAGTGAATGAGGTGAGAGAGAAAAGAGCGAGAGAGCTAGATGGATGAGAAACTGTGGTGAGAGGGAATGGTCTTTGGAGCGGATGTGCTCAGAGTGAAAACAAATTCAGGGAGTGTTGTCAGGATGGTTGCTGAGGTGGAATGGTGCTAGAAGCCATGGACTGGGGGTTAAAGACACAGACAGACCAGGGAGGTGAAGCCCTCCGTAGTGACTACGGTGATGTGATGACTCCAGGGGAGTGAGCAGTGGGTCATTTTTAAAAAACTTTGCAACAAGTAGATCTTGAGAGTGGGAGGAGGATGGTGCACTCCGAGGATGACGGCCCCGTGCCCGTGGGTCAGAGTAGCCATCGGGCAGGGCAACAGCAGGCCCCTGACCACAGCTCGCAGCCATGTCCCCAACAGAGGCTGCACAGTGTCCGCTCGGAAGGCCCGGGAGAGCTGCGCCTTGAGCAGATCTGAGGGGGTTCACGGAGACCAGGAGGTGGTGGCAGAGCTTGTCAGAGACGCGTTGGCGCCCTGTTCCAAAGGGCGCGGTGGCAGTGAGGTGGGGGGAGAAGTGGGGAAGGCCAGGGCCGTGCAGGGTCGACGGTTTGCATTTTGGATGACAGCGGAAGATGGCGAAGGTGGGAGGTAAGACATGAACTGGTGTCCTGCTTCTTGGCACCCGGCTGTGTCGTCACCCAGATTGCTGTAGGATCTTGGGGACTGGGGTGTGTAGAGTATCGTCCGTACTTGCTTTTTGGTGGTGATAACCTCTTCGTACAGAAATTTGGCAAAGAAGGAAAGGGAAGAGATGGACCAATAGCTGGGGTGGTTGCAGATTTAAGACTCTTGCCCATGAAGTAAAGGATCTTAGAACTAGAAGCAGCCAGTGGTCGTTGAGTGCTACCATATGTTAGGACCGTATTTGATGCTGTAGGACATTCTGAGTGAGGATGATAATGGCCGATATTAATTGAATTGCCATGTTCCATGTCCTCTGCTAAGGTCTTTGTTGTAGTCTTATCTTCTACCCTGTCACTTTTACCACCCCCTCCCCCCCCCCCCCCACCGTAGATGAGGAATCTGAAGGACACAGAGGTTAAGT
>CM053569.1:67269881-67357578 GCA_028646485.1 Cryptoprocta ferox
AGAGAGATGGAGAATGGGGACATGCTGACAGCTTCTCTGGCTCCTGTAGGTCATCCTCCACAAACTTCTGTGGAAGAGAAAAAGCGAATGATAACAGAGTTTAAGATTTTAAGTTCTCTCTTGCTGTTGCTGGCCTCCGTTACCATAGGCCGCTGAAACCTGGTCGAAAAGCGGAAATCAGATGGCACTTACAATTTTTAATGTTGAGGTCAAGAGTACTTAGTATCAAATTTCTTTGAAGTCTCACATTCTTTAAAGCATAGTATACACTAAAAATATGTCACGATATATAGTGTTCTAAAATAAAAAGCAATGAACAGCATGTTTTGATGTATTTAAGAATGAAAAGGTGATTTTACAATTATGTCCAGTGGTAATCAAGAGATGTCCTGATTTTGGTGACTTTAAATATGACATCACATACCTGCTTTTCTGAGTTCATAAAAATGTTCAGCATTGGTAACATCTTTATAACAATAATCGAAAAATGCCGGAGGTGGGGCGCCTGGGTGGCTCAGTCGGTTAACCGTTCCACTTAGGCTCCGGTCATGATCTCACAGTCCGTGGGTTCAAGCCCCGCATCGGGCTCTGTGCTGACAGCTCAGAGCCTGGAGCCTGCTTCAGATTCTGTGTCTCCTTCTCTCTCTGCCCCTCCCCTGCTCACTCTCTCTCTCTCTCTCTCTCTCTCTCTCTCTCTCTCTCAAAATAAAATAAAGACATTAAAAAATTTTAAAAAGTAAGTAAAAATGCCAGAGGGAAAAATGAAAGTGTTTGGAATGTGATGAGCAGTTTTAATACAGAAACACCCTTGAAATGTTTATACTGCAGTCTTGTGTCATTTGATGTACAGTTGACCCTTGAACAGACATGACTTTGAACTACATGGGTCCACCTTTACATGGATTTTTTACAGTACAGTACTGTAAATATGTTTTCTCCTTCTTACGATTTTCTTAATAATAATTTATTTTTTCCAGCTTACTTTATTGTGAGAATACAGTATATAATATGGATAACATTCAAACTTTGTGTTGACTGTTGTTATCAGTAAGGCTTCAGCTCAATAGTAGGCTGTTAGTAGTCAGGTTTTTGGGGAGTCCAGCATTGTACGTGATTTTCAACGGCACAGGGGTCGGTGCCCCTAATCTCCTCATTGTTGAAGGGTCAATTACATACAGCAGAGTGGGTGACAGTCTATCCACCGCAAGATGAATTGAGAATGAATTGTTGGAAATGTCCAAGAACGTAGCTCATATTTTCTTGTACTAGCCTTCCTTACAACTTTAATTATTTGCCTTTAGTAGATGTTGGCCTGGTTATTAATAAAAAGGTCATTTACTTATTCCCTGAGAAGGAAATTCAGGTGGACTTGAACTTTACTTTCTGTTAGTTGAGTAGACGCTGAGTCTTTAAAAACTTTTGTGGTCCCGTTTGTGCTTTGTGTGTTTCAGATAGGAAAGGAACATGTGGGTCTGAAGGCTGTGACCGAAATCCTTCAGGATATTCAGTATAAGGTAAGCTATTATTTAAAAGAAGATTTACCCAAAGGACTCACAGAAGAGCTGTTATTCTCGTGGGCGTGGTTTATTACAGAGGAAGGATACAGGTAAAAAATGAGGACAGTGCAAAGGTGCATGGGGCAGAGTCTGGCAGAAAACAAAGCACAAGCTTCCCGCCGTCCTACCCCAGTGGAATCGCTTAGGGATGAGCCTGATTCTTTCAGCAGCGACGTGTCACGACATGCGTGTGGTGTTACCAATCAGAGAAGACTACCTGAGCCTTTGTATACAGGGGCCTTATTAGGGGTAGTTATATACGTGCAGGGTCTGTGTAACTGACCTCCGCTCCCCTGACTCCAGCCCCCCCCCCCCCACCCCCAGCCCGAACAAAACCAAGCGTTATCATCAATCCCATTGTCAGGGTGAACTTATCTGGTCCAACTGGTACAGCATGGCCCAAGGTCTCAGGCGTACAAAAACACTCTTATCAGGCAGGATATTCTGCGACCTCAGAGCCAATCAAGGCCAGTCCTGAGGACAGACCTCCTTTTGAGCAACCCAGGCCTGCTGAGGTCACCCTTTCCATCCCGGTGATAGGAAAGTTGTGTAAATGAAACGGAAATTATGGCAATTATACTTCAAAAAGACAAGGACACATAAGCTGTAAGATCCTGTATCTCGAGACAAGGTGATTTAGTTTGATCTGATTCGTGGTGATGATGCAGGCCAGCTTTGCTGGGAAGGCAAGTTCTGTTTTAGCCAGTACTTTCTAACACTCACATCCAATTGATCGAATCGGAGTGGCCTGGGAGGGCAATAGTGTAATCCTGGGTGGCTTCTGGAGATAAGGCACAGAGATTCAGAGATCCAAGGCCAATCCAGAAATCCATCTGGGAATGAAGTCTGATTGGCTCTAGGCCAGCACAAGCCTGGGATATCTTGAATTAGGCAGCAGCCTCTTCCAGAGGTTTACCGAGCAGGCTCAGAGTGAATCCAGCTACCAAGGGAAAGCACAGACTAGTCAAAAGGCTGGTAAGAAGGAGGAAGGACACATTTTGACCGACATGTGTCTACTAGAAATGGGTTGAGAAATTTTCCTTTTTTGCTTTTGCTCCTATGACATCAGTCTTTCTGGAATCCGGGGGGGGGGGGGATGGGGGAGACGTAAGTAAGCTGGATTCTCTCTCTTTTTTCATGTTTATTTATTTTTGAGAGAGAGAGAGAACATGCATTAGGACAAGCGGGGGAGAGGCAGAGAGAGACTCCCAAGCAGGCTCCACGCTGTCAGCACAGAGCCTACGTGGGGCTCAAACTCACAAACCGTGAGGTCGTGGCCTGACCTGAAATCAAGACTTGGATGCTTACCATCCAGGTGTCCCAAGTACACTGGATTCTTTAACGTGTCAGATTAGTTCCTGGAAGTAAGGAAGAGACCAAGAGGTTACGCATTAACCTGCCCTGTTATGTCTGTGTTGATAAAGTAATCTTCTAAGAGACGTCCAACTGCTGTGGCAGGTCTGTTTGCCTCTAGGGCCTGAGCGATTTAAGTAGCACTGTTTAAAATACCGATTGTAAATGCGAACCGTTGAATAATGGCACAAATATTTTTATCGACCCTTAAATACAGCTTTGGTAAAAAGTGGTAAGAATTGAATCTTTTCACTCAGGTGTTAGTTTTCCCTCCCTGGAGGAAGAGAGCATCTAGAATACATCGTAGAGCTGAGTTACCAGATGCAAATGAAACAAAATGAGAGTTTAGGAGGCAGGTTTTCATGCCAAGAAGGCTAGGAGCTGAGGCCAGAGCAGCAGGAGGAAGGTCATTTCAGAAGAATTCCCTGAACCAGGGTCCAGGCATTTTACACCAAAGCCTGTCTCTGGTGTGGATGTGGTAGGAGCCGGAGCAGTAGCTGGTGTGGGGCATACGGACACTGGACAGACAGTGGTAAGTTCCACTCCAGGGATGACCGGGAAAACTGAACTGTGGTAGCGAAGAAATCATCGTGGGCTCAAAGCATGAGTATCTTGTTGGAACCAGCCACTGTTGCTCCAGTGAGAAGTGGGGAACCCACGAATCTGTGGTGTCATTCAGAAAGGACTTCAACCTGGATTTTTAGGGCAAATGGATTTTTATTACAGCATTTAGACATGTTGTGTTAACATGGGGTAATTCTTTTTCTTTTTCAGGGGAAGTCCAAAACAATACCCTGCTTTAACCCTAACACTTTATTACCAGGTAAGTGTTTATCTGGATCGCGTATGAGGAATTTTAACCGTGTGCGTATGACTGCATTGTTTCCCCCAGAATACATAGAACTATATATTATTAGTTAATAAAGTTTCTTTACAACTCACATTCTCTGCAGTAGAGAATTGCTACATAGAGATTGCTCTCAACGTGGGAGTAAGCCTTTTGAAATAATAAACATTCTGTCACTTGTTCGTTGTTCTCTGAAAAGTTTCCTTTGGGTTTTTTATTCATAAAAATTGCTACCTCTGTGCAAAGCACAAGCATAACAACATGACCTTGACATACTTCTAGGATTGGTCAGCGAGGTTCTTATTAACCTCTGAGTGAAATAAACTTAGTATCTATTGCAGTGATACTATTATTTAGGTATTATTCTAATCATTTAAGTATACTGAAACATGTAAGGGTTGTGTATAAGATACTCAAAACATAATTTGTAGCTAAAGGTTGTTGGGTATAACATTTTGGTCTTTACATTTCTCCGCCTAAATTTTATGCTGTTTCTTAGTGTTTTAAACAAAGTGAAATAGGCTGGCGCATTGTATCTTCTACTTCCTACATTGAACAGCCCTACGGCAAACCAGGTTTTGCCATGCGTTGAATATGTATCCATCCTATTTGTGAATTCCTCTAATGCAGAACTAAAAGATTTCTTAGGGACGATTTCTTTTGCCCTGTCATAATAGGCCTTTACTATTTTGCTGTTGAGAGAGCAGTATGGAACTAGCTAGAACGGAATGGTTGAAGAGACAGACTTCGAAGTCAGACTACCTCGGTTTGAATCCCGGCTCTGCTAGTTACTAGCTGAGTGACCTTGGGCAAATTATGTAACCCACTGTGATTCAGTTTCTCCATCTGGAAAGTGGGGCTTATGACACTATGTATCTTGTTGGTTTGTGGTAAGGGTTAAACAGTTCATGTCAGGTGCTTAGAACAGTGCTTCACATGGAGTGAGTACTGAATTGGTACTGAATTAAGTATGAATAAGTCAGATCAATCCTTCGGTAAAGTAAAAATCACCACAGATACACTTCTTTGGAAGTGACTAAACTTGGTATATATGTACACATATGCATATATATATATCAAATTTATATAGCCATATTTGGATCATATAGCGATACATTGATAGAAGTCACGACAAATAATAGAAAGAGTGTGCCCATTAGTAATTTTCTCTGTGAGCATTAGTTTTAAGAATACGTGTGTGAGGCTCTAGTTTAAGATGACTTCAGTCTGAAAACTGTTGTTTAGACAGTCTGTAATTTTGAAAATTATTATTGGAATCTTCAAGAATATTATTAACTTCCATTTTCTCGACACGTCCCCGTGCCTGCACAGATCCTTTGCTGCGAGATTATTGGGTATACGAAGGTTCTCTTACCATTCCACCTTGCAGTGAAGGTGTTACTTGGATATTATTCCGATACCCTCTAACTATATCCCAGCTACAGGTGAGTACAGCATTTTAAATCTTCCAGAAGAAGTTCTCTGAGTTAAAGGTTAAATATTGTTTCTGTAAAAGAGAAGTGTCCCTTTTATGGTCTAGCTTCCTTTTGAGCCGTCACATCTTTGCAGATGAAAGTTAAATGTCTTGAACCAGTGAAAGCAATTGAAAGGTCAGGGATGAACCAAACCCAGCTGTCATTTATGAGCTGTATTTTATAAATTCGTTTTTATAGAGTAAATCGAAGTCCCTGAAATAGGCAGACTTTTGCTTAGTCTAGTTATTTCTTTAGGTAGGACTCCCCAGGAATGGAAAGGAGAAAGGTCTTAGAAATGAGAATGTTGGTTATTTGTGTGAGTCACGTGGGCTTTATAATATTTCTTCCTTGTCTTGCACAAGAAAGTTCTGTAAGCAGAAGGGTGAAGGGGAAGTAAAAGGAATGCTCTGGAAAGATCCAGATTGTTCTCTAGCCCCACTTTTGGTCACCTGCTTCCCACCTAGGCTTTGCATAGGTGCTCTAATGCTGATGCACGGGGGTTGAGGCCCCAGGTTGAATGTCATAGGATGTTGGCTGGTGGAACATGAGATGACATTATTATAATGTGTTTAAATAATGATTTTGATATTATTACAAAAGAGGTGCTTCAGATGTCTCCTGTCCTCCAGGGATCTAAGGGATGTGTTCTAAAAGGCTGTATTTTTTTTCTTCATGACCAATCTCAAAAGTCTTTTTTATTTTTTTATTTTTTTTAATGTTTTATTTATTTTTGAGAGAGAGAGAGACAGCGGGAGCAGGGGAGGGTCAGAGAGAGGGAGACAGAATCCGAAAACAGACTCCAGGCTCTGAGCTGTCAGCACAGAGCCTGACGTGGGGCTTGAACCCACGAACCATGAGATTGTGACCTGAGCTGAAGTCAGACGCTTAACCGACTGAGCCACCCAGGCGCCCGCCCCATCAGAAGTCTTAAGCTACGCTCCAAACAAACCAAGTTTCCTTTAGTAAGGTTTTATAGATTTTTTTATTATATCCCTTATCAATTTATAAGAACTTTAAGTTTAGTAACTACTCAGTAAAGCCGTCTTTTGCTTGTTCTTAAATCTTCAAAATCCTTTCAGCCTTTAACAGTTTCTTCTTATTTTTCTTTTTCCAAGGATTAATTTTAAGAGTTCCCAATTTAGCTTCTCCATCCTTTTACAGACTTTGATCACACCACCTTTAGGCCTTCATATTTTTAATATAACAAATCCCTTATTTATTCATTCATCCCTGTGTTCTTACAAGAAACTATTCCCAAGTGCCAAACAGACACACAAAAAGGATATAGGGATTAAAATGTAGTCTTTACCCTCAAAAGGGTTACTGTAGAGTTGAAGAGGCAAACAGTCACATAGATAATTATGTTCATCGTGAGCCGTGAGGTGCTCCAGAAACGCATAGGAGAGACACCCATCCCTGACTGGGAACTTTTAAAATTAATCCTTAAGAAAAGAAGGAAGTGAATAATCCCTGAAATAATATTAGGAGTAAGTCTAGGAAAAGAGAGAAAAGGAATGAGAAATTTGAGTGTAATGTTAGGAAGAGAAGCTTGGACTACTGATGATGGGTTTGCATTTTAGCCCCAAGATGGGAGCTGTGGTAACCGATCCATGTGAACGTTTCAATGACTTGTCACAGAAGAAACGTCCTTCTTACTCAGGATCCAGCAAGTGGGGTTCTTACTCATGGGGAATGCTTCTTTCTGCGTCGTTGTTTAAGGGAGCGGGTTGAAAGACACTGCCTCGCTCGCAGCATTGCCCTAGGTGTGGGCACATGGCCAGCAGTAAGGGGGGGATTTTTTAAGGGCAAGTCCTAGAAATGGTGAATGCTCGTGCTTGCCTTCTCTTGGCTGGAGCTCAGCCTCATGGCCACATCTGACTGCGGGGGAGGCTGGGAAGTGCATTCAGGCTTCATGTCCAGGAAGAGGGAGGAGTGGATTTGGTGAAGAGCTGTGCTCAAGTTCGGGAGGAGATAGGACACCAGCTGATTACAGAACCTCAGGGCAGCTGGAGAAGACGGCACCATGCAGGGAACTAGGAAGGACTTGAGGACAGCTGGAGGGAGGGAATGATGTCTTGGGACCCAGGATGGGGGAGAGCATTGCCAGTGTGCGGAGGCGAGAAGTTAATAGTGACAGATGCCTCAGAGAATTTCAGTGGGATGAGGGCTGCCTCCTCCCCCCATGGCAGTTAACTGTACCTTATAGAAATGAGCCCAGATGCCAGTAGGTAGTTTTGGGATCCACCCCGGTTCTGTGTGATTATCAGTACTGGGTGCCTACGCACTGCCACCTTCCAACTCTTGCCCTTTATGACAATACAGTTCCTTTGAGACCCTCTTTCTATATGAGACTTTGTCAGGAAAATCTCACTGGTATCAGGGAAGGCTTCTACCTGTCTGGCCTATGTTTTGTGTCCTCAGTAGGAAGAATTTGGTTTTCTTGACAGAAGCAGAGAGCAAGATCTTCAGAGGCTGAGGTGGACATACAGATTTAGGGACGTTGGCATAAGAGAAGGAGCCAGTGGACACAAACAAGTGAGATACTCAAGAAAAGAGTATGGGCGAAGAAGAGTCTGGAAGATGGGAGAAACATTCTCCTAGGACTTTTTCCCGAGGGCATCCTGTCTTTTATAAGAGAACTCTTCTAAGCTGGTAGGGTCCCCTGGGACTTACTACTTACTCTCCTTTTTCCATCTGGTTACCTCAAGGCTGGTCCTCTCACCGACATCACATTTCCAAAGCAGGGAACAAGGTCTGGGATTAGCAGGTGGACGTGTGAAGGCCGTGCTTCTGGTTGGCTACCCCGTCCAGGTCAGACTGTGAGAGATTGCAACCTCAGCGGTCCTGATTTTAGGATCATTCTGGGAATGATGTATATCAAAGATCAAACATCCCTTGGCATTTACTTTTTCTATAACTTGCTTCTAGGACAGTGGTACCCGTTTCCTGCAAGTAGCATAAAATCTTAGATGGCTAAGTTTCAGAGCATTGAGGCTTAACATACAGAATGTTTTGTGACACTGGGGATGTACTCGTGGGCTTTTACATGTCACTGACCCTGTTAATACAAGCAATTACTGATAGAATATGGTAATATTTTGCCATGATCCTGTCTTCCTTTACCCTTGTGTCATAGGCAGATGCTAGCATGTGGAATATCTCCTTTGTGAATAATATGGGTAATTTATTCATTAATTCATGCATTTGTTGATTAATTTGATAATTTGCCATTTTCTGTATTCCAGGTTCCATAGTAGGCACTTGAGCGGAGGACCAGTAAGACCTAGTTCTAACCTCAAGGAATTCACCATCTAGGGGGAAGGGCAAATATGTTCCCACTTAAAGAACAGTAATTTCGTGTGAACGCTGCCTTGGTATGACATGAATATGGTTTTGTGGCGGCACATAGGACAGACATCAGATAAGATGTAGCCATCTGGTAGACCTTCCCCAGGCCAGGTGATGGGGTATGGCACGACTGTTAGTGAGCATTGCCAACTGGGAAAGAAGTGTCCACACAGGCACAGAGGACTTGGAGATGCAGGCTGTTAGCATAAAGGGCCAGTGGCATGAGATGAAATTGGAGAGATCAGGGGCCTGACATTCATCAGAGAGCCTTGCTAGTGTGCCGTGGAGGCTTCCCAAAGGCTAGGAATCTCTGCGATGTTGTGAGAAAGAGAAACAAGGCCAAGTTTCAATTGGAAAAACCTCTCTGTAAGTACAGTATGAAGATGGAAATCTTCATGGAGCCTGTGACAGTGAGATGAAAAGAAGGAATGGCTCTAGAAATAATAAAGTAGTAGAATTGGTGACTGAGGACATTGGAGGGTTTTCAGGGAGCACGAACCACATATTCCTCCCTGGATTTTGGCTTGAGTGACTGGTGAGTGTGGAGTTGCTCTTCACCACGATAGGGTATAAAAGTGGAGGAGCTGGCTTTATGGAGCATATTGGGAGTTTATGGTTGTAAATGCTGAGTTTGAGATGCCTCTGAGACATCCAAGAAAGGGGTGTATGGTTGAAGCCCTATGTGTAGAAGAGATCGTTTAAGGAGAGAAAGGGAAAGAGGCAGAGAGAGCGCTGGGGAGTGGCAGCTGATCAGGGCGTGCATTGCAAGAGTTGTCCCCGTGCAGTAACTCCAGGAGTGGGGACAGTCAAGAGGCTGATGTGGCGTAATGTCTGGAAGCCAAGGTCAGGGGTGGACGTGAGTTTTTAAGGAGGAGGGAGTGGAGAGATGAAAAGTACCCGATGCTGCACACACATTAAGTGAAGGGCTGATACGTATTAAATGGATTTAGTCCGAAGGAGAGGTCTCAGATGCAGAGATCTAGTAGAAGAGTCTGAATCCACGGGCCTGTATGTTCAGCGTTGCCTTGTTTAGGGGCACTTCTCCAACAACAGAGCAAACCTTTTAGTGAAAAATAAAACTTTATCACCACAGTCAGTTTCTATTTATTGGAAGTTAGGATTAACCTTGGTGAGCCAGAAGAGAGAACTTTCTCAGTTCCTCTTAGAATTCCATTAAGGACTCCCTTGCTGTCATGTTAACACACGGGATGTGAATGTTGAACTGCATTGTGAATGTTAACTGATGTTCTGTAAATGTGAGCAATAGTGTTTTACCACCCTGTTGACTAGCATGTGGTGCCAAAACTCAGAGACAAATCACCGTGCCTTTGTGTCTGGCTGCCTTCAAAGGAGACCTTGCTTTCTGTTGTCCCTCTGAGTAGGGTCAGTGACAAACTCTAAGCCTAACCCACCGAGTCCTGTTCCTCGATTGTTGGGAAAAGCTGTATCTTCCTACCTGGGAGCCCAAGCCAAAGGCATGTGTATTGGAAGGAATGATCTCAACTGCTCTTGAAAACAGAGGACTTTCCAATTAGCTGCAGCTTTTTAAGAAAAGAAAGATTTGGGTACTCTTTGCACAAAGCTCCATGATATATTTGTTCAGAAGGCAGCAGTGTTAAAATCCAGACACACACACATTAGGATGCATTTTAGAGTGATTTTGAAAAATATCATAATTTTAGGAAAATATAAATTAGTCTGTCCATTGACTTGAATGTTTCACTGTTGCTGCTGTTAGAATCTCAGAGACAGCAGAGCAGAAATGGAAAAGGTCCAGAGAGGGCAGGAAGAATGAGAGGGACCAGAGGGAGAGAAGTGATTCTAAAATTTAGACCAAGAAAAATTGAGACGTCTCGTATTATTTCCCTTAAAGAGAAACAGAGAAAAGGGGAGGGATTGTATATAAAATAACAGAAGGAACAGCAAATAGTAGAGTCTTTGCATAGCTGAGTATATTGAGAAATCTGAAACTGTATTGAAGAAAAAATGTTTCCTCTTAGATCACAAGGGTAACATATGTAAATTAAGCTGTGGGGTATTATTATGGAAATAATAGGTATCTTGAAATACACCATCTGCCACAGGACAATAATGTCTGCACTAGCCACGTTAAAGAAAAAGCTCTAAATCATTCATACTTTCTAATGAAATGCACAGCAGTTCGATTTAAGGAGGAATCATCTTCGGTTGATGTAGAATTTACAGTGAAGCCTATCATGGCACATTTTCGTCCTTCTGAGTACTCAGAATTCTAGAGGATGGTGCATCTGGGAGCCTGTGCTCAGTTGAATTTGTTCATATTATTCTTGGTTAGCATACCCATGCTAGCAGGAAAAAGCATGCTAGTGGATGGATTTAAATGAGTGTACTTTTCTTTTATTTTGCTGTGATCCATAACTGTTAAATTACTTTTCAATAAACAGTGGTCTAAGCATTAAGAAGCTAAAGGAAACTTTTTTCAGCTGAATTGTTATGCTCGGAGATGAGATTCGAAGAACAGAATAAAAAATAACCGGATTTCGTCAAGTCTGTCAACAGAATTTTAAGACACATCCTGATTTCCAGAGACATTAAAACGTGAACAACACTCAGGATTGTGGTTCTTGTGCTGTAGTGGCGTGTGCACAAGTATGTGCATGCACACACACACAGATGATTGATAAAGTTTTAGTCTCTTTTTCTTCCTTTTCTCTCTCTTCTTTTTGTTTCCCCTTACTCATCTGTTCCTGTTTCTTAATTTATCTGCTTTCTCAGGCTAGACGTGCCTGTCTTTGTTTTTATCTCTTTCAGCGTTACATGATTCCAGTGAAGCAAAGGAGTAGAAATGTGTTTACTGTTTTTCGCTGTGTGGATATGTGTCTGTTAGAAGTTGGAAAACCACTTTTAATTTTCTTTTCTTCTCCATTTTCCTTCCTCTTCCTCCTTCCCCATTCCATGTTTCATAGAGGTCGGACAGTGGGACTCTTCCTAGCCCCAACAGCCCAAGTCAGGCCATGGTATGTGCTTAGCCAGTGGGACCTGGGAGCCCACCAGGTCCCTGGGTGACCAAGGAGGTGTTGTGATACCCAGGACTGAGCAGCAGGGCCTTTCTTCCTGTGTGCTCCACGTGGCTTTTGAGGAGCTATTAACCCTAAAGACCAAGTTGCTGTGGGACCACGGCATGGTCATGTTTGTGCGTTGTTTCAGGGGCGCCGGGGTGGCTCAGTCAGTTAAACATCTGACTCTTGACCTTGGCTCAGGTTGTGATCTCACGGGTGTGAGATAGAGCCCCATGTAGTCGTGGAGCCTACTTAAGATTCTCTCCTCCCTCCTTCTGGCCCTCCCCTGCTCGTGTGCTTGCATGCGTGTACTCTCTACCTCTCTCAGTCTCTCTCTCGCTCTCAAAAAAAAAAAAACTCCCAATGATTTGGAATATTTGTTGTAAATTTTCTTCTGTATCCATCATGACATCTCAAACATGGGTGGGCTTGTTAGAACACAGATTGCTGGGGAGGGGCGCCTGGGTGGCTCAGTCAGTTGAGCATCAGACTTCAGCTCAGGTCATGATCTCATGGTTCATGAGTTCGAGCCCCGCACGGGGCTTGTTGCTGTCAGCGGAGAGCCTACTTCAGATCCTTTGTTCCCTTCTCTCTGCCCCTCCCCTCCTCTCCAAAATGAGTAAACATTAAAAAAAAAAAAAAAGAACACATTGCTGGGCCCCCACAGAGTTTCTGATTCTGTACGACTGGAATAGGAACTTATTCCAGGAAGCACATTTTAAGAACCCCTTTTTTGGTCTACTTGCCTTTAACCTCCATGTATAATTTAGAACAGCACTCTAACACCAGAATGTCAAGTTGCGAAGGTAAGCATTGAATATCCAGTGGAAACACAATAGGAACCACATATATAAGACGAAAACTTCTGGTAGTCACAATAAAAACATCTAAATAGACTATGAAATTAATTCAAATAGTATATTTTGTCCCAGTGTACCCCAAATACCATTTTAATGTGTAATGAATATAAGAAATCATGGATGGGATGTTTTTACCCTGTTACTTCACGCTAAGTCTGACTCCCACTGTGTGTTCTGCATTCCTAGCACATCTCAGTTCAGACCAGCTGCATTTCAAATACTCAGTGGCCACAGGGGACTGGTGGCTACTGTCATGGATAGTGCAACTCTAGATTTTCTCTCCTGGGACACATGGTTTTCCCTTTCTTAAAATGTGTTATTTTTAGGCACCTGTGGGGATTTTGCAAGTGTTTCCTCAGTGTCTCTCATAACGGAGAGCAGTTACCTGGTGGTCATGAACTCTAGACTGTAATTTTTTTTTTTAACATTTATTCATTTTTTGAGAGAGAGAGAGAGAGAGAGAGAGAGAGAGAGAGAGAGAGATGGAGACAGAGCATGAGTGAAGGAGGGGCAGAGAGAGAAGGAGACAAAGAATCTGAAGCAGGCTCTCAGGAACAAGCCCGATGCGGAGCTTGAACCCACGAACTGCGAGATCATGACCTGAGCTGAAGTCAAATGCTTAACCGACTGAGCCACCCAGGTGCCCCCCCTCCTTTTTTTTTTTAAAGTCACCAGCCATTTATTCATATAACTAATATTTTTTGAACATTCATTACATAAGGAAGAGTGAGAACAGAATAATGAATCACACAGTGCTTCCTTTCAAAGGTTCGTTATCTAGAACAGAGCCAAGCAGGTAAACAATTACAACTCACTCCATAACATGATCAGCTTGGCGTGTTATTTATTTATTTATTTATTTATTTATTTATCTTCCAAGATTTTATTTAAATTCAAGCTGGTTAACATATAGCATATAGTGTAGTATTGGTTTCAGAAGTAGAATTTAGTCATGTATCACTTACATGTAACACCCAGTGCTCATCCCAACAAGCGCCCTCCTTAATGCCCGTCACCCATTTAGCCCATCCCTCATCCCCCGGCAGCCCTTAGCGTTTCCTCTGTAGTTAGCAACCTCTTATGGTTTGTCTCCCTCTGTTTTTATCTTATTTTATTTTTCCTTCCCTTTCCCTATGTTCATCTGTTTTGTTTCTTAAATTCCACATATGAGAAATCATATGGTATTTGTCTTTTTCTGACTTATTTATTTCGCTTAGCATAATACCCTCTAGTTCTATCCATGCTGTTGCAGGTGGCAAGATTTCATTTCTTTTGATGGCTGAGTAATATTCCATTGTATATATACATCACATCTTTATCCATTCATCTGTGCATTAGTTGATGGACATTTGGGCTCCTTCCATAATTTGGCTATTGTTGACAGTGCTGCTATAAACATCAGGGTGCATGTGCCCCTTCGAATCAGCATTTTTGTATCCTTTGGATAAATACTTGGTAGTGCAGTTGCTGGGTCTTTGGGTAGTTCTGTTTTTAAATTTTTGAGGAACTTCCATACTGTTTTCTGCAGGGTTCCCCTTTATCTCCATTCTCACTATCTGTTGTTCCCTGAGTTGTTATTTTTAGCCATCTGATAGGTGGTATCTCAGTGTGGTTTTGATTTGTATTTCCCTGATAATGAGTGATGTTGAGCATTTTTTCATGTGTCTGTTAGCCTTTTGTATATCTTCTTTAGAGCAATGTCTGGACATGTCTGGACTGTAATTTTGATGATGTTTGCATATGTGTAGTTCATCAGTAATGGTCCTCAAGTGAAGATGGGAAAACTGACTGAGATCAGGACTGCTGATTGGAATACGGGAAAGTTGACGGCATTGTTACTGGGGAGACGATATTCTCTTCTCTAAGCTCTTAGAAAAATTAGATCAGATTAAGGAGTCAGTGACAGGTGAGTTGCTTTATGGATGAAAAGTCAGTAAGAAAGAGGGAGCAATGGTTTTAGAAAAAATGAGAGAGTGGGTTGAAGAAAATGAAATAAGTGAAAACAAACAAGGCTGAGCACATGAAGGCTGGGGAGTCATATAAATGACATATAGCATATAATCCCAGCATATATAAGTATATATGGACTGTTTAAGTACGGCTTGTTTTCGACTGCTGTCATGAGGAATTCTATTACTCTAATTCATGTATTATCATTACCTGATGATAAAAGAAAATAAGAGGACAACATTGACTTTTACGTGTTACTTTCCTCTTTTAACATTATAACAGAGATGTTAAGTCAAAAGAAGTCTGGTAGAGGATATTCATAGAAACTTGGGAACTTTTAAAAACAATTAGTGCCAGACTTGAAGCCGTGTAAATTAGCAGTTTCAAAGCTGAACTTTGAGTGCATAATCTGGTTCATGAGTCCATGAAGGTTGGAGTAAATGCTTTAGACTAAGTAGAGTGCGCACCCGGTTCAGAGAACAGTAGCTATTCACTTCTGCTACCTTCAGAAGATGCAGATTTCTCCCTGAAGCTTGGGTCTCTCTCCTTTCTCTCTCTCTCATTAACTCACTCTCTCTTTTAAATTGGTTAAAAACAAATAACCATGTTTAAGTAGAGTAGCATTAAAAATCAACGAAATCATCCTTACTGATACGTGTGATAGTGTTTGTCTCTGCACTCCCCTGACATTTGAATTTCATTGCAGACTTTTATCCTGAAAATATTATTCTACCGTGTCTCACTGTCTGTCTTTTCAGTGGGACGCGCTTGAAACCGTTTGAAGTGACTAAAGGTTTTGGGGGTAGTTACTTCAGAAAAATTGGCATTTCAGAAGGACATGTTTTTCCCTCGATCTCTGTTGACGTTTGAAGTCTTCAAAGCATTGCTATGATCAGAGAAAAACATTTCTTGTGAAATCGTTCTCTCCAAGAATACAGTGATTTGAGACTGGCCGGCTGTGGGTTCAGATCATCTGTTCTAGAAGAAGCTGTTTTCGCTGAATTTGCTTCAGGCTGAGGTCTGGGGCTTGAAAGATTTCCTGTCGGCTCAGAATATGTAAATATAAAATTAACCTAGCTTTAAAAAATAAGCTTCAAGGTCAATCCAAAGAGAACTGTTTCCTAAAATACGTGTATGCCGTACAGTTTCTAGTCCCTCTTGCTCATCAGCGACCCCGCGCGTGGTTTGAAGATTCTGGCTGCAGATTTACACAGGATTTATGTGGGATTTACACATGAAAGTGAATGCAGGGAGGGAGGTCTTTCTGTGTTCTTAGTCAGTTGGTTTATTACTTCCAGTCTGCTTTTTACATAAAAAATTGTAGCTAAATATTTATCTCAGGATGCTAAAGGTTTGACTTCAAAAGAAGTCATTCTAGTATCTGCTCAGCACTTCTGTATGCTGGAAGTATGCTCAGTAATGTTCACGAATTATCTCCCTTCTTAGACTGACCTCGAAAGTACTGTTTGTTACCGTCTCTCATACACATGTGGGAACTGAAGCTTAACGAGGTGACCTGATCCGGTTGTTTGGGGACTTGGGGGTCAGAACCAGGGTGTGAACTAGGCTTTGGATGCAGAGCCCCACTGCCTTCATCTCCACGTTCTCCTCTTTGAGTTCGTTTCTACTCCATGAGAAACGCAGTCAGAGTACATTCCACAAGTGATGACGGGATTTTCACACAGCCTTGGTTCTAGAAGTTTTCCAGATGCAGTAAGCAAGAGATGCCGCCCGTATTCCCAACCTAAGAGCCCAAGAAAGTCTAGTGAAAAACCACTGGAGGTTAGACAGCTGCTTGCTTATCTCACTGGCACTGGGTGTTATAAAAAAAAAAGCAAACAACAGGACAGTAATAGGTGAGGCAGCCTTATCCCATTTAGGGAAATCATTTGGAGACCTGAGAAAATAAGTCCTTAGAGGTTAGATTTCTAACTTGGGTTCCAATCTAACAAGCTGCTTACTTTTCCCTGTGCTCTGTTTCCCACTGTGTATATGAGTGGTGGGAATTTGAGAATCCTGTGAGACTTAACTCTTTTGGAGTCTGGGAACCTGTTCTTTGGAAATGCACATGTAAAAATTTTGCATATCACTCAGAGGTTTTACGGGCCCCCCAAAATCTCTAGAGGTGTCTAGACTTTATTAGAACCCCGAGTTAGTTGATCTTTTGCATTTCATTTTAGTTCACAAATGGCAGAATTCTATGGCTCTACTGTACGAAGAACCTTTGTAGATAAAGCCCTGTGATACCTGGTGAATTTTCTGTGAACCGATGCTCTTTAAAGCACATTTGTTACATATCCTGGGATATGGAGGATACAAGTTATATGGAGTTAGTAAGAATCTCTTTTTTAAATTTTTAAAATTTTATTTATTAATTTTGAGAGAGAGAGAGAGAGAGAGAGAGAGAGAGAGAGAGAGAGAGAAAGGGTGGGGCATGAGCAGGGGAGAGGCAGAGAGAGAGAGAATCCCAAGCAGGTTCCACACTGTCAATGCAGAGCCTGGTGCGGGGCTTGAACTCACAAATGGTGAGATCATGAACTGAGCTGAAATCAGGAGTCAGGTGCTTAACTGACTGAGCCACCCAGGCGCCCCCTGAGTTGATTAGAATTTCTGAAGAGGTGGCAGTGGATCTCGGAGAAGAGCAGGTGGACTTGAACTTGTCAGCCCTAGCTAATGTGGAAACTTTCTTAATGGTTGAGTTTCTCCTTTTGTGAAAGGGATGAAGAATGTGTCCTGTGACTGTGTGGCATTTAAGCAAAATATCAGGTGGTGAGTTCTGTAGGTAAATCGACTAATGGGAATGAGCCTGGTGAATGTTCATCACATTTGCTTGTTGCTTAACTCGTGTTTGGAGGGTCATGGCAGCGAATGGGTTCTTGGGAGACACAGACCTGGCAAGTTGGATTAAACTGACCCTTGGGACAGTGGGGATCTCTTCCCCCACGTGTAATGAGAATCCATGGGATCTGGGGACGCCGCCTGAGAAAGGGAGATGAACTTGAAAATTGATATTGCTAATTCCGAGAAAGTCAGAGGTGTTCATTGGACCTGTGCTCTCCAAAAGTCTAGAAGAGCAGCAGAGGGAGTCTTGCAGTAAAGGAAACCTCCATCTGATAAATCCAGCATCTAATCTGTGTTAACATACAGTGACACCAGAATTCATTAATTAAAGCTGTACTTGGGAAGCATTTAAGAACACTCATTCATTTGTTGGCTTTTTCTCACTGTGTTACAGGCAGGCATAACAGCTTTTTGAGAAGCGTGTATCATTTTTGCATGAATGAGTCCAGCAGGTTTCTGTGGTTGTTTGGGTGGTCTGGAGTCCTTGGTGTCTGCACTTACCTCTCTCTTTTTAAAAATTTTTTAAATGTTTTTATTTGAGAGAGAGAGAGAGAGAGAGAGAGAGAGAGAGAGAGAGAGAGAGAGGGAGAGGGGAGGGGCAGAGAGAACGGGAGACACAGACTCTGAAGCAGGCTCCAGGCTCTGACCTGTCAGCACAGAGCCCACCGCAGGGCTCGAACTCACAAACCGTGAGATCATGACCCAAGCCAAAGTCGGATGTTCAACCACCGAGCCACCCAGGCGCCCCCCGCCCCATGCCCCCATCTCCACTTCTCTTGATTTCATTTCTTGTGTGCCACTTCTATCTAATGTCTTAGGTTTGGAAGACTTAAGAGACTGCTTTGGTCTTCTCGAAGATTAATTTTAATTCTATTTCTTAAAGGTGTTACAATTGATCCTTATTTTAAGTCCTTTATGGAATGTCTAGTAAATAATCCATTCATTTTGTTCTGTTTTTGATTTCAGATCGAAGAATTTCGAAGACTGAGGACACACGTGAAGGGGGCAGAACTTGTGGAAGGCTGTGATGGGATTTTGGGAGACAATTTTAGACCTACTCAGCCACTTAGTGACAGAGTCATTAGAGCTGCATTTCAGTAGCCAGAGAGAACAGGAGCAAGACTGTCTTCATCTGGGTACGTGCGGATTAAGGAAAATAGGGCTCCCGGTTATGTCATGCTAGAGTTATTCTCATGGTGATCCTGACAATTTAGCAGTATTGAGTCCACATCATTTTGATAAAAGTGATGACACATTCTCAAGCCCTATTAATTACAAACCAGGTGGCTTTAAAAATTTATGCAGTGTTGGAAAAGAGTCTGCCGTCCTTCTATTTTCCCACCAGAACAGCCTTTATTTCTCGTTTTGCTTTAATATTGACCTTCATAATTCATAAGGTAAGGAGCCCCGAGGCAGAGAAGCAGCTCCTCTTTGCTCAAGGTAGAGAGGTAAAGTCGTTTTTAGTGCTCACTGTGCTGCCGCCTCGAAATGGTACCAGTCACCTCCTGATGACTGGGGAACATAAAGGAAGCCACCACTGGAGTATGTGAGCCTCCAAGTTGACCCTTGCCTAATGCAGATTCGACCTTATTTATCGGGGTAGGTGAGGGCAGATCCGGCATGCATTAAAATCCTTCACCTGTGGAAGTGCTTTTATTTGATAGATCAAGAAACACTAGTTACCTGAATATGGTACATTTCTTTATTGTCTAAAATATAATCTATGCATTTTAAGATACTGAATTCAATATATGTATATCTTATCCCAAAAGAGCTAACAAAATAAAACATCACAAACATGGGAAAGATCAAATATACACAGCTGACTGTATAGGTGCTGGATTATTTTGTTACCTTGTGAATTGCCTAAGAGTGTGTACACAGGGCAGTGCACTGGGCTGGCCAGCCACTGCCCCCCACAAGAGGAAGGCATCTGTTGGAAGTTACATAGGCAAACAGGTCAGAGCCTGGACTTTGTTTAATGGACCACGGTGAGTGTGAGCTCACATACTGTGTGGGTGGAACGGTATAGGCTGGGAGTCACAGGTCAATAGAAATCTCTAGTCGAGAAGCTCACAGTCTCACAAGCTAGACTGTTGACATTGGAATTGTAAAAGGCGATTATTTTGTCCACGTGTTTCCCCATCCATTTTTCTTGCCTCTCTCTATATATTACATACAACTAGCATTCTGTCCAAACTGTCTTTTTTCTCATGTGAATGTGCTTTGCTCATACGTTCCTTCCCACCCCTCCTAGTGCCTACTGAAATCCTACCTACCTTGCAGGCCCAACTCAAATGCTGTTCTCAGCACAAATTCTCTGCTTCTCCCTTAAATTGTACCTCTCAGTTCACATTCTTTCTTCCAGCTAGCTATTTGTGTATTTCTTATTTTTTCTCTGTTAGATTCAAGGTTTTTAAGGGTAGAAACATGTTCATTTTACCTTAAATATGTCATAACATATAATACTCTGTGTCTTGAATATCGGCAAATTAGAAATTCTTTATTTTTTAAAAATGTTTATTTTGAGAGAGAGAGAGAGAGAGAGAGAGAGAGAGAGCTTTTGAGTAGGGTAGGGGCAGAAAGAGAGGGAGAGAGAATCTCAAGCAGGCTCCGTGCTATTAGTACAGAGCCCGACACGTGGCTTGAACTCACAACCCGAACTGTGAGATCATGACCTGGGCCAGAATCAAGAGTAGGATGTTTAATCAACTGGGCCACCCAGGTGCCCCCCGAAATTCCTTAGAACTATGCATAGCGTACATGAGCCAGCCACATTCCAGTCATTCACTGACTCGCCATTGCTTCGTTAGCCAGTAGAGTTCTTCCTCTTCTGCTTTTGGAGATGGTCAGGGCCAACCAGGCAAAGTTGCTTTAGTAGGAACGAGTGGGGACTTAGAGTAATCCATATATGGAAACAAGGGAGAAAATCCATGACTGCTTTAAGCTAAGCCTTACAACGGAGGAACTAAAGAATTAAAATTATATTTGCTCAAAAATCATTACTGAGCACCTACTGTGTGAGTGGTTCTGGGTGTCCAAAGGTCAGAAGAACATGTTGTCTCTGTTCTCCTAAAACTTAGAGTCTCATGTGGGGAGCCTGACAGAGGAAAAATAAACACTTCAAACACATACAATTACAACTTATAATAAATCCATGAATGAGAAGAACAAAAAAGTGCGGTGAAGGAGATTTCAGAAAGAGGGAATATCTTTTGCAAAGCCCCCAAGGGGCTGTTCCCCGTGGAGGAGGTAAGAATTTGAGGCATTGACATACACAGGAAGACCCTGTGAGTCTGGTGTGTAGGAATCAAAGGGGCAGGGCTCTTACCTTGGAGGCCCTGGAGGCTGCCAGCCACACGAAGGCATCCTTATGTTGCTGTTGATGTGTTGAGAACCCATGACGACTTTTACTCAGGGGAGTGGCTGGATCTCATGTGTGTTTTCAGTAGATCACGATAGCTGGGGAATGAATAAATTGGATTCTAGTGGGCTTAGCGGGAAGGGAAGGGAGATATTTTAGAAGTTTGCCGGGTAGCCAGGGTGAAAGATAACAGAGGCTTGGATGCTAGAATAGGAGCAGTGGAGACGGGGAAAAGTTAAAGTATGTTAAATAGACGTTGAAAGTGACACCTAATTGATAAATGGGATGATGGCGGAGGGAGATGGAAACAAAGATTGCTTCTGGGAATTGGGGGCTTTAGAAACTGTGTGGGTAAAGTGCCATGAATGAGATAGCAGGAAAGCCAGAGCGGGTTCTGGGTTGGAAAGACAGTTGAGTTGGAGCTCATTCAGTGAGAGATGTCTGTCAGTCACGGTAGTGGACCCCTCATGCAGGTATCTGGAGTCTCGAGAGTGGAGATCGGAAAGGAGGTATGAACTGAATATGGGAGTCGTTGGCACGGAGATTGTGTGTGTATGTATAATGTATATATGTATGTATATGTAATGTTCTAATGCTACATGGGATCATCTCATTAAGTGCTCCTAAAATTTAGCAGGAGGCTTTGTAGATAAGTCACTGAAGCACAAAGAAATTAGATCCCTGGCTTAGACAATGCAGTCACTGAGCAGCAGAGCTGGAAATTGGACGTGGGCAGCCTGACTGGCAGAGCCCTTTTTCTTACTGACTGCACGCAGAGGTCAGAGAGCCTCCCCACACTGGAGGTGAGGGGTGGCATGCTGAGCAGGGGTGTGTGTGGCAGCAGGGCCCAAGTTGAGTTTGAAGGGAGGAGGGAGTGGTGCCTTGTGACAGCTGTTGTTGAGCTGGCCTGGGCTATGAGTAGAAGGCCGAAGCCATAGAGAGGGGAGGGGATTGGGGGACACTTACTTTTTAAGCACACACACAAAATACTAGCATTGTCTCTGTGTTGGGGTAACAAATGAGCCAGTAGATGGGAGGCGATCAAGATGGCGTGTCTCAGAGGAGCTAATCCCAGCTGCGAAGTCTCTGAGGAGTTGAAAAGGGGTGAAATCTGGGGCCCCTGGCTGGCTCCGTTGGAAGAGCATGCGACTCTTGACCTGGGGGCCTTTGAGTGCAAGCACCATGCTGGGTGCAGAGACTACTGAAAACGGAAGGGAATGAAATCCTAAGCAAATGTGGATGCTGCCTTGTTATGAGAATGGACACTTTCTGGGCTGTAACAGGAAGGGAGAAGGAGGTGGCAGTTTGTAGATTTAGAGTTTCCATGACTTGCCTTTGTTATTTAAGGAGGCATAGGGGTGCCAGCCAGGAGGGGTGAGAGCAGGAGGGAAGGTGGGAGATTGGAACAGAGAGAAGGGAGGGAGTGTGGGTTCACAGGAGCAACCCAGTAGGAGGGGTAGGTGTGAGGTGTGGTGAGGTGGGTGAATGTGAATTTATTAATTTCTCCAGTCTAGGTTTAGTGTACTCTCTGAATATCAGTAACTATAAATGACAGTTTTTATGAAATCAAATTATTACCTTGAGATTTTGATCCATATCTAGTTCTAGGCCAGAGTTGCCTTTCTGTAAATCTCTACATAACCATCCCCGTTTTTCTCTCTCCCCCACACATGCACACAGACCAAAATGCTGTTGATGAGATTATGTATATTTCAGATACTTCATATTCCTTATATGATAGGAAGGTAAAGAATAATTTTTCAAGGTTAATTAAATTATTACCTAGCTTTTTTAAAAGGAGGATGGAGTTGTGTCCTTATCTTTGTGGCTGAGATTACTTAAAGGGGGTCACTTTCCCCCAAATTCCTCAGACTGGTGGAGGAAATCTTTCAAAGTCAACTCCGGTTCTGACTTCATCCTTTTATGAATACATTTTTGACCCTTTTATCTTGAAATGTGTAATACAAATCTAGTCATAGTTCTACATAAAAATTATATTGGGAAATCAAACTTATGGATGTGCGCTTTTTATTTGATATTTAATAATGCCCTAAGGGCAGTAATTCACATTTTTATTAAAGTGGAATGATTTGACAGTCAGACTTTGAATTTAATGCATGAATGTTTCATTTAAGCTCTTGGAACTGAAAAGGGAAAAGAAATTTCTGGTAGTTCCCTAAAAAATGTTTAAAATAATTCAGATTTATTTTAGCTATGTCTTACTAAAATAACTTTAGTTTTTGGACTTAAAATGACTTTTTTTTTTTTGCATGACATGTCTAGACATCTGGAGGGCTTTGATAACCAAGACTTATTATTCCATGAATAATCTGTGACTTTTTATATTACCATTTAAGAAGTATGAACTATGGTTTTATACTTGTTTAAAGAACTAGCGTATAACTCATCCAGGTGCTGGAAATTCTTTAGTTTCACAGTGCTAGTTCAGATTTCCAGGAGACAGTGGACATGAAATGATCCTTTACCCATTGAATTTACTGTATGAGGACCATATCCGTATAATAACAACCAAAAGGCAAGACCAGTAGGTCCAGTTTCCTTTTTTTTCCCATTCTGCTTTTTATTTGGCATTTGTTTATTTGATACATCTATACATATATAAAAATCTGTACAAGGCAAAAATACAAAATAAGTATTTCTTTATAGGTTATGTAATTAAATAGCTACCTTTTGAAAGTTTCAAAGCCATTGCAAAAAAAAGAGAGGAGAAAATCTAGCCAATCCTTTATAGTCCTTCACAGTAACTTTGGTATAAAGTATCCATGTAACACATGTGTACAAAATAGTGTACAGTTCATAAAAGTTGTGTAAAGACAGCAAAAAGACAGTTTACTTTTGTTCTTGGTATCTTAATACTGGTCCTTATGTTCTGATGAGATGATTATTTGCCTATTTGTTTCATGAAGTATTAGCCCATTATTTAAAGCTTTTCTGGCTGTTGAAAGGCTTATTTCCCCTGTGGCTTCTGCACACGTTTACCGTAGCTATACTTAATTATAATATTTATTTTCTGTAAAACCAATGCCACAGAAGGCTTTTTAGTTTCCCTCCCCCACCCTTGAAACGGGGAAAAAATATAAGTATATCTCCAATTAGGGAAAAAAGTAAAACAAAAAAGAAGAACAAGAAAGAGGGGTTATTAACCAAATGACTTTGAATGATCCCTTTGTCAGACTTGCCCTCATTTTTCTTCCAGGGTCTTTGAGGCTATCCTGGACACTGTTGAACTCTTCCCCACATACACTTTTTCAATTAATAATGTTGTCTTTTTAGCTTTAATAATGCTATCACAAACATCAGTTTTCATATTAGTTCTCTTTTATAACCTAAGAGGAGTTACAGGTTGGAAAAGGATAAGGCATTATGGAAAAGGAGGGGCTGTGGGGAAGGGAGAGTGTCAACTCTGAATGACCAAGTAGGTAAAAGCTATTATCCTTCCAGGACAAATGGAAAACTCAAAGCCATATTTTCAGTCAATAGAACTTGGACTTTTCCTGACTCTAATAATTTAACTTGATGCACAGCATTAGGGTGAGAAATGAAAAACTCGATGGATATAGCTGTTTTCTATTTACTATATCATATAGAATTTCTTGAAAATGGAATGGATTTCCTAGAGGATTTCAAAATGATTTCAGGAAAAGGCCAAAATATCAAGGGTGCTCAACCTATCTATTATGTTTTGATTATGTGATATAAAAATTGTTATTAACCCAAGAATGAAAAACATCAAAGCTGTATAGGCATTTCTTCAAGATTATTCAACAAGGAAAATAATCCCTGCTTCCATATTTACCCTTTTCTTCTTTTTATGTTTTAGAAATGTTCGTGATTTATTGTGGGGAACAGTTGGGAAATGATGTAGTTTTTGTCTCCCACCCCATGAATTAAAACAAAATTGGGTTTGGGAGGAAGATAAGAGCATATTTTGCAATCATGGGCTGACTTGTATGTCGAACGTTCATATATTCTGATACCTTAAGGATGGTAGGTTTCATGATTTTAAATCTAGAGAATATATTTTCCAAATAAAAATTAGAGATCAGGTTACCTTAGCTAAACATGTTCCGTTATGCCTTTTACATCATGGGTGCTCGTTTTTGATAATTTCCCCCAAATCAGTTGTTTGGCTCCATTTTTCTCCCTTTGAGACTTCTAAGAAAACTGTATTTTTAAAGAGGCTCTCATTTCAATTTCCTCCTCATTTATCTGCAGTCCATTCTTTTGAGTTCCTCTTTTTCATGATGAAGTTTCCAGAGACTTAGGAAAGTAGTCATCCCAGAACTAGAGAAGGATAAAAACTCAGCACTCAGTGGACTCCCAGGAGGCCGCTTACTGTTGGAGTCCTCACAGTCCAACCTGTGAGGCATGCTCTTTTCGTAGGTGACTTATTTATACCTATATTTTCTGTTACCACCAAATGCAGATGACCCATGCATTTATATATAGTCCAAGACCAGGTCTCTCTATTAAGTTTTAGAATCAAATGCCCAACTGCTTGTATGTCTTTTCTTTTGGATATGACAAAGACATCTTAACCTTAGTATACACAAGAGTGAATTATGATCTTTCTCCAAAGACCTGGCTCTCTTCCAGTTTTCTTAGAAACCTCAGTTATACTTGACACCTCTCTTCCTCGCCTCATCTCACGTTTCCAGTTTATCATCCAGTTCTGCAGGGTTGCCTTCTGATAGCTCCCAAATCTGTCTCTGTGTCCCTGTCCTCAACATCACACCCCATGAAGTTAGCCTCATCCCTTACTTAGACTGTCACAAGAGCATTCCCCTCTCTTCTGCATAGGATTATTAAAGAAAGATTTATGAAAAATGAAAGACCAGGATAATGCGGACCCCTCAAACTTCTGTGTCAACTGTGATTAGTTGAAAAGGATACTGAATCCACCTGTGAGCCTAGTGGGAAGGAATGCTGTGGCGAATTGGCGTCATCTGCCATTGGAATTTGGTGGTGGTATTGTAGTTTGTTCTTGCCATCCATAATGATATGTACTATTCTTGGCATCTGATTTAAATATCTACTATTAAGGTCCAGAGTCTTTTGAAAATGGGCTTTGGGAAAATTACCTGAGTTAGATCTACTGATACTTAGCTAGGTGTTGGCAGTTAATCAAGGAGATAAAGAAACAAGACGAAATGACTGAAGTCCTCTTTTTAATATTTTCATTTCATTATGTAATAGTCATGGTCCTGATGATTATATGCAGCAAATTGCCTACATATAGCAAAACCTAGGGAATCTGAAATCTCAGCATGAAAATGAAATGGCAGGAGGAGGAGGAAAGATTTATGGCCTGATAGTGCGGAGGTACCTACCCCAGACCTCTTTATCAGGGACAGAAGCCATTTCCTGAAGAAGGGAAAGGGTAAGTTAGAGAAGAAACCACAGAAGAGAAAGACAGACACTGACATGATGCTCAAAAGGGTGAGAAACAATGTATCTTAAAATACTTTTAATAAAAATGTGCCATAAAAAGTTGCTTCTTTAAAAAATGCATAGATCTTAGAGTTGTGTGTGTATGTATATAGGTTTGCCTTATTTTGGGGGCTACTGCAGTTTTAATTAAACACTCCAAATAAAACTTGTTTTGATAATATACAAAGCTAAAATGTTCCAGGCAACATCCATTATCTTGAGCAGAATCATATATATTTGTTAGGTCATGTGGAGGTTCCTCCAATCAAGAAATTTCCCACTAGGTAGCCAACATATTCTCAAAATAAATTAATTGTTAAAACAAGAAAACCGCATTGGTTTTGGATAGATTCTGTTTTCCATTACAGTGCTTTTTTTTTTTTAAACCCCCTTCAAAATTTTAGAGCTCCCGTTGTGCTTTTAGTGGTTAGAAACTCATAAAGGTCTTTAGGGCTTGTCTCCAGAAAATCTTTTTTGGACCCCTTAGAAGCATGGTGTTGAACTGGACCTTAAAAATTTTGTTTCTTAATCTAGTCATCTACCTGAAGAGGTCTTCAACTCAATTATTTCAGATGGTTGCTCCCTGTATCTAGAAACCAGCAAACCAACCTTTGTTGTTGAAGAATATCCATTTCAGACTTTTACTCCTGTATAATGCAAAAAGAAAAAAAAAAACCCTCATGAAATAGTCTCTCTGTAAAATATTAACTGAATTTAGAATGCCATTTTGATAGTAATATTTTTATGGTTTGCCATAAATAAATATTTTTTATTAAGGGAACTGATTTTATTCCAAGTTTTCCAAGATTTATGTTTTTCTTCTGTTGGCAGTATGTGAGAATTCCTATAACCTTTATGCTGCAGAGAAACTCATCTAGTTTTTCACAGATGTGAATGTTCCTTCTGATTTTGGTACAACTAACGATTCTCTAATGGTATCTTTTCTTTAAAGAATGATTATATTTAGTGAGTCCCAGCAATAAAATCACTGTAATGAGGAATAAAAGATTGTAAATAAGAATAACAATGTTATTAATCATCTAAATTAGTCATTTATGGCACATTCCTGTACCTGAAATATTTCCATAGGAAATAATGCTAAAATCCACGTTTACTTATACTTAGACATAATACTAACCTTCTCTCATTATAATAGTTGCCCAAATCCCAATTCAACTTAATTTCATTGACTCTGATTTCTGGACTAAAGGCATTAAGCTTGAACTAGTGAAAAATGTATAATATGTGCATTCAATTAAGAAGTAATTAGATACTCAATCACCCTTACAACACACCTGGGATTAGGGAAGAAGGAAGAAAAATGTGACTCACTGTAGTGTAGAAAAGTTTTGTTAATTGGTTTACTGCTAATTGAGATTAAGAAAGTGTCAAAGTATCATAACATAGGTTTACTACTGAATAATCTTAAAAGCTACGTTTAATGTTTTATGATACTCTGATGCAGAATAGTGTAGAAATTACCAAGCTGTATGATTTATTTTAGAGTTCTGATCAAAGTTTATGGATTCATTCTAAGTTCTACATAGTGAGTGGTGGCAAGAAGAAGAATGAGTGCTTTGCTAACAGTTCAGACATGGTGCTGTATGTTATCTCATTTCATCCCCACAGCAGTCCTGTGAGGCATGTATTCTGATTTTCATTTTAGAGATAAACTGAGGCTGAGAGGGGTTGACGAACTTGCTCAAGGTCATAGCCAGTGAAATGCAGAGCAAGGATTCAGACCCAGGTGGTTTAACTGTAAACCCCGAGCTCTTGTCGCTCTTGTCACTGCACCACATTTCAAATAACAAAGGGCAGAACGTTATGAAGTCTTTGTATATACTTGCCTCCTTATCTCCTTTAGATAATTTCCTGGGACTGAGATTTCTGGGAAGAAGAAGCATGCATGTTCTCGTTATCGATAGCATATTGCTGAAACACCCTCCATAAGGGGTATGCTCCTGATGCGGGCTGGCTGGGGCTGCGGACCTAGAGTGGGTCCTGCAGCCCAGCCAACATAGTCCTTGGCTTCATGCAAGATAGAAATCAAACTCAAGCCAAGAGGAAGTGAGAGCAGAGTTTACTGAGGACACAGAGTACAGATACAGAGCATCTGGGAGACTCAAAAAGGGAAAGAGGAGAGCGAGCCTCTTCTTTGCTTGGGACCTGGGGTTTTTATCGAGGACTTCTGCACGTGTCTTCTGAGGCATCCAGGAACAAAGAGAGTGTTTAGGTGTCCTCTGGAAGTCAGGGGTGCCCTGGAGCCAGGGGTCTTGGAAAACATTGATGACGACCCTGCCTCATCACTCCTTAGACGTCACCTATTGTGCTGGAAGACTCCAAGGAAATTGACTCCTCTGCGATGAGGACATGCATTATCTGTTCTGGGAGGCACGTGGAGGGCAAGGGCGTAGGGCCCAGCAAGAATAAAAGCAGGAAAAGGAGCCAAAAAACAGTTTTTCCTGGGGTCCCTTTAGTTTCCCCGTCTCACTAATGTATGCTTGCATCATTGATTGAATGTTTTATAGAACGTGTTTCTGCCATTTTTTTTTTCAATGTTTTATTTATTTTTGAGAGAGAGAGATTGAGAGCAGGGGAGGGTCAGGGAGAGAGGGAGACACAGAATCTGAACCAGGCTCCGGGCTGTCAGCACAGAGCCCGATGCGGGGCTCGAACCCACCAACTGTGAGACCCTGACCTGAGCCAAAGTCGGATGCTCAGCCGACTGAGCCACCCAGGTGCCCCTCTGCCATTTTTTTTTTTAATCACTCAGTGTACCTTCCACCTCTTTCTCATCTCCGTTTTCCTCCTCAATTCCTTGAAATGTGTTCGTCTCCATCTACGTATTGAAATTGCTGCAGGAAGAGTCACCATTGCTTTCTTTCTTTTTTTTGTTCTTGGTTCCCACGTCTCTAAATATGATACATGTTCATAACAGAAAATTGACACAACGTAGAGGGAAATGAAGGGGAAGCAGTGATGTCCCCAAGGCTCCTATCAGTGACAGCCGTCACCAGCCCTGGGCCCCATAGCACAGCGGGGGCGTCTCGAGTTCCGTTTTGACTTCATCACTAATGAGTTGTGTGAGCTTGAAAAAAGTGACTAATTTCTCTACGTTATTTTTTCATCAATTAAAAGACGCCCATAAGTCCACACATAAGTCATAGTGTGATGGTGAACGTACAAGGAGATAATGTAAAGTGCTCAATGTGTTTTTGGTCCATGGTGTAAGTATTCAGTGAATACTTACCTTTATTTTTATTTATGTCTATTTGATCTCTCTTTATACATTTATCTCCTGTGGGATATGTTGATATATAATGTTCTCTATGGGATTATAGTCAGGCTATTTTTGTTTCTCTTATTTTTTAAAAGATTTTATATATTTTTTATTTTTAAGTAATGTCTACCCCCAACATGGGGCTTGAACTTACAACCCCATGATCAGAAGTCACATGCTCTATTGACTGAACCAACCAGGCACCCCATAGAGTCTGTTTCTTTTGTGTGTTTTTTGTTGTTGTTGTTATTGTTTTGAAAGTAGGCTTTACATCCAATGTAGGGCTTGAACTGGCAACCCCAAGATCAAGAGTCTCATGCTCTACAAACTGAGCCAGCCAGGTGCCCCAGGCTATTTTTCTATCTGCTTGATAATATATCTTTTTGTGTCCTTATATAGATAGATACATTTCATACTTTAAAATGATTTTTTTATTTTAATAATTTTTAAGTTTATTTATTTTGAGAGAGAGAGCAAGCAGGGGAGGGGCAGAGAGAGAGAGAGAGAGAGAGAGAGAGAGAGAATCCCAAGCAGGCTCCACCACACTGTCAGCATGAAGCCTGATGCATGGCTTGAACTCATGAACCATGAGATCATGACCAGAGCCGAAACCAAGAGGCAAACGCTTCACTGACTGAACCGCCCAGGGGGCCCCTAAATGATTACCTAAAAAAAATGTTGTTGTTTTTTTTACTTTTAAGAAATGTTTTTATTTATTTCTCAGAGACAGAGCATGGGTGGGGGAGGGGCAGAGAGAGAGGGAGACACAGAATGTGAAGCAGGCTCCAATCTGTCAGCACAGAGCCTGACGCAGGGCTCGAACTCCCAAACCTCGAGATCATGACTTGAGCCTAAGTCCGGCACTTAACCAGCTGAGCCACCCAAGCGCCCCTTAAATGATTACTTTTAAATAAGTTCCCTTTAAGTATGTCCCCAAGTTTTGAGGAGAGCATTATTACACATGGTACATTATTATACATCCTCATTATTATACATTTAGGTTATTTATAGTATTTTGCTGTAATCAAAATGGTTGATTTATGCACCTATTTCCTTAAAACATTCTTAGTAATGAGATGACTGGGTCAGAGAGTTGGAATTAAATTCATATATATGCGAATTACTCTTCCCAAGAGTCATATCCATTTCTGCTTCCACTGACCAGTCACCACGGTTCACCTTGGCCAACATGACCTATTTTCAGGTTCTTTATCCTTGCCCATCTGACTAAAACGGGTAACACTGTGATACAGCATATGAAATCCGTGACCCCTTGCTTCTATTCCTGAAGGCCCTCTCCTGTTGCATCAACCTGCCTGTTCATGAGCATCTCCCGCAATGCTTGTGGCGCTCGTGTGTGTTTCAGTGTTCGGTAGTGTTTCACTAGTCCCTTCTGCAGAATTCTCCTGGCTATTTCCACACGCTTAATTCTTCCGGATAAACTGCAGGATCATTTTATCGGGAGGATTGAAATAAAGAGTAAAAGAAACGAGGGTAGGAAGGAGTTTGAGAAAAGAAAAAGACAATCTTGCTGGAACATTACATTTGGGTTGCATTGAATATATAGAGTACATTCAGGAGAATTGAGATCTTTCTAGTATCAAATCTGTATCCAGGAATAATGCATGCATTGGTGCTTATTAAAGTTTTTATGTTCTTCATAGATTTACTACAGGACGTGCCTTTGGGCTCTGAAGTCAGCCTTGGGTGTGACTTGATGGGAGCATAGCCCCGCCAGTGTTCCACAACTTGGGCAAATTATTGAAATTCTTTCAGCCCCAGTTTCCTCCTCTATGAAGTAAAGATACTAAGAGTAATATCTCCTAGAGATGTGTGGGTGACATGAAATAAAGTAAAATGCATAGCGTGGGGCTTTGCATACGGTTAGCATTACACATGTGAGCTATTACTGTTATTATTGTTATTGCTGTCACTATAGATTTTGATTAGTGTCATTTTCCATTATAGTTTTCTATTGGTTAATATTTCTTCATTGAACAAATAATTGCTTAGGTTTGTCCTTGGCTTTCTTAACTAACCCTTCACCTAGTTTCCAATAACATTTTAGCTGATTATTTTGAATTTTCTAAATAGACCATGATCACATACGTAAATAATGACGATTTACTAATCTTCTCCTTTCTAATTTCAGTACTTACTGCACCATATAGGACTTCCCGAACAATATGAAATAATCTGGTACCCCGTTCTTACTTCCGATACGCTTTGATTTCTTTTTCCAAATACGGTGGTGTTTTCCTCGCTGTTTTTTCTTTGAATTTTCAAATGCTTCGGACACTCCTGACCTCTTCCTTTCTCTTCCTCCTTTCTCTATTTTCCTTCCTCGACCTGATGCAGTTATTAGTGAGTATGTTGAAAAAAAAAAAAAAAAAGCTGGTCATGTGCCCTTGCTTGTAACGGAAGGACATTTAATGTTAGCCTTCTGTGTTGCATATGGTGGTATTCTAGGGGCTGTGTGAAAATGTAAACATAATCAGACACAGACTCTCCCCAAGAGGGTTTACAGCCTACTGTTGGAAGTAAATCAGGCGCGTGGCTAACTCCAAATTAAAGCCGGATGTGAAAAGTGCCCTGAGCAAGTGTGCTTTTAGCATACAGGACAAAGAAGCTACTCGGAAAGAGAGAATCCTCAGGTCTAACACAGCCCTATTTCTTAGAAGACTATTATTTTGGAGATTTTACACGGGATTCTCTTACTTATAGAGGGAAACTTTAATGGGTTATCAATGAGCTGAGCCAGACTCGCTAGAACTTAGGTCAGCCCCGGGACCTGCTGGGGCCTCTGAGGAGCAGGACACATGTGCCCGCGTGCCTTCTTATTATTTTATTATTTGTTAGTATTATTTTTTTAATTGTGCATACTGGTTTACCTTTGATATCCTTCAGGAAATTCTCCCAGGAGTGATTTGATTTGCACTCATTCCCTAGGGTCTCTTCATAGGAGGTGATTTGAAGTTCAGAAATAGTCACATGAAAGATAGCGTCTGTTACAATTACACCAAAATAGCAGGTGATTTAGAAGACTTATTAGGATGTGGCCATACTTCGGGGTCTCATTATGAACAGAGATCATCATATAATAGAACTTTTTTTTTTTTTTTTTTTAGAGTTAAGCTTTCTCATTATTTATATATACATAAATGGGTATTTGGAGGGGAGCCCAAAGCGGGGGAGCAAGTCAGCCTGATTACCTTTATATATTCAAAGTATCATTTCTTTAGATAGTTTTACTGAGTAAATTTATATTCTGATCACCAAGTAATATGGTTATGGTAAAAACTTTCGAAAATACACAAATGTATATAAAAAAGAACTTTTGCCTCAAGTAATGATAATCCATTGAGCACAGGCAATTAATTGTGTTTCCACCACAAATTGCATTAACATAACAGGAAAGATTTTTTTTTTAAGTGCACACACCTACAAGGATAGGGAAAACAAAAGAGACAGCAGCAAAAATATTTTGGAAGCTGGAAGCAGATGGTTGTGAGGTAACAAATTTAGCAGATGTGAGGAACAAGCCTGTTTACGTGACAGAACCTCTCGAAGTCTCAGGAATTGGAGGCAACAGATAATCTCTAGAAGGTGGAGTGAGAGGAGCTGAAGTCATCTGCAGTGGTTAAAAGCTGATGAAGAGTGAGTCTCTCTATTAGGGGTCACAGGGGCAAGGAGTATCAGGACAGCTCACTGAAAAATGGGATAATTAAGTCACATCTTCCCGTTTATCTTCCCTCCTTCCACACGTGACCTCCAGGACACTGGCAGAATGGGCTCTATTCTCTAGGCAGGGGCCTGGCTGGCAGGGTCTTTCTGGAGAATCTGAGCAATCCCAGGGACTTTTTAAATTAAATGGCCCAGCTGGTTCATTCTGCGGTGAAGTAAGGACAGATAAGTAAGTGCCCGCTAGGCGCTCAGAGCCTTCACCCAGGTTTTCTTATAATGGTGGTTCCTATTCTTAGATAGGGCAGTTAAGGATATTGAAGAAAGTCTGTAATATAGAAGAGCCCAAAAGAAACAGAGGAAGATAAGGTATAAGAAATAAATACGTAGGAAAAGAAAAAGTCCAAAAAAGCGATCATTCATATCTTCAGAGAGGTAAGGGAAGAAATTGTCACCATGAAACCAGAATTGGATGCTAGGAAGAAAAGGAATATTCTACAGAGCTTTTGGAAATTGAAAGCATGATAGCAGAAATGAAAACTTCTCTAGGAGAGTCAGAAGGCAGAACTGAAATTTCTTAGAAAGTAGAGCAAAAAAAGGAGATATAAAAATAAGAAAATTGGAGAACCAGTCCAGGAGGTCCAGTGTTCAAATAATAGGCAAAGTTAGAGAACAGAGAAAATGGAGGAGAGGAAGCAGCAACAAAATCATTCAAACTTTTTCTCAGGACTCCTGGACATAAATTTACAGTTTGAAAGGACCCACTGAATTCACAGCACGGTTGGTCAAAATAAACCCACGCAAGGCACTATCATTTCTGGACTCTGAGGGAGGAATGACAGAAAGAAAGAAAAAATCAAAATCAAAGAACCCAAAATTTGAACATCAGACTCCTTTGTTCAAATTTATTTATTTACAGTTTATTCATTTGCGGGGGGGGGGGGGCTAAAGCAGGGGAGGGAGAGAGAAAGAGCGAGAATCTCAAGCAGATTCCTCACTGTCAGTGCAGAGCTCAGTGCGGGGCTTGAACCTATAAACTGTGAGATCATGGCCTGAGCTGAAATCAAGAGTCGGATGCTTAGCTGACTGAGCCCCCTAGGGGCCCCTTGAACATCAGACTTCTAAACAGCAACACAGGAAGCTAAAAGTCAAGCATGAATTCTGAGAGACATGACAACCAGAATTTTCTTTCCTAGTCAGACTTCAAGTTGTCATTTTTAAATATTTTCACCAAAATGGACTAAGCCAAGAAAACAGATTATGACAAAGGAGATGACCAGAATGATTGTGAAGTGAGGGTGTAGGGGTAGAGGTTTGAGTCCAGATGTGAGATCAGAAGATTCTAGAACTTTTTCCAGAAAGATGAAATGGATAGACTGCATGATATGTCTTTAACTTCTTGGGAGTCAGACAATTGGGAGGTAGTTTTGGATTGAGTACATAAAAAAACTAAGGTGGAAAAAAACCCATATAATTATTCACTCCAGAGAAAAAATACGCAGGAAAAAAATCAATGATACATTAATGCACATAATTCATCTCTTAATAATATTTAAATTCTCACAGTAATGGAAATAATAGAATACCAGCCAAAATTACTGTATAACCATATTAGAAGGATGGAGTAAAGGGTGTATATGCACGTGGGTGATGTGGGGGTGGATGGATGTCCCACACGAGGAAGGAACGTCCCGTCTTCTTTCTCTGTGGGGGAAGTCAACAGATAATACTAACAATGCCGCCACACTCCAGCTCTGTGGTGTTAATACAGTAGTAACTGGCTGAAGGAGTTGAGGAAGTTGGTGGCATAAGAGACAGGGGACTGATAGTTTTCATAAGGCACCTTTTAGAACTGTTTAACTCCATGTGCATGTGTAATTTTGATACAAATTTTAAAAATTAAATAAAATTGATAAAGTTGCCACTGTCAGTTTGTTATACTTTTTATGTATGTGCGCGCGCGCGCGCGCGCACACACACACACACACACACACTTGCGTTTTCTTGGAGTATTTGCCATGGGCCAGATATTGCTCTGGGAACACAGCGCAGATGAAATCAAATATAATTCCATTGCATGAAAACTTCTCTGGAATTCTGAAAAGTAAATTTTGAACACATGCCATGGAAAATAGTAGGCCATACGGTTGTTCAGTTTTCAGTTAGTGAGACGTCTGTTAAATCAACTGAAATGCCCACCAGTAGCTCAGTTATGTGCCTGGGACTCCCAGTTGTCACATTTTATCTGTGGACCTACTGCATTCTCACACAGCGCTATGAAGGCAGCTATTGTTATCTGAAGCTCAGAAGGGGCAAGTAGATTGCCTAAGATCTCACAGCAAGTCGATGGCAGAACTGGGATTTGAATCAGTCTCCCTGATTCCAAATCCATGCCTCAGACTGTGATCAGTTGAAATGTATTCCCAGATAGCCTGGTGTCTGCAGTGAACAAGGTCAAGCGTCTATCCTTGGAGGTTGGGAGGGGTGGGGGTGTGGGGAGCTAATTTAAAGATCATTCTCAAAGTGCCTTGTACAGGAGAGAAAGGTACTTAAGCATGGGGGATCTTTAGTTTCTCCTTGAGGGAGAGTTTAGCAGAGGGCGTGCCTCAGTTCACCAGGAGAGTCCACACCCTGGTAGATTAGAATTCACTTGGCATCTATTGAGAACCATTTACATCAGACCTTTAGAGCTTCAAAATGAATGAGACACAATGAGCACGTGCTTCTGTTGCCCTTTGGACGGATGTGTAGATGTTCCAATGCTTTGGGTTAAGACCTGAATTCGTATGATTAGGGAGACTGCATTATTTGCTTAACTATCTTTTGTTTAATAGATGTTTTGGACCATGGTAGCTTAATTTTCAGAATTGCTTCATATATTCTTAAAATGAAATTTCACATCTTTCATAAACTTGGAATGTATGTACCTTGTAGACTAGTCTTTTCCAAATGTGTTCTGTGCAGCCATTAAGATACCCATGAAGGTGTTTAAGTCACAAGCTGATTGTCTACAAATTTAGAGAATCCTGGACATCATAACCTCCTTTTGGACATTTACAGGGCACATCAGTGTGTTAGAGACTTTGAGATGGTTTTGTGTAGAAGAACCATGTATTACTGTATTTAACCAGAATTCTATAGTTTTTTTAGAACATGGATTCATTTTTCCAACTGATTTTTAGTTATGTGGAACACATTTTAGGAAATGGGGGACTCCAGGTTATTTTTCTTTGGTAGAAAATTTATACATCGTGACCTTTAGGCTCCTTTTAGCTCTGGAATGCTGTGGCTTCACAGTTGCGATCATCACTTTTGTGTGAGTCACTTTGACTTACAATTTACTGACTTACAATTGTCAGATATATACACAAAGTCCTATTTTGCCTTTGAAGTTCTATCTGAGATCTTAAAGATTTGATTATGACTATCTTCTTTGAAATGTAGTTTGGAAGAATATACCCCAGCATTACAAATACTTCCTAATAAATTGTACCAGAAATAGTATGTATTTATATGTATATATGCATACATGAGCAGACACATGTATGTATGTGTGTACAACACATCCATATACACATCCCACTTATGGACATGTTTAAAGTGCTCTATTGTGTCATACTTTATTAAGGAAGGAAGTCATTTGTTTCCATTGTTTTGCTGTAGTGAATATCCTTACACAGAAAATCTTTGTATGATTGAGTGGTTATATCTGTACAATAAGCTGCTAGGAATATCAGGTCAAAAAGTATATACATCTGGGGGCACCTGGGTGACTCAGTTGGTTAAGCATCTGACTCTTGGTGTCGGCTCAGGTCATGATCTCATGGTTCATGAGTTTGAGCCCGAGGTCCGGCTCTGCACTGATCGGATGGAGCCTGCCTAGGATTCTCTGTCTCCCTCTCTCTCTGCCCCCGCCCTCCGCTCTCTGTCTCAAATATAAGTAAATTTAGGCTGATTCATAGGGGCACATGTACCCCAATGTTTATAGCAGCGCTTTCAACAATAGCCAAATTGTGGAAAGAACCCAAATGTCCATCAGCTGATGAATGGATAAAGAAGATGTGGTTTATATATACAATGGAATACTACTTGGCAATGAGAAAGAATGCAGTCCTGCCATTTGCAGCAACGTGGATGGAATTGGAGGATATTATGCTAAGTGAAATGAGTCAGAGAAAGATACCATATGTTTTCACTCTTATGTGGAACTTGAGAAACTTGACAGAAGACCATGGGGGAAGGGAAGGGGAAAAAAATAACCAGAAAGAGGGAGGCAAACCATAAGAGACTCTTAAATACAGAGAACAAACTGAGGGTTGATGGGGGCAGGGCAGGGGAGAGGGGAAAGTGGGTGATGGGCATTGAGGAGGACACTTCTTGGGATGAGGATTGGGTATCGTATGTAAGTGATGAATCACAGGAATCTACCCCCAAAATCAAGAGCACACTGTGTACACTGTGTGTTAACCAACTAACTAGTTAACACACTGAGTGTTACTGTGTTGTCAGTATATTGTATTTAAAATAAATAATTTTAAAAAAGTGTGTGCATCTGAATTTTAATAGGTGTTTATTGTCCGAAATATTGGACAAGTTAACCTGCAGGCAATGTGTGACAGTTGGCCATTCCCATCACTGGCAATGTGAGTAGATGTTACTGAAACAAAATCTTAGCTGATAATGCTTTCCTAAATGGGAAATTCATTATCCCCAAAATTACTATTGTTTCATGTATTATTTTACATTTATTGTGAATCGCAAAGTTACTTGGAGACTGGGAAGAAGTAGTCTTTATGCTCAAGCACTTACTGTCTGTGATTATTATATATGAAGTTAATGTCCGTAACGTAAAGCTTAATTGTATTATTAAGCATGATCCACAAATTTGTTGTTTGGCAGTTCAGGCATTTATTTCGATTGAAAAGATTTATCTCTGAGAAATTTTGCACTCATAGGTTCTGTCACCGAAATAAAAGGATGGTAAGACTTTATGGGAAAATTGCAGAGATGACAAACTAGAGCATGAAGAGATCTTTGAAATCTCCACCTTTTCTTAGGAAATCTTAAGTGTTCTCTGTCTCCTGTTGGACTGTAAAAAAGACTTCTCAGTCTGCCTTGGAGGGATGTCAGTAACATAATTGATGCATTCTTTTTGCCTCAGGGAGGAAGACAATGATCCTATAGTGCCGTTGGATGAGAAACGGAAACTTGAGCCACACCTTCAGTTTATCCTCAAAGCCTGCATTGTTTGTCTTCATCTAATCCAGCTCTGACGGACACCTGTGACAGTTGCCTGTACACACGCTCTAATGAAATATTAGAAATGGCTGTACATTCAGAAGAAACGCAGTGTTATATACCCAATCACTGCTGCTAGGATTCATATTTTTGCACATACTGTTTATTGCTTATGTGTAGAAGAAATGAAACTAGTTTTCAGAGTTGTTATTAATATGAATATATATCATGTATTAATACCGGGACAGGAAAAATACATTCCCCGTGTTAGCCATCCTTCATTTCCTGTCTCCAAGAGAAAATTCACTCATTCGGAGAATAATGCAATTCTTGATAATAAATAAAAGTTTTGATCAGGAACAGCATAGGGCTTGAAAATGGAATGTGAAGGATTAGTAGAAGTCATATCTCATGTTGTTTTTCAGCCCTCGTACCACAATTAATGTCAGGCTGGTTATTATGCAAAACAATTTGGGAGTTAATGCAAGAACAAAATCACTTTATATATTTCTCAAAGGATCAAATTGAATGTATGAATCTAATTGTATTTATTTGACATATTGGAAGCTCTCGTTTCTAGGAGTTTGAGAAAGGCATAAAAATAGGATAAAAATTAAGTGGGTACAACATACCAGGAATAGCTTTATTTTCCACGATAGAAGCATAAATTTAATAGTATTCTATAGTAGTTTAGTGTTGTACAGTTTGTAAGACCTTAAAATATTTTATTCTGTGGACTTCAGTATATTGAGCCGTTGCTTTCCAAGATGATCGATAATATCTTTAATTAACTTTAAGTACTACTGGTAAATGTAAGCATATGCTTAGATTCAGTTAGATGTGACAGAATGAGATAATTTGTGTAAAGCAGTAGAGTGCCTGCCACAAAGCAAGTACTTAATAAATGTTATCTGTTGTTATAATTACTGTTGTAAAACTAAAGTCTTCATAGTCCCAATTTGGAGGGATTTTGTGATGCAAAAAGTTGGAAATCATGTAGGTGTAATACGTGTGTGTTGTGAGATTTTAGGCATGTTGGGTAGAGGCTGTCGTCATGAAAACATGAAATACAAATAAAAGCCATGCTGAGTATCCCTGAAAATGGCAGCAAAGAAGGATCATGGTGGAGCCTCACGCAGGGAGAGAAAGGACTGGCATGGCAGCAGGGTGAGGAAAAGCCTGGGCTTGAAAAGGGTCAGGGTCTGTCCTTAGGACCACAGTAGGGCAGCCTCAGGCAGAGCCTCTGAGAAGTGGAGACAAGCCCTTGGCGTCTTCCTTTCTGCTGTTTCGTGTATGCAAAAATGAAGAAATGGTTACAAAACTATACTGTATTTAAACACTTCTGTCTCCTAGACTAAAACATGCCACGCACACACACTGAGTGAACTGTAGGTATAGCCTCGTTTGTAGTTGACATCCAGAGAGGACATCTGAAGACTTCATTTTCTTGTGGGTGAGAAGCCAGTCAAAAGGCCCTGGCAGTCTTTGGGTAGAGCCTGTCTTCAGGCCCTGGAACAAAAGAGTGTGAAGGCACCCAGCCTCTTTGCTCCTGACACAGTTGGTAAGTGAACATCCAGGGAATGTTCTTGGACTTAACATCTAGTGCTTCTCACAGTCTCCAACCATCTCTCCATGAAAAATACAAAGTAGACATAACAAAAATAATTCACATGTCCTTTAGGGTAATGTCTAATTGTCTATATTTCCCCCTCTAATTTTTTTTAATTGAAGCAACCAAATTTACTTGCCATATATTTTTTGAGTCAAAAGACTTAAACTACTTGATTCAGCTTGAGGTGTCCATTGGTAGGCTGTGAGGAGGCTTTCTAATCTTTGATATGGAAAACCCCTTCTTCATTCCACATTCAGGTACCTCAGACTCAGAATATAAATGCTGGTGATAGGGATGCTTATGTAAGAATGAATTTGAAAGGACCATTTGTAAATCAACCAAAGTGCAAGTAACTGATCTGGAATCTCTTCTGTTTTCGTGGTGTCATGGGAAGGAAAAGTAAAAGATATGTAATGGACCCTAAAATTGAGGAGGGAACTTCCCAAAGCAAAAGTGTGTGTGTGGAGGGGTGTAGTTAACAGGATAAATGACACATTTCATGGATCTTGAAATGTAATTTAGGGTGGATTTGTTTATCTAACAGGAAAAAAAGGCAACAAACAAGTGTTTTTTCACATAGCTTACACATCCAAAAGTGCCACTGATTCATGGTAATTAATGTACCTGATGGTGTGTAAAGATATTATTCTCAGAAGGTTTGTCAGTTAAGATAATTTGAGTCTGTCTTTGTTGGTCATTCAAGCTAAAGCCTTGCCAATATTGTTGCTCATTTCAGAGAACTAGTATTTGATTTTGTTGGTTTTCTCTACTATGTTTCTATACTCTATTTCATGAAATCCTTCTCTAATCCTTATTGTTTCCTTCCTTCTGCCTGCTTTGGGTTTGTTTTGTGACTTTTGTAGTATTTTACGGTGGAAGATTAGATTACTGGTTTGAGACCCTTTTTTAAAAATAAAGCCATATACATTTATAAAACTTTCTCTAAGCATTGCTTTCTGCTGCATCTTATGAGGTTTCTTTTTTTGCTATTTTTTGTTTTCTTTTATTTCTAAGTATTTTCTAATTTGCCTTGTGATTTCTTCTTTGACTTAATGATTATTTAGGTGTGTGTTGGTTAATTCCCACATATTGATGAATCTCCAGACTTGTGATACTGATTTTTAATTTCCCTCTATTGTGGTCAGAGAACTTACTCTGCATATTTTCAACCCTTTTAAATCTGTTGAGGCTTGTTCCACAGCCTAGCATATGGTTTATCCTATGTGCACTTGAGAAGAATGTACTCTGCTCTTGTTGATGTTGTTCTATAGATGTCTGTTAGGTCTAGTTGGCTTATGGTGTTAACTATTCTATTTTCTTGATCTTTCTATTTCTATTATTGAAAATGGGATATTGATGGCTCTAACTATTATGAAGTATCTATTTCTCTTTTCAATTTTGTCAGCTTTTTCATTAGGTATTTTGGGCTCTGTTGTTAGGTGCATATATGTTTATAATCTGTTCATGTCTTTCTGGAGGAGTTATACTTTTATTATTATTGTTATTACTTTTAAAGTTTATTTTAGAGAGAGATAGAGCATGAATGGTGGGGGCAGAGAAAGAGGGAGAGTGAGAGAATCCCAAGAAGGCTCTGTGCTGTCAGCAAATTGTGAAATCATGTGAAATCATGACCTGAGCCAAAATCAAGAGTCAGATGCTCAACCTGTGGAGCCGCCGAGGCGCCCCCTTTATTACCATAAAATGCCCTTCTTTATCTCTAGAAACATTTTTAGCTTTAAAAAAGTACCTTTTAAGATATTAGTATAGCTATTGCAGCTTGCTTATAGTTGCTGTTTGCATGATTTGTATTTTCCATTCTTTTACTTTCAGTTTATTTATAGTTTTGAATCTAAAGTGTGTCTCCTGTAGCCAGCTTAAAGTTGGATCTTATTTTATGCCTCTGACTTTTGATTGGGTTCTTTAACCCATTCACGTTTAGTGTTATTGTTGATATAGTTGGATTTATACCTGCCATTTTACTTTGTTTTCTACATGTCTCATGCCTTTTTTTGTTGTTGTTCTCTATCCCTCCTTTATTGCTTTCTTTTGCATTAGGCAAATGTTTTCCACCGTACTATTTCAATTGCTTGAATGATTTTTTTTCTTCACTTTCTTTGGACTTTATTTCTTAATGGCTGCTCTAGAGCTTCCCATATACATGTTAATTCATTAGAATGTACTGCAGATTTATATTAACTTGATTACAGTGAGACCAGAAATACAACCTTTGTATTTCTCTATTCTCTCTTCTTCTTTTTGTGCTATTATTGTTAATAATACTATTATTCTGCTATTTTACATATATATATATATATATGTATATAGACAAACCCCACAATATATTATTATAATTATATTATATAATTGTCTATTAGAAGCTAAGCAAACAAAGGACAAGTAGATTTTCTTATTTGTAGAATGTCTTTTATTAGCCTTCTTATTTACCATTTCTGGTTCTTTGGTTCTTTCAATTTGGCTCTATGGGTTCACATTTCCATCTGTGTCATTTTATTAGTCCATTTTCTCATTGTGTGCTCACCTACCTCCTTTATGTTGTTATTGTCAAGATGTTACATTTCTATATGTTCTAAGCCTAATAGTATAATTATATAATTTTATACAACTGCTTTTTAAATAGGAGAAGGAAGAAATATGCACATATACTGCCTTCTACAGTTACATAATTACTTTTACCAGTGCTGTTTAGTTTTTGGTGTGGATTCAAATTACTGTCTGGGGTCACTTGGTTTCAGGCTGAAGAATTTGAGGTAAGGCAAATCTGCTAACAACAAATTCTTTTTATGTGGGAATGTCTTTATTTTACCTTTATTTTTGAAAGATAGTTTGCTGTATATACGATTCTTGATTGATGTTTTTTTTTTTTCCTTTTAACACTTGGAATATGATATTTCATTGTTTTTTGGCCTCCCTTGTTTCCATTGTTTCTCATGAGATGTCAGCCATTAGGCTTAATGCGGTTTCCTTCTGACAAGTCATTTTTATGTTGCTGCTATCAAATTATTGTCTTTTTTTCCCCCTGATGCTCCTGTCACCCGCCCTTTCTCATCCATTATTCTTACTATGATATGTCTAGGTGTAGTTCTTTTTGCATTTATCATACTTAGAGTTTGTTGTGCTTCGTAGATATGTAGATTAATATGTTTCATCAATTTGGAATTTTTTGGTTATTGCTTCTTTAAATATTTTTTTCTACTGCTCTCTCTTCTCTCCTTCTGGTACTCCCATTATGCATATGTTAGTGCACTTGATAGTGTCCCATATTTCTCTGAGCCTGTGTTTTCCCCCTTTCCACCCCCCTCCATCTCTTACTTGCTTTTTTTGTTGTTTGCTTTGTTTATTTAGCGATTTGGCTGGGCTATGTTTATCACATCCACTACTCCATGCACTGTGGAGCCTGTGATGTGGCCCCTCAGAGACCTATACCTCTGGGCATGTGCACTGTCATCCTGGGATGATAGTGATGTAACAGGGCTCACTTTAACAGTCTCCTTGATCTCTCTGCTAAGCTCTTTGCCTTGCAAACACACCTAGCTGTTAGGTCCACTAATTGCTAGGTGATTGCTTCACGGTTTTAATAATGCCCTGGGGCATAAATTGCTCCATATCTGGTTGAGTTAAATTTAGTCCCCTTTGCAGGAGTGGTTTTGAGGCCAGCTGTGAGATTTGTTCTGATCCTAGGAGGGTTCTTGGCTGTCTCTTTCCATGGTTCCATCTGATAAACTAGCTACTGATTTAACTTGTTACCCTCATACAGCTAACAGTCTCCTCTTAATTACTTGCCACCAAAATCTCCATTATTTTCCAGAACACCCTCAGGCTTGAACTCCCCCACACTTTGTTACTAATGAAGTTAGGTTTTTAAGAGAAAGCTTTGGTGCTTTTTGCTCTTATCAACTGCCTCTTGCCCTGGGCAAAATCTTTAAGTCACCACTCTAGAGCTGTGGATGGGGTCAGTAGCTTGTTTCTTGAGGAGTGACCCTCCTGCTTTGAAACAGGGCTCTGGGTAGGGGCAGTAGCTTCTGATTTTTGTGGCTTGCGTCTCCCAGGATGCAGCTACCACTGTATGAGTGAGCTGGGGCACTTGGTGCTTATGAGTGAGCTTGCTGCACCTGATGTAGAACCTTTCTCTGTGAGTGGGGGCTGATGGAAGAATGGGGCCTGTGAGCTCTTGGCTGTAAGTCCTCAGGGCCGTAGCCCCTGCAACCTTTTTAGTATCACTTGATTGGGAATTGAGAGAAGGGGAGCCCCATCTTCCTGGCCATCCCCTCCCAAGAGTGGAGACTTATTTATTTATTTTTTAAATGTTTATTTATTTTTGAGAGAGACAGAGTGTGAGTGGGGTTAGGGGCAGAGAGAGGTGGGGGAGAAGAGAGGATCTGAAGTGGGCTCTACGCTGACAGCAGCTCAGTGTGGGGCTCGAACTCATGAACTACAAGATCATGACCTAAGCCGAAATCAGACACTTCATGGAGTGAGCCACCCAGGCACCCCAAGAGTGGAGATTTAATCATGCTAAGCTGGAGTAAGGGAGAGAAGGGAGTGGGTTTATGGCTCAAATTCCGTACACTCTTCCTGTTTTAACTTAGATTTAGATTTTTTTTTTTAATAAATGTTTCTTCTTTTGCTGTATGTCCTTGGAAACATTTTCATACTGTTAATTAAGTTTCTTCTGTTTTTTTCAATTCTATCACTTATGGTTGCTTTCTGGGGAGCAGGTCTGTGGAGCTCCTCACGTTGCCATTCGGGATATAATATTCCCTTATTTAAGATAGTGTATTTATCAAACTGCCTGGCTATCAGTTCCTTTTTGGAATTTTCACCTGATTGAGCATATATTTCAAAGTTTTGTGTCAAATATCATCATTGTGATTGAGGGTAGACTCGTGGTTTTTGGTAAAGTTTCTTAAAATGAAAATGAACTGGACATAACAATATTATTAACTTGGATTAATTACTCTGAGATTTTATTTCTCTAACTAATAAAAGTCAGTTACCCAGCACATGCTGATGATTTTCAAGTCCGTTCCATAAACTTGATTCCAAGGTGGCATGTGCATCAATAGACTCCCAGTAAGTCTCATTTTCCTTAGACTCCATTCACTTCTTTTAGAACATATTAATATAGCAAAAATTCCAATGATAAAAAACAACCTAAATTGATTTAATAAAGAATATTATCTTGGGTCATAGAATAGAACCTTATGAAAAAGATGAGGCAGGCATTCTACAGCGATGATGTAATGCAAGAGCTAAGGATATGCGCACGGAAACATTCTTTCCTTCTTTGCTAAGTTCCCTTCCTTTGTTTAGAGTTGTTTCCTGCACCACTGCCTTGTGAAACTCCTAACAGGACTCCCTGAGAGAGTGTGAGGTGGTGAAACACGACCCTTCAGGCATTTTTAAGGAAAGAGAAAAATGAAACAGAAAGAAAATATTTTAAATTGGAAAATCCGTGTGGTCTCAGGCTTAGCTTATGTTTTATTAAAGCGTACTAGAAGCTTTATACGTCAGGCTGTACGACAATGCCCATTTGGAAATGGCATTATTGAGTTTGAAGAAACTTTTCCGTTTCTGAAACTCTGGTGAATCTGTACAAACTGCCTCCCAAGGCTTTTAGCCTCCCTGCGTCCACTGAAATACTATAGTTTCAGAGAGTCCGTAGAACTTAAGAAATGTCTTAGAGCCACTCCAAAGACCTAATATGCTTGTCTTACTGCCTTTGGGCTTGATTCAGTTCCAGAATAACTCTGCAGCGTAATTCCTTTGATTAACTTTAATTGCTTTCAAATTATATTGGAATTCAGTCAGGCTCAATAGGAATTTTCCTGTGAAATTGTATTAGAATCTGGCCCAAAGGGATTTTTTAAAAATGCAGATTAAAGTCCATACATTCCATGAAAAACACTTTATCTTTTATAACATAAAGATGCTTCTTTATGGCATAAAGGAGATTTGCAGTATTATTGTAGCACGAGACTGAGATGAAAATTGATCCCTTGAAATTTCAGTCATATTAAATAAATTTCCGTATGAATACTTTTTTGGACAAATCTCATTTGAATGAAATGATCTTAGTACAAAAAAATCTCCTGTAATAGATGTGATTTCTTTCCCCCCCTTTTTACTCATACTTAGAAATTTTATTCCTATGAAGTAGTTCCAAATATTCAGTAAACATATTTGAGGCACTATTAAAAAAATTCGCATGCAAGTCTAAGTCTCTCATGATGGCTTTGCAGAAAGGAACTGCCTGTGTTCTTAGGGTCAGTAGTCAAGGTGGCCCAGCTCAGCCTTCACCCATGACCAGAAATGTGAAGCAGCCTGGAAAAAACAGAGAGTGAGGAAGAGAAGCCTATAATTCCACAGGTTTATATTTTCTAAGTTCACACAAAGAAGATGTAAGTATAGTCCTTCTTGCGGGTAGATTGGTCTTCCCGGGAAGAGAAATTAATACTTCTCAGCACCAAGGAGGTGCTTTTCTCATTTATATAAGTGGGAGCAAATGTCCTAAAGTGGTACTCCATCGTGCGAGACCATTAGCAGGTGAACACTTAGCTCCAAGGAATGGTACATCACACACAGGTCAGGACCATTATTACTGCTAGTCCTTGCACAAAACCACATATTCAAAAACATCTGATAGACTTTGATTACCCCCGTTACTGCAGTTCCTACCCTGGGGTCCAGCCTGGCATCTCTGTTCTCAGAGCCTCCCTGAGACGATAGGATCCAGTGTTGGTAACTTATCCATCTTTGGCAAGACGATACATATTTTCAGTAGTATCTCTGGAGGCCTTTCCTTTCTTCTGGATTACTGGAAGTTGGTCTGTATTTTTACATTCTCATGAATCTGTACTAAATAAATTTTTTTTTCTCACTGTAATCACTAGAATACAGGAATTAGTTCAAAGGACGCAGACCATGTGTAAGCCAGAAGAAATCTTCTCTGTTTCAAAATCACCTTCAAAAATTGTCTAGATAAGATGATATAATTGATTTCTGGGATTTCTTAAGCCTGTCCTCTGACTTAGCCAAGGGAAACTTTCTTTCCTTTTTTTTTTTTTTTTTTTTGACCAGAAAGAAAAAAAATGTGTCAAGTACATATGGTCAAACCTATGCAAAAGTACAGTTATTTGTACTTTTGAATTCCTTTAGAATATTTCCAGTGTGTTGCACAATACTCTCAAGAAAACAGACCTGCCTCAGAGTGTTAGCTCCTGCCATTACCCCGTGACATGGAAAAATCAGGAATAGGAAACTATGGCACATCTCTTCTAGCCGACAGGTGGAAGGGAAGACCCAACATAGCCAAATGGAGGGAAAGCAGGCCCTTCAAATAGAAAGTGATATATAATGAAAGAATGTACCTGGGGTAGGAATATACATGAAAGAAGCCACAAAGACTTCACAGAAGGAACAAAGAATATCAGTGAAGCCAGATCACAAAGTAATGACAGGTCAATACCTTGGATAATTCAAAGTTGTATTCATGACACCATTCTCTGGAGAAAGTTTGTGACTAACTCCAAGTTACGTGCTCCCATTGTGTCATGTGGTCAGATGGGCAGGTATTATGGAGGTTCAAGCCATAGACTAAAAGCCAGGCTCCTTGATTTGAATTCTGAATCTGAGTCCTGCCAATGATATGTGACCTTGGGCAATGTACTTAATCTCATTGGGTATCAGTTTCTTCATCTTTGGATCCCAAGATTTATTTGTTTAACAAAAATTTTCTTTTATGTTTATTTCAGAGAGAGAGAGACAGAGTGTGAGTGGGGGAGGAGCAGAGAGAGAGGGAGACACAGAATCCGAAGCAGGATCCAGGCTCTGAGCTGTCAAGCACAAAGCCCGACGCGGGGGGCCTACTCATGAGTGGTGAGATCATGACCTGAGCTGAAGTCGGACACTTAACTGACTGAGCCACGCAGGTGCCCCGGATCTCAAGATTTAAATCTGAAGTTGCTTGTTTTTAATATTTCAGCACTCATGGGAATATCTGAATGTGTTTGCTATTACTACTCTATCACTTATAAGACTGTCTAAGACCTTAGAGAAGCCCTATTACAATTTAATTGTTTTAATAGTACATAAAAGATGTATTCACCTGTTCAACAACTGTTTAATACGCAGTTTTACAAGCTCCAGGCATTGTGCTGATGAATGGGTCAGCGCCATCCTTGCTTTTGTGGAATGACCGGCATTAGGTAGGTAGGCTGTCTGGTGACTTCAGCTTGCCAACGCATTCTGCACTCCTTCTGGAGACTTTGCAACGTACACACCTCTGCGTTCAGCCTCTCGGCATACCAAGGCTAGGTAGCCAAGGTGATCGATAGTGATGACACCCAGTTCCAGTTCTTCAGTCTTCAATCAGAACACTGAGGAATAGCCACGTGACAAAAGAGCAAACAAAAACTTTCATGACATTGAGTGCAATATAAAGACTGAAGCACTAACTGCCTGGTGCGTTCATTTCCACACCTTGTTTAATGACATGCATCAACTCTGTCGTGAGGTTGGAATGGACCATCAGTATGGTTCTGTGCTTTCCTAGTGGTGGTTGGCAGGTCAGCATGCCCATGGATGAAGGGGGCACTTCATACCACTAGTGGCCAAGAACCCCGGCCTGTTGGAGCAGGACTGCCCGATACAGTCCCCTTCTTTCTCCACTTTTGCCTTTTTGCCAAAGATTGCACTTCATTTTTGTGCCCACTGGCTCTACCAGGACCTTAGAGAGTGATGAACCCCCCTCTGTAGCACATGCCTGTATCAGTAAGTCCCATACTGAGAGAGGAGTATCACTCCCCAAGGCAAAATCTCCTGAGATGTTTCTCATCATTTCTCTTCTTCCCACAGATGGGACATTAAAAAGTAGCTGTATTCCTTAGGAAGGATCAACCTCAAATAGATGTTTGAATATCCAAATACTTGAGGGAAGATGAGAAGAAGTAATTTGTGAAGGGTGAGTGAAGCCATACTCTAAAATGAGGAGTAAATATGTTTACCAAGTGTAATTTTGTATGTTATTGTCTGTTGATGCAGACAAATAATTTAAAACGTTAACTATCTCTGCCTCTTGTATAGTTATGTAGAGACAGCCTCCCAAGGGTACAACTTCTTGTGTTTCGAGTTGTGGAGGGACCCTTAGAGATGCAAATGTAGGCAACTAGGCACACATCATGTGGAAGAAGGGCACAGAGGAGTGTGAAAAGGGGGATCTCTGCTTGGTAAGGAGAGCTCTGGGGTAGAGTTGAAACTATTTCCATAAAGAGCTAGGGTCTTCTGGGAGGGAAGAAGCTAAAAGTCTCAAGTGAGTTTGAGAAGTAGGGAAACCATGGGGCGCCTGGTTGGCTCAGTTGATTGAGCGTCTGACTCTGCATTTCCACTCAGGTCATGTTTCCCGGGTTGTGGGATCAACCCCTGTGTCGGGCTCTGTGCTGAGTGTGGATCCTGCTTGGGATTCTCCGTCTCTCTCCCTCTGCCCCTCTCCCCAGCTTGTGTTCTCTCTCTCTCTCTCTCTCTCTCTCTCTCTCTCTGTCTCTCTCTCTCTCTGTCTCTCTCTCTCTCTCTCTAAAAGGAAAGGGAAACCTGTGGGAGTTCACTGCTTGGGCAGGGCACCCCATGGCCCAGCAAAGCAGTGCACCACAGGGAGAAGGGCAGGCCTATCTGGGGACACCAGATGAATGCTAAGACCTTGGGACCGTGGGCTAGGGCTGGTTGCAGTATTTTGGGGACTGAGGCCAGAATCTTCCCTGGATCTCTCCACCCGTCACAACCTTGGATAACAATGCAGAATACAAGTGACCATGTGGGCTGTGGGGGAAACAAGGCTGAAGTGCTCAGACTGGCTCCCTTGGAATGAAAACACTGGCTGCTTGGACAGCCTTTCCCAAGGGGGTGCTTAGACTTCCTGCGAATGAGGACATGCGGAGCTACAAGCATCACATCAAAAAAAAAAAAAAAAAAGAAAAGTTCCGTGATCAGTTTTGGTGCCCAGGCTGGTGAAGGAAGTCTTACTCCTTATTTACACACAACAAAGTAGAAACAAGACACAGGGGTTCAGATACAAACCTGCAGTTCCTCCTCACCAAGGAAATGTTATTAGTCCTTCAGCAATGTGGCAAAGGGCACACGTGGTCCTTTCTGGGGCCTTTCCTTGTGTGGCAGATTGTTCTCTTCCAAGCCAACTCCCTTTCTCCTCGTTCTAAGTTTTTCCTCAGCACCAGTAATTCTTAAGAGTTTTGCCTGTGTCCTTGTTCAAAGTGCAGTCTTTAAGTCCTGAGTCTTTTTTAGCAGATTCTTTTGAAGGCTCTCTTTCCGCCATAACGTTTTGCGAGATCACTGCTATGTGGACTTGTTAATGAAAATGGCTACACAAGGCCACCTCTCTGCCCCTCCTGTCATGTATGCAGGCACATGGTGTCCTCTATGGTAGCTTCTTTCTCTCTGGTGGTGTCATTCTCTACTATGTCACGATAGATGTCATACTTAGCATCAGTCTGGTTGGAAAAAGTCACTTTCTGCTTGGAATCTGGCAGGAATCATTTCCCACATTCCCTCACAAACACCCCAGACTTCCTATGCCGTAACGTGAAATCTGGGGAGCATGGGGCGGCATTTTTTACTCAATCGATTCCCAGGTCTGTGAGGGCGAGATAATGATTCAATTAAGAATTTCTAGCTTTTCTTTTCTCAAATGGAAATAGAATATTTAATTTCCAAGAGTCACTTAGATGAGAGAGAGTGGGAAACTCAGTGAAGGTAAGTGCAGTTGTTATCTGGAGAACTTCCTATATTCACTGAATGTCAACACTCATTTCTTTTGCTTCCCCTGGAGAGAGAGCATTTGTTTCATCTGAGGTCTGTTTCGTTGCGCTTGTCAGTGAGGCCTCTCTTAGGACCATATGGGCGAAGGAGAGTAACTTCCTCAATTGCCCATCTACACTGACAAATCAGGCTTCTTCATAATGATAGAGCACACAAGGCACACCATTGGAGTGCATGGACTATTTGCTTCCTCTCGGTGTGTGCAGAAAAATGAGTAAATTGGCACAGAGGTAGATTTTCAGTGGCCCTTCAGCCACCAAGCAAATAGACAACACTATTAGAACTCCCGAGTCTCCGCCTGAAAACACTCTAACAAGAGAATCTGAAGCAGATAAAATAGGTGGCCATGTGGTTCATGTGAACCATAAACTCCTGAATCTGATCTAGTTCTAGTATATTCAAATGTTAATAGCTTTGTTTTAACTGGGTTTTAGACATGGTTCTAAACAAATCAGCAATCCCTGAATTATCAAATCGCATAGTTAGGAAATGGGCGCGCTCTTTGCAGACGCACACGGAGTACAGAGTCAAGTGGCAAGGAGACTTGAGGGTCAACCTGGGACTAAACGGCTTCTTCACTTACACAATGGACAAGTCCCTTCTTGGACAGGATGTCGGTTTGTGGGAGGTGAGCCAGAATCTAAGTGTGAGTTAACAGTAGTCCTTTTAACGCTATTCTCCCATATTTCTAATTAGCCCCACCCTGTTGAAACACTACCTTCTTGTGTTCCTTTATAAATGTATATCACAAGACCCCAATTTATGGTATCAGCATTGGTACGTTTTCTCAATGTACACATTTCCATTTATTTCCATGCTGCTCTCTAGTCAGGACCGGTGAAATTTATGTAACAATGTATTTTTATGTGCTTCTTAGCTTCCACCCATCGGAAATATTTAACAAATACCCTATGTAATACTGTGAAACTATTCCTAAAGGAAATTATTTTTGGGGATGCATTTAGTTGATGCATTATTATAATAATTATTTTCTAGAGATGTAGAGATTTCTAGAGAGCAGTCCCACTGACAGGGGTGCCTAAATGATTGGGGTAAGTGCTACTTCTCATGGAGATGCCTCCTGGGGTGCTAGCCAGACTCACTTTGAAGCTCAAAATAGAATAAAATAAGGTTTACATGTTGTTGGGGTCACACAAGCCCATCAGGATGATTTTACTTCATGCTTGTCAAATAGTCTCTAGTTGTCTTTAATGTAATGCATGGCCTGATGCAGATTTTATGTTTTGGCGAGCAGGCATTGCTACCTACAAACGCAAGGGCGGTTGCACAGTAGGAAGGGTGTATGGAAGATGGCCGTGGGTGGCATGGGAAACGTGGCAAAGTCAAGTGCAGCAATTAGGCTCCTCCTTCTGTTTGTTTCTCCTCTTCTATTGTTGTCAACGAAACGTTATTGGTAGCAGCTGACATTTCTCTCTTGGCGGGGAGGGTGAGTATATCATTTACTTATTCAATGAATATTTACTGAGTTCTTATTCTTTGTCAGTTAGTGTGCTGTGCTAAGGGAAATTCAACGCTTGCCCGAAACACACCTAAATATAATTCAGAGCATCTTCTAAAGCCATATGGATGGTGCAAAGTGTACGTTCAAAAAAGAAAAAAGAACATTCGGAGGTGAGCAGGGACTGTTTCATTGGGAAGGGGGCATAGGACCTGAAAGTTGGGGACGGAGGTTAGTGAGGCAGGTGAGGAGAAGAGAGGAGAGAAGAGGTGTGGGGAGGGTGGATGAAGGTGGCCTGGCACAAAGTCAGTGACGGACCATTTTAGCTGAACCTAAATATAAAGTGAAGAGATGTAACGATAAAAGGCAGGTGAAGGAGTCACGCCGAGTACTTTGAGAGCTAAATTATGAAATTTGACCTTTATTTATCTACCGGAGATAATGGATTCATTATGCAAGTTAATTATGGGCACATAAGCAGCATGCATGATATAGACACTGGAGACATGGGAGGAAAAAGGTCTATGGCCACTTCCTCAAACAGAGGCAGCAACAAGGCCCAGAAGAGTTTGAACATGGGGTTGGTGTTTTCTGGAGATCAGCACCCCACTGTTATTCACGGTGGTCTGGAACGGGGGGAAAGGGGAGGCTGGCAGGCCTGTGGCCCAGAGGTGTGGGCAGGCCGACAGATCAGGGCCAGGAAGCAAGATGGAGACGCCGCCGAGGTGGGACAGACCCCTGGCTGAGAGCTGGGGTCTGAGGCTGCCTCCTCTGTGCCTAGGCTCTTCTCCTCACGAGCCCCTCATCGGACGAGCAGAAGAGTCTAGACCCAAGGGAGATGCTACCCCTGGGCCTACTTTGTGGTGTGAGTCCTTTGCAAAACTGTTACATTACTCCTCAGGCTCCAAGAAATATAAAAGAACTCTCTCACGTGCTTTAAATGCCTTGTTTGTAAATTGCTCTCAAAAAATTGTATTATGCCCACGTCTGCTTTTCTCCAGTAGCATTTAAGCACCTCAAGAGTAGGGACTGTTTTCAATCTGTTTGATAAGTTCCCACAGTATGTTTCTCCCCCGTATACTTTTGATGCCTGACAGATTTCCCAATGAGGTAAAACATCCTGAACTTACTACCATGCACAAACAAACCTCAGTAACATCAGAATTACAAATTTACCTATGTTTTTGGAAATGTACATTTTAACGCATGCGTGTGTGTGTGTGGTATTCCACCCGCTCCGGCCCATCCTTTCTCAGCAATCCTTGCCGAATCCATGATTTCACGGTAAAAGTATTTGTAATCTGGAAAACACCCTGCAGTTTCCTGGCCTTTCACATTATCCTAAAGCCACATCCTTTTTCTTTTCTTGCTGATGGCAAAGTTGTTCAGGGTCATACACTCAGGGTGGGCATGTCTTCTTGATAAAAGTGAATGGACATGTGGTTGTTCTATCAGCTTCTGACCTTGTTTCTGTTTTCTAAAAATGATTTCTAAGAGGATGCAAGGGCCCGGCCCCCTCAGCTCCCCCTCGGCCTCCTGTAACCCTGTAGGTCTCTATTTCCTCCAGACCCAGCAGACTTCTCCGTGCTACCTAAGACAAATCTACAAGGACTTTGGAGATGGGCATCTCTACAAGGCCAAGTAGAGGAGTGGGGAGCTGGGCGTTCCTCTGGTGGCCCACGGAGAGGTCCCTGAACTGAGTGGTCCCCAGACTGAGGGATAAATGGATAGGGGGACTGAGAGCCAGCCCGAAGGGCGGGCAAACCCGCCAAGGTGCTTTCATGGGTCCATCCCTTACCTGGTCGGCATCCAGTCTTCTCTCTTTTTTGCTTGTTTTTAAACAGCGCTCCTCTGCATATCTGCATTCCTTTAAAAACTGATTTATTCTCTCTGCTTTATGCCACGCGAGTGATTTTTCATTTAATGGAGGCTAGTGCACTATTTCTCATTTTGATGGGGATTTGTCTTCAGAATTAATTTCAGTCATTTCTTCGTCTCTTCATATCTTTAGCAACTTGCAAACATTCCTTGGAAAGACTAGTTTATATGATTTATTGGATCTTTAAAAAACCATTAATATCTCTTCCTATTCCATAATTATTTTACTTAAAAGGTTGTAAAATTATACTTTCCTCTTACTTAGAAGTGAACATAAAAAAAAAAGCAGTGCCATTCTGTGTATGTGGTAAATACAGGATAAGAAATATGACCAGGATTAGCTTGTTGGGTCCACATATTTCAGAAAATTTTCTTCGGCCTTTGCAAATTCAGGAGCAATACTATTATTTTTCTTTTACCTTAAACTGAGCAGAGAAATGATAGAGCACTAAGCAGTTTGTCACCTAGCTTAGTCTTTCTTTTTGCAACAGGCTAACAAGAGTGTTGCCTGAAAGCCTTGTCCTTTATATGTGGCAATGAGGAGCCATGCCTGGCACCCTGCATTGCTTTGCCGTGACATCTTTCGCTGCTCAAGCATTCTGAAATGACTCGATGGATGAACTGTCTTAATGGACAGCCTGCTTGTGATTCATAATCCGGGTACTGCAGCAGTCGGCCTAGCTGCCTAAGACAAAAAGGCTTCTCTCAGCTTTGCGGGAATCATCACTCAAGCATTTAAAAACACAATCTATTCTTTCAGTGCAAAACACTCCTGTAAATGTTAATGAAAAGTCACACATTTTGCCTCAAAGCCATAAGGGATGCCTCAGTCTTTCCCCAGGAATCCTAGAGTATAAAGAGAGAGTCTGTGTCCTTTTTGTCATGGAGCAGAATGGAATCATGGAGCTTAGGTAGAATCCAGCAACGTTTAAAATAAAGCTCTCCGCTTGTTGACCTTAGAAAAACACGTTATGTCTCCACCTGTGCCCGATACTTTTTAGATTGGTCTCTTTTCCACCTTGAAGTGGAAAGGAAGACCATTTTGATTTTTGCAAGATACAAGGGAGTTTGAAAAACATTGTACAGACACTAGCCACTCATTTTCTCACTAATTCAAATCAAGCATTTTATCAATAGAACCAGCAAAGGAAAGGAGATGAGACACAATAGATGAAAGACAGAGACAGTGGCAACGGGTCTGTTCCTCATCTCTTAAGGAAGCGTGTTCTCTTATTCCTTTTGAGCTAAAACCACCTCTGATGTTGGCTGGCTAAGTGCACAGAAAACGAAGCACTGTCAAAGTATTAGATCAATTAGCAAATCCTTACAACCAAGAGTAATAGAAAGCATTTGCCAATAGGGCAGTATTATGTAGCATTGTTCTTCTAAGAATGACCATTTTTATGGTTCAATTTTCTATGTCAATCCACATGGTGAGTCCTATTCACTTTGAGAATTTGGGGGTAGTTCTGCATTGTGCTAAAATATAGGAGGCTAAAAAAATAAAAAATAAAAAATATAGAATAAATAAAATACAGGAGGCTACCCACATAGTGGAAGGGGGCAGGGGTTTGGGAGTTAGAACACAGGCTCACATTTATTTAGTTGCTCAGTAAATAATGTGTTGTACATTCAGGGGCTCAGCTCTCATACTGTGGATATCTGTCACTTTTCGTTTGCCCAGCAATTTTCTGTAGGAACTCTCTCTCTCTTCTACTGACAAAGTTGCCAATATCTGACCTCCTCCATACGTGACGCTGGCTGGAGCGATCTAAACAGTCAGTTTTAACGGTCACAGTGATTTGCGTGGGATGAACACATGGCCCAAACTGGTGCAATCTGGGAAGTTTGCTGGAGTTTCCCGGGAAGAGGAATAAGTGAGCTATTGTTCTGTAGGATCACAAGCTACATGGATGGGACTGACTTATTTTCCAGGTATGAATTTACCTGAGAATTAATTTCAACCCATAGAGAGAGAAGCCACAGAGCTGGGAAGAGCCCACATGAGTTCTGACAACATGTTGTGAATCACTGCCTCTAAACTTCACATGCAGCCAGTTCTGGACATTTTGGTGATTTGGAAGCAACTTTTTATTTTTTATTTTTTTCAATGTTTATTTATTTTTGAGGCAGAGAGAGACAGAGGGTGAGCGGGGGAGGATCAGAGAGAGCAGGAGACACAGAATCCAAAGCAGGTTTCAGGCTCTAAGCTTTCAGCACAGAGCCCCATGCTGAGCTCCAGCTCACTAGCCGCGAGATCATGACCTGAGCCGAAGTTGCACGCTTAACCTACTGAACCACGCAGGCGCCCCAAGATGATGATCAGTTCTTTTTTTTTTTTAATTTTTGTATGTTTATTTATTATTGAGACAGAGAGAAACAGAGCATGAGTAGGGGAGGGGCAGAGAGAGAGGGAGACACAGAATCTGAAACAGGCTCCAGGCTCTGAGCTGTCAGCACAGAGCCCGATGCGGGGCTCCAACCCACGAACCGTGAGATTGTGACCTCAGCCGAAGTTGGACGCTTAACAGACTGAGCCACCCGGGCGCCCCGAGATGATCAGTTCTTAAGATGAATTTGGTCTTCTGCTCTGAGGTATCACCATTATTCCAAGTGTATGCTCTTTATAATTTATACTAACAGGAAAGAAATAAAAATCCCAGAGCCACCAGCATCCATTTATTGAACAAGTATTTGAGTGCCTCTGAGTGTCAGGCACTGTTCTACGTGCTGGTGCTGAGGATAGAGCAGCGGGGGGTATGTGAATCCGCTTCTGCTCCTGCGGTGCCTGCATTTCAATACAGACACAGGACTGTGCCCTGAAACACACTCCAAATGGGAGCCAGCATTTGGGTCCCGGAAATATGATTTACAGATTTCAGTTTCATTGTCTACGTTCCTGGTCAGGAACACCAGGAGGTTAAACACCAGGCTCTTTGGTTCCTTTCTTCAGTTAAATATTTGTGCATCTGACTCAGGTCTGCCCTGATTCTCTTTTCCCTAAAATTGGAAAAATGGAAAGCTAATTTTACAGAGGGTTTCAGGCTCCATGAATGAAGCATCCATAGACACAGAGCAGGTAAGACATGAGTATGGTCCACTCAGAAGTGCCCCACCCGCACTGCCAGATTGCCTCGTTAATATATCAGGTGTATTTGCCCAGCCTCACACGACCAGGAAGGAGCTTGGTTGGAATAATGAAAAATAACCCTCTACCAGTATACTCCATCGACTGATTTATCTAAAGCTTACATCTTCACGTTAGGGCTTTAATGTCGAGTTTGGCTTTGATATGTTTTACTCAATCTAGTGCTGGCTACAAAACGCCACGTTCACGATGTAGTGTTATGTGCTGGGTAGGAGAGCACAAGCTTTGAAATCAGTCAGATTAATTTGAGTCCTGGATCTGCCACTTAGCATCTGGCACATTCTTAATCCATTTTGAAGTCTACGGAAGACTCCACTGAACGCCTGCTACACATTTCTGTGGAGTTGTTTTTCTATTTCTTCTAATCATCTTATGCCTAAAGCCAGAGGAAATGGGTCGATTAACCTTGCCACGATCTGATGGAAAGAAGTTGGGGTCTACAAAATTGTTATAAGGGGCCTATAGAATCAGAGATGCTTCAGATATCGCCTATCAATATTCTAGTATCTAAAGCTGCTTTTGAATGAGTAATTAAGTCAGTCTTTAGAAATGAATTATTACCTAATTCAAAATAGTTTTTGCAATTTTTTTTCCAGTCGGTGGATTTTAAGTGCATAAATAACATCATAGATGACTTCTTAGAGTTTTTAAACTTTGAAAGGAGAGCTCTAAAATGTTAGGAATATTTTAAAAGATTTGTCTCCCGGTTTATTTAGTTCTGCTTATTTTGGCTTGCTTCCAGTCCGTAGTTCCTCCTCCCTGCCTCCTTTCACCTTTTTTCGCTCCAACTGAGGTTCTCACATTTCTGTGTCTTAAACCAGTACTGGTTAACATCATAAAAATATCCTCCCTGCAAAAAACTGTTGGCCACTGCTTCTTCCCTTAGAGTTTCTTTCAAGGAGCCTTGCTGAAGTATGTAAGTTATACAATTATATAAATTATAAAAATTATAAATTATATAAATTATAAATTATATAAATTATGTACATTATCCATCTCATGGTACTGAAATTTTTTTAATGTTTATTTCTTTATTTTGAGAGAGAAAGAGGACGTGTGCATGAGTGGGGGAGGGGCAGAGAGTGAGGAGAGAGAGAATCTTAAGCAGGCTCTATGCTCAGTGCAGAGCCTGGCGTGGCTCAACTTGGGGCTTGATCTCATGACCCTAAGATCATGACCTGAGCTGAAATCAAGAGTCAGACACTCAACCGACTAAGCCACTCAGGCACCCCTGAAATGTTTGTTTTTAATATATATAGTTTTTATGTTTTATTTATTTTTGAGAGCAAGAGAGACAGAGCACAAGCAGGGGAGGGGCAGAGAAAGAGAGGGAGACACAGAAACCGAAGCAGGCCCCAGGCTCACAGCTGTCAGCACAGAGCCCAACACGGGGCTCAAACTCATAGACTGCGAGATCATGACCTGAGCTGAAGTCGGACGCTTAACCAACTGAGCCACCCAGGTGCCCCTGAAATGTTTGTTTTTAAGTGACTTTTTATCCCCTCAGCCAAGGTTCTCCTTGGGGGTTCCCAGTGCACATCTCAGCATATCAGTTATATTATATATATGTTTAAAATATAATATATATATAGTAAATATAATAAGTAATAAATGTGTATATATATATTCACCTCCAGAGATTTCAGGGTACACTGAAGTCCCTCCTGCCATGGCTTGAGAAGGGGACTGTATAAAGTCATATTTACTCAGCTCTGATCCACTCATGATTCCACCACTCCAAACAAACCACTGAAAATCGATGCCAAATTCTCAGACTTTGAGTCTCTTTTTATTTTACATTTATTTTGGACAATAAATTCATCAATTTATAAGTTACAAAAAGTTAAAAATGTAATAAAAAATTTAAGAATACTGATTTGGGGGGCAACTGGTGGCTCAGTTGGTTGAGCAACCCACCGACTTGATTTTGGCTCAGCCCGTGACCTGAGGGTTGTGGGATCGAGCCCTGCTTGGAGCTCCACACTGGGTGTGGATCCTGCTTGGGATTTTCTCTCTCTCTCTAGCCCTCCCCCGCTCACACATGTGCTCTCTCTCTCAAAAAAAAAAAAAAAAATACTGATTTTCTTATCACCAAGAGTTAAGTATAAAAAAAAAATCTGTCATCTCTGCTTTCCGTGTTGGTTAAAGATGTAAAACATAACCTGAAGCTACCATCTTCTTTGACCACCATTACCCATCCCACCACGTGACCCGTTTTTCCAAGGCAATCACTACAATTAGTATGTAGCTTTCTAGTTCATCTAAATGCACATCTATGTGACTACATAATATTGCTTTTGCATGGTTTTTTTTTCACGCATTTATTATGTTAGTGTCCTTTTATCTTGCCCTTTTTACCCGCTATTATGTTTTTCTCTCTCTGCATGTTGTACAAGTGTTTCTATTTTATGCCTGTATTCTGTTCATTTGTTCCTGACTTGGTGGCTTCTCTCTCAAGATGTCAGAAATATCCATCTTTGTATCTGTGTGAGGCCTTTTCTAACATACAGCATTTGTAAATTTTGTACTGTAGGAAAGATTGTGGCACGGTGTTAAAACCTTGGTGGCTAAAACCTTGTGGCAGAGTTATACTGATTCCAAAATTCTTACTTTTTCCAGCATTGATAGCATTACTCTGTTTGCCATGTTTTCAAGATTTCATTCTCCATCTTCCCCCTCGACTATCTGCACCCTTCCACCTGTCTCCTGCCCCTCCTCATAGATCTACTCATAAGCCAACATCTCGTTCCATTAATGCTTTACCAGTGTGGCTGCTCAGAGATGTACATACATATTGCTTTCTTGTGACACTTTTCTTAGAAATAGCAACAATAAATCTGATGGAAAAAATCACATGGAAAGATCTATTCTTTAGAATGTCAGCTATCAGGCTGATACGAATGACTCAGATTCAGGAAGTGACAAGGAATGTATTGTCATTTTTGAAACAGAAATTACTAATCTTTAACCCTTGACCAGCCAGATCATCACAGATAAGACTCCTTGTGAGTCCATAAGTGAGGACAGCAGGCAGCCTACTCCGTACAATGCATATTCATTCCTCCGTATATCAGACCTCATCAGTGAATATTTTATGACAGTAGCCAGGTAATTAAAGAAATATTTGAAGGAGCAAAGGGGTCAGGTGACAGGGTGAGGAGGAGGGAGAAAGGTGCTAATAGTTCATGTTCTAGAACTTAATTGGCTAAAACTCTTAGACATAAATAGACAAAGTATTGTATTTTTACACATGAAGAAATTTTATATTTCACTTCTCTGTTTATGCATGGGTCATGTGGAGGAAACTGAGGCCTGAGTGGAGGCCACACAGATCTTACCAGTGGCAAGATGGCATTTGAATGCATGTGAACTTCTGTGAGGTCAAGTGCTCTTCCATTGCATGGGACTAGGTGGGTTTGTAGCGCTTGTCTCAAAAGACGAATATTTCACTTTTCTACACATGTTGTGAATGCTAAATGTCATTGCAATGAACAGGAGTACTTGGTGTGGACAACGTAATGGTTTGGAAAGAGTTTGAACTTGCAATCATAATCGTAATGGCCTCTCATCAGCCGTGTGGCCCTGGGCAAGTGCCCCTCTATCCCTATCAATAAAGTGAGCTAATCTTACACATACATGAATTTCTCGGATTTCACCATTGTCAAACATCAGCTTCCTTTCTTCTGGCTTTTTTCCCTTTAGAACTCCAACATGTAGCAAATGTGTTCACTGAAGTTTTATACATGAAAATTAGTGTTATTTAGAAAAGTTGTGGTTGGGTGAGTGAATGAAAGCTTTATAGGATAGTTTTTAAAAGTTCAGATGTATTAATTGCACAGAATACATTTACACAAATAACAGAGTATGTCCAATATCTCTTTAAGAGATGCTTTTCTAGAATGAAAATATGATTTGTGATTATCATTATAATTCTGGAAATAAATATCTGTTGGTGTATGCTGTTTAAAAAGATTTAAGTGTGGGTTGCATTTGCACTATTAATTCCCAAGAAACCATAAAATAGTAACTAATGCAGAACTTCAACCCATGAAGAGTCAAATGCTTTGGAAATTTCTCTCCTTCCATGAAACCTAGACAACTGGACTGTGACCCCAAGAGAAAGAAAACAGTGAAGTGAGCTGTACAGTCACCCCAGGTTACTGCTGCAGGTCAGTTTCCAAGCCATTAGCACAGGACAGAAAACACAAGTAGGCCCACTGGTTTGCTGACTGGAGGAGACAGAGACTGTATTTTAGAGAGGCAGCAAGTAGTCATAGTTTGTAGGCAGAGTACCAGAGAGGGGGCTACACGGACAGAGAGCTCTGGAGATCAGAAGAGCGTTCTCTTTGAGTCTCCACATGCAGGGGGCAGGAATGAATTTTCATGAGCCAGAAGAGCCACCATAAGGCAGTGGGCCAAATGATTCCTAGCGCTCACATGGTTTGGGAGGAGTTTGCATTCTTACCAGCCAGCGTGAAGAAATCTGGTATGCCATGGAGCTTGGGGCGGAATCCTCAGAGAGATCATAATGTTATTTCTAGACAAATTAGCTCTAAAGTAGGTGCTCTGGGCTCACCCTAGCAAAGCTTAGGCAATCCTTGAAAGGGTCAAAATGATTTGCAAGTAAAATTCCATAACAAAGCCAAATACTAAAGGAAAAAAACAAAATGCAACACCAATGACATAAAATTCACAATGACCAGGAATTTATTTATTTATTTATTTATTTATTTATTTATTTTTAATGTTATTTATTTTTGAGAGAGAGAGAGCATGAGAAGGGGAGGGGCAGAGAGAAAGGGAAACACAGAATCTGAGGCAGGCTCCAGGAGTTCTCAGGCTCTAAGTTGTCAACACAGAGCCAGAGGCTGGGCTTGAACTCATCAACCACAAGATTGTGACCTGAGCTGAAGTTGGATGTTCAACCTACTGAGCCACCCAGGTGCCCCTGGCCAGGAAATGATTTAAAAAGATCACTATTCTTGCAAATAAGTAGGAAAAATATGCCTGATACCCAGAAGAAAGATCTATCAGTATAAAAGAACAAAAACCAACAGAGATAAAGGAATAGGGGATAAGGATCTTAAGACAACATTTCTAAATCTTAAATATGCTCAATGATGTAAGAGAAAACATGAAAAAGATGAAGAAAAAAATGGTAGATATGATAAAGAACCAAATGAAACCGAGAGGCGAAAAATACAACATCCACAAAGAAAAACAGACTGAATGAGACTAACATTAGATACTGCAGAAGATCAATGAACTTGAAGACAAAACAACAGAAAGGATCCAAAATAAAGTGAGAGAGAGAACAGGACTCAAGAAAATGAACAAATTCTCTGTGACCTATGATACAATACCACTCCGTCTAACATATGTTTAATTAGAGTCTTAGAGTAAGAGTAAAAAGAGAGGTGGTACAGAATAATTCTTTAGGGTCCAAGACAATCAGCCAACCTCAGGAAAACTAAAAATAGAGAAAACCACCGTGTGCCAGTCAGTGTCCCATTAGAAGAGGGAAGCCACATGGCAGTTTGGAGGAAAGGGAATTTGAAAGGGAAGGTTTAATACAAAGAATTATTAACTGTAATAGGGGATTGGCATAATGAGCGATTCACTAGTAAGAAATAAAGAGGGTACTAAGGAATACGGGAGCAACAGTATAAGGAGCAGCCGCTACATCTAGGGCTGAGTTAGAGAGCTTAGGGAAGATACCGTCCAAGGGCTGAGATCCAGATCTCATTGCAGAGGCACAGCTGTGGTTCACTGATGGCAGAGAAATCACCGTGGTGCCATGCTGTGGAACTTGCTGGAAATGTGCCCTCTGGAACTTGCTAAAATTCCATACTCTAGGGCACTGGAGAAAGCTGTTTATGGGGAGGTGTTTCACTGAAGGCACTCTGCTACAAAACTACCTGAGTAGGGTGCCAGGGGAAGTTGCTGGCAATGGACTGCTGCTGGCTGCGTGCACTGCACAGTCCTGCCAAACGAGCACAGCACAACCTGATGGAAAGCCCCTTCCTTCTGCAGTGTCTTTCCCAGCATCCTTTATTGACAAAACTTACAATAATTGGCAAAGGAAAAAATAGATAAAGGGTCCAGATCCATTTTTCGCAGAGTAGACAGTGAAATATGAAATCGGAGCTGAGAGACAATAAATTGATAACTGGCACAGTCCACCTATTGACTACTGAGCTTCCATATGTGCTCTTCCACACTCATTTGAGCCTCCGTACATCATCAAAACAACTCTATCTTTGCACCTAATAAGATACATCCATCCATCTGACAAGTAAAAGTTTCTATCCTTTCCCCAAAAGGAAAAATCTCACGGTCCCAATAATCCTCGTATCCAGTGTTGTATTAATTCCTCCTTAAATTTAGCTACAGACTGTTCTGTTACTTAAAAACTGAAATATAAAGGCAATGTCTAATAATTTGTATATAAAATAAGAAGAGTAAGAAAGAAGCAGGTGGCTAGAGAATACAAACATATGCACATAACGAAGAGAAAATAAGTAAAGCTCCTTCAGTCATCCCGTCTGTAATTGGTCCCAAGATTGTTGTCGTTAGCTGTGTCTTCCTTCTTCAACTGCCTATCCTGTATCTCCCTTGCTCTCAGCCAGTATCTCAGCTGCCCTGGGGTCTTTATCTGGTGGAGTGACCCAAACATGCTTTCCTGAATGTCTCAGTCCTCAACCATTCTGCTCGTTGTTGTAGTTTTTAAATAACTTTCACTATTGGGCATGGAAGTATCAAGAGGCATCCTCGAGGGCCCTGGGTTACTGACATACTTTTCCTTACCTCCACTGTATGGCAGTGATTCAATTTTCCTTTGCTCATTGGGAACAATCATTTCAACTAGTAGACCAACATCTGTTTTACCTATTGGCTCAGTGGTGTAAGAAGCCCCAAATGGCCAGGTAGGAGTTTTAGTGACATCACTGTGTATTTATTCCTGAGGGAGGTGTTTTCTCCTTGTGAACCATTGCCAGAATTCTATACCCAGCAAAATAGTCTTCAAACATAAAGGCAAAATAAAGACTTTTTCAGACCAACAAAACTGAGAGTCCTTCTTTGTTTATTTGTTCTTTTGTATGTGTCATTTCAATAAATCTATCCTTTATTCAACTGGCTTCTTTTAAAATTGTATATTTGTTTTGATTTTTTTCAGTTTCACTGTATGTATACATGTGTATTTCTTTCATATTTTCTGGCTTAGTATTCATTAGGTTTCACAAATATGTGGGGTGATATCTGTCATCCATTCTGGAAAATGTTTAGCTGTTGTTTTTTTGAATATTGCTTCTGCTTCATTTTTACTATACTCTCCTGAGTCTCCAACTAAGCACATAATAGACCTTCTTCTTACTATATATGCTGTACATTTTTGTGTATCCTACCCTTAAAAAACATTTTCTACCTTTTTGTTTCTTCATTTTTCATTCAGCTAATTTCTTCTATCTTCTAGTTCACTAAGTCTCACGTCAGCTGGATATAATCTGATAGACCCTTCCACTGAGTTGTTAGTTTTTCAGTTTTATAATTTCTACTTGGTTTTGCTCCAATTCATCTATGTCACTGTTTAATAGTTTTCATTTTGGTGCTGATAACTTTAACCTGGGATTTATAGTAATACTAGTGATTTCACAGTCTATAGTCTGATAATTCCACTGTCTAGAATTCTTGTGGATCTATTTCAGGTTTCTGTTATTTCTGCTGATTCTTGTTCATGGGGTCTTGTTTTTTTTCTATGCTTTGTTATCTTTGAGTCTGTTGGACACTAAAATTATAGGAATAACTTGAGGCCTCAGATGATAAAATCTCTTAAATATCTTTAGGGTCTTTATAATTACAAAATTCTGTGGTATCTACCTGAATTAATTAGTGTACTACAGATTGAGATTCCATTGTATTGTTGAGAAATAAATGTATACATCTGCCTTTATTCATATTATTAAATCCATTAATTTGGGGAAGCTAACTTGATCTAATAGCTAATTTTGGAGCAGGCATTTATAGTTCTGGTTTGTTTGTTTGTTTGTTTGTTTTTGTATTTGATTAAAACTTACTTGATTGATGTTCTAGTTTCCCTTTTAAGCTCCTTGTTGTATATTTCAAACATTAAATAAGATTATTCTAGGTTTAGTATTTTGAGTCACGTGACTTTTAGAGTCTTAAATGATTAATAAATATATTTAATTGCCTGAGTGAAAAAACTTTTATTTTAAAGAAAGTTCTATATGTAATCTCTATTTCTACTACTTTAGAAGACAGTTGGGAGTACAAGGAACAGAGTAGTAACAGTGCTTTTTCGGAAGAACAGCCACACAAATATTACACTGTAATTTGTCCTGATTATAGTGATGGTGTCTTACAGAATCTGAGGTTTGATCACAGTGATATGGTCCCTGAAAGGCCTTATCCAGTAGCTACCTGCCTGATATTACAGACTGCTGTAGATAAAAGAAATATTAAAATTTACTTTGAAATAATTTAAGTACATTAATCATTAAGCATGGATCTCACCCTTTTCTAAGAGCTGCTAATAACTGTGCTTTTTTGAATTCAATATTCATTCCAACAAGAAGATAAAACCAAATTGAAGCAAGTCATAAGAATTCCTCTTTCCTTACCCTTTTTGTTCTTGCCAGACTGTCATCTTATTTAACTTTCTTCAGGTTAATTACATCTAACCATAAATATCTTACAGCTAACCCTCTGATTATAACATTGTTCCTTTGGGAAAGATGCGGCTTTGAATTATACTATTTTTCCAAATGCTTCTAGGATTAGAAATACAATATTACTCAAATGAGTAATATGCATATCAGTTTACTTTAAATTTATTTCTTTTTAAATACGAGGATAAATATTGCTCTATTTATAACTGGATCACCAGATATATTTCTCTTTTTTCAAAGGGGACAAAATCGTACTCAGGCTTAGATATAAGAATATGTATACATGAGGGAATTAAAGTTATTTTGAATCTATTATCTTCCTTTCTGTCCCATTCTTTTTTCCTTCATTATATTATCCTCTCTTCTTAGAAACTTTGTTTAAAGAAAGGAAAAGAAAAAAAATGAGATGGCAGATGCAGAAATACATTTTTCTTTCTTTCATACACAACCCACCCACACCCACCCCCCACCCTGCCCCACATTTTATTCTTCTTGGGAGAGAAAGTATTGTAGCTTTTCTTTGATTATATTTTCTTATTTGAAGATTAGACTAGTAATTTCTCATTTCAATGTTTTTTAGCCTTTAACTTTTATTTTAAGTAGAGATAATCGTATCATCTTCTCATTAGCGTTGTCAAAAATTTAAATACTTTTTTGTGAAATTTGGACTTAAGATAATTTTAATACTTTAATTTTTTCCCAAAACAAGGATCCCCGGAAAGCTCAGAGGGGTATAAAAAGGAGGGGGAATAAAAGAACAAGATAGGTATCTAAATCACCTTAGCCTAGGGTTGTATTTCATAGCTCCTCTTAGGTTCTCTAACTATGTAAGGTTCACTGAATGTTTGAGATGGAGCCACAGGCCCTGGGTCAAGAGGCTAGATGCTAAGTCAGGCATCTAAGCCTCAACACCATGTCAGACCCAAATCTCTGGTGTATGATCTGATCCTTATTATCTAACAACTGAACTGGACACACTTTGAGTACTTTCACCAAACTGTTATAGCACTAAATTAGGTAAAACAAAAACAAAATAAACTAACAAACAAAAACTCATCGAAAGGTCTGGATTGTGGGGCACCTGGGTGGCTCAGTCGGTTAAGAGTCCGACTCGACTTCAGCACAGGTCATGATCTCACAGGGATGAGATTGAATCCGTTGTCGGGCTCCGTGCTAGGTGTGGAGCCTGGATTGTAGTATGGTGTATGTATCAATTAGCTGAAGATATAAAATAGTCTTTTAAAGAACCAAATTCAGGGATGCCTGTGTGGCTCAGTCAGTTAAGCATCCGATTTCGGCTCAGGTCATGATCTTAACGGTCCATGGGTTCGGGCCCTGTGCCAAACTCTGTACTGATAGCTCGGCCTGGAGCCTGCTTCAGATTCTGTGTCTCTCTCTCTATGCCCCTACCCCACCTCATGCTCTTTCTCTCTCTCTCTTTCTCTCAGAAACAAATAAACATTAAAAAAGTTTAAAGAACCAAACTTTTTTTTCCTCTTTGGAAGGAATAATATTAGTGTTTTTTGTTTCTTATGAGACTGACCTCCCTGTATCCCATCCACTGTCTCAGTCAGTGTGTACTCATCATACTGATACTAAATGTGTCTTGAGACCTTCAATTATATCCTCTTCCCCTTGGTGCTTTCATAAATACAACATTGATTTCCCATTTAGTGTGGCCAGAGCTTTTGTTGTTTAATTTTTGCCTTTGTAGAGTCCATTATTAATAGCATCATAATGCCTTTGGTGCTTAAAATCTAGACAAAACATTCCTTCTCTCTATTGTGTGAAAGAATAATTAACAGGCAGAGGCTCCAACACTTCACTGGCTCAAGAACTGCACTAAGCAATTCTAGTCTAAGCCCCCATAGGACAGATGCAGAAGGTGGGAACCCAAGTGCCAGCTAATTCAACCCAACATCTGTGAGAGCCACGTAAAACCATTGCTTCCTTTTGACTCTTAAGTATTATCAGGCAAAGTAACCAAAAACTGTCAGTACCCAGTGGCTCCAGAGATGATTCTGATAGCATTGTTTTATTGCTATTATTGCCTTTTTCAGAAAGAAAGTCCGTGGTAGTTAGGGTTACCATTGCTATTCATATCTGGCCTAAACCTTGTATCACACAGTTGGGACCAACATCATCATTCTTGGAGAAACGAACACACTCAGTACTCAAATGATCCGCAACCCCACACAATCATCTTTGTAACCCTTCATCCAAGAATGAAAAGGAGACAGCAAATCTGTGGACCGCCATGTTTGCTGGAATGGGAGGCAGGCAGGTCATACTGGTCATTGGTAGCATTCTCTTCCAACAGTTCTCTTCCTGACTCTGTGGTTGGCAGATTAATAGTCCCCCAAAGAGCTAGTGAATGTGTTAGGTCACATGGCAAATGGAATTAAGGTCAGATGAAATTAAGCTTACTAATCAGCTGACCCTGAGATGGAGGGATTATCCTAGATTCTCAAGGTGGGTCCAGTGCAATCTCCCAGTGCAGTCTCAATCTCCTTAACATGTGGAAAGAAAGACTGGAGAAGATGTCAGAAGAATGCAACATGAGAAGGCCTCAAGCTGCTATTGCTGGCTTTGAAGGACACTGGCCACCAGCTAAGGGATGCAGGTGGCTTCTAGAAGCTAAACGTGGCAAGGTAGTGGATTTTCCCCTAGAACTTCCAGAAAGGAATGCAGCCCTGCTGACGTCTTGATGTTAGCCCAGTGAAGCCCATTCCAGACTTGGGAATCTCAGAACTGTGAGGTAAATTTATGTTATTTTAAGCCACTAAGTGTGTGGTGATTTGTTACATCAGGAGGAGGAAACGAAAACAACATCCTCAATTATTTCATCGTTCATTCTGCTGGATCATGAGGCCTAATGATTAAAAGCAGATAAATTATGTGTTTAAGATTATTTTAAGTTCACTTATACTACTGTGAGAAAAAAACAATGGTACCATCCAAACATCCCAGAACCACGGTGTGGGCACAGATATTTCAAGTGACATCAGGAACACTTTGCGGCACTTAAAAATTTTAATATAATTCAGAAAAATCCTGCCTCTGGAGCGTCCCTGAACAATTCACATAGAATACTTTTTTTTTTTTTATTGAGAAATACTTTCTAACTACATCAGTCAAAATAAAAAGACGTAGGGCTAGAGTCAGTGATGTGCTAGAGCAGGTTTGTACTGGCTTGGAAGACAGAGTTGTTAACATTTTAGGACTTTTGCGCGGTGTGTATTTACTCTTCGGAAATCAGCAGGCCCTACTATGGAAGAGTGATGTCCAACCCGCATCAGCCCAGCACCGACCAGGGCTCTCTAGGGCAAGGGTCCTTAATGCACCTTGTACCTCCCCATTCTCAACTTTCACCACCAGTGTCAGTACAGCATAAATCTTCCAGATGCCTTTCCATGTGGTTATAGGTCTTGGGGTTTCCAGATAAAACATCGGATTTTGTGGGCATTTTTTTCCTCCCTTTAATTTTTCAAATGTCACGATAAACTTATGGTTCTAGAGCTTGCTTTTTGTCCCCTCGGCAAAATCTTGGACATCTGTCCATGTTAGCTCATATAGGTCTGCCTTATCTTTTTACATTATGATGGATCATGTATCATATACGTAGTGTGCGTATAGTGTCATGTTGTTTAATTCATGGAACAATTGCTCTATTTATGAATATGTGCATCATTTTAAATCTTTTACTACTACAAACAATGCCCCAGTGGATGGCCTTGTACTTGCTCTCTGCTCATTGCAAGTCTAGGATAAGTAATGACATTTGGAACATTTGGGTTTAGGGATATGGGCATTTATAATTTTAATATGTATTGTGAAAATGCTTCCCAAAGAGGTCGTAATAATATACAGATCTACTGCCAGTGGATGGCAACACAGTGTCTCTAATTTTGACCTAGATGGAGTTAATTTACATTTGCCAACAAAATGGATAAAAAGTGGTCATTTATTTAATTTATTTTTTAATGTTCATTTATTCTGAGAGAAAATTTGTGTGTGAGTGGGCGAGATAGGCAGAGGAAAAGAGAGGGAGAATCTGAAGCAGGCTCCATGCTCAGCACAGAGCCTGATGCAGGGATCAATCCCACGAACCGTGAGATCATGACCTGAGCTGAAATCAAGAGTCAGACTGTTAACCAACTGAGCCACCCAAATGCCCCAAAGTGGTCATTTTAACTTGTGGTTCACTTAACATCTTCTTATGTGTATTGCACATTGTATATGTTTTCAGAGAATTACCTCTTTTGGTCTTTTCCTCACTTTTCTCTGTTTGTCTTTTTTTCTAATCTATTTGGAGGCTATATTCTGGATGCTAATTATTTCTTTATTATTCTGTTATAAATATTTTCTCTCAGATGGTACTTTAATATTATTGCTTTTTTGTATTTTTTTTTTTGTAAACTGTAAGTTTACAAAGAAGTTGCCAAAGTAGTACAGAACATTCCCATACACACCCCCCCACCTTGATTCTGTTCCTCCTCTTGTTAACATTTCACATTGCTATGGTACATTTGTCACAACTAATGAACCAGCATTGACATATCATTATTAACCAAAGCCCATGCTCAATTCACATTTTATTAATTCCCCCCCAAACCTCCTTTCTGTTTCACCTTCCATTCAACATGCTAGGTTACATTTAGTAGTCAAGTCTCCTTAGACTCCTCTGATTTGTGACTCTTGTCAGACTTCCCTTTTTTTTAACGACCTTGACAGTTTTGAGGAGTGCTAGTCAGGTCTTTTGTAGACTGTCCTTCAATTTGAGTTGATCAGATGTTTTGTCATGGCTTGGCCGGGTTGTGATCTGGGGAGGATGATCATGGAGGTGAAGTGTCATCTCAGCACATATCAAGGGTGCATGCTCTCATTAATTTACCCTTAATCTCCCGGAGAAGGGAGTGTTTGAAGTAGGAGGTATTAGGTGATTAGGTATTAGGTGCAACCATATGTCTGCTTTTTACTTTCCTTCTATAGAAGTTGAGTATCACTTTAGCAAGAGCTAATTGGCACAAAAAGAGAAATTAGGATATAGATATTCAAGATCATTGAATAATCCTAAATAATTGCATGTTTAATATTTATAAAGTCTGTGGGTTTTTTTTAGTTTATTTATGAAAGATGGGTTTTGCCCATGGGATTACACTGGTTAAACTTTCTCTGAGGCTATTGGTAAAAAGGGATGGTTTCTTATGTTTTGTTTATTAATAGTAATAATAAATAATATGACAGGAAATAAACAAAGAACGGTACAGCACATATTGCGTTTATAATAGTATAAATTTGCAATTACATCTAATGACCAACATTAAGTACAGTGTATTAAATTATTCAAATTGCTCTTCAGTATAAATTATGCCATTGATTAGATTTACAGTGGTAGCTATGAGATGTAAACTAAATATTGTGACATTCTTTAATTGAAATAAATGCTTGTACTTCAATTAATGGCAATTTTTTAGCTCATTAACTCTAGAAATTTGTTTTTATAGTCTATTCAGAATTCTACAATCAAATGAATTGAGACATAAACAGCCTGGCTTTATTAAGAACAAATCAATGTCATATAAACCTGATCATATTTTTTTGATGTAATGATAAGGTAGCACATAAAATTTGCAATGCAAAGAAGCGAAAATGTCTGTGTTGGTCTCTCATAAATCTTGTTATGTCAAATATGTCTGCTTCTTTCCAAATAATGATTTGTGGGCGAATGATACATAGGCCTTAATAGTGTATGAATTTTGTTCTTCTGTGCTTAATGCATCTTAGAATTCTTCATTAGATCCCTGAAAATACAGCCACATTTCGGGGCTCCTGGGTGGCTCAGTCAGTTAAGGGGCCAACTTTTAATTTCGCCTCAGGTCATGATCTCACGGTTCGTGGGATTGAGACCCTCGCTGGGCTCTGCGCTGACAGCCCCAAGCCTGCTTCAGACTCTCTCTCTCCCTTTCTCTCTGCCCCTCCCCGCCTCAAAATAAGTAAATAAACATTAAAAAAAATGCAGCCGCATTTTTGCCTAAAGTACAGAGTAGGTAAATTTAGCATGGCTGTGCTACAGTGTACTAGTGAGTGGGTGTCACCTGAGGGAAGGGCAGTATCTGTACAAAATGTAAAACTCTCCCAAACCCTTGGCATGTCACTTGAGCAATGGGAAAGGGGTACAGACTTCCAAGGACGCTGAACAAAATATCAACATCTAACTGACATTTCTCAAAGTATAGGCCACGGACACATATCACAATGACCTTGAGTATGCATTGAAATGCAGACCCACTGAATTAGAAGCTTAGGACTTGGGGAGGTGTCTATGTTTACCAGCTTCTTGGGTATCCTTATGCAAAGTGAAGTCCAGGATCCCCTGATATGAAGGGCACTGTTTTATTTATAATATGGGAGGGAGAATAAGAATGAGTGCATGAAGTTCTCAATTTAAAAGGGCTTCCTACCAGATAGAATATTTGTGACAAGTTCTTTTGTGTTTCTGAGGATGTTGTATGCTTTTCTTCAACCCCTTGTGGTTATTGACCCTGTCACACTCCACCTTGTAGTTATTATGTATCTCTACTCTACCGGACTATAACTTCCTTAAGGGCGGGAATCATGTGACCTCGTCTCTACATCCTTACAGCACCTATTTGATTGGGGGTACATAAATATTTGATGATCTGAATTGAGAAAACAACTAGCTAATTAGGTTGAGATAAAGTATGACCATTGCTGAACATTTGTGTTATTATCAAACCTAACGGCAAATTATGATAAATAGCATTAGAATAATAGGCATAGTTTCTGCCTGCTAGAAATTAATTCAGTGAGTTCTGGTTATTTCCTAACATTTTCTTATCTTATTCCATAACAAACCTTTTCTATCACTTTGCTTTACATTTATACAAAAATTTCTCCCCAACCTTGAGGGACCTTTTTCTGAGGCACACAAAGGAATGTTCATTAGGTACGGAGGAATCAATGCTTGGATTAAATATAAATATTATTTATGGTCATTTACAACCTCTTATAAATATTATTTATGGTTATTTAGGGAATAATAATAATAAAAGTAATACAGAAAGACATACTAAAGATACTTAATTCATTCTAACCTAGAAATAACAGGTGAATGTTATGTGCTGATTTCCCCAGTCTACCTCTTACTTGTTAGAAAATTATGAGATCTCCTTCCCCTTAATGAACTCAAAGTGCTTTTCTTGTTCCTTGAGTTTAGGGATGGTAGGGGTTGGGGGAGAGCAAGGCTAAAGAGACTCCATGGATGTGTTGTTTTATGACTTCATTAGTCCAGGCCACACAAATTGCTAGTGAATGGCAAGATGGTAGCACCATTTTATAGGTCACCTACCTCTGGAGATGTTATCACATAAGGAATCATTACTCTGTAAACTTAATACTTTTTAGCTACTAACATCGAAGAATTGCCTCCCACAAGCTTATCTCTGAGTAGTCCTGTCCAGCCACCGCAGGTCACATTGCGAAGTGTGTTCCAACCCAGTTTTTCCAACGGGGGTGTTCTAACTTAACTGTCCTGCACTTGGTCTTAGTATCTGGTACTTAAAGTATGTCCTTTTCCCCTGGCTTTCTGTGGTGCTCAGTCCCTAGACATTGTTATGGTGTGAACTCTGGCACTCTGGTGGACTGGGAGTTTTCTCACAAATCCCATCTGTCTTGACTGGGACTCCAGGCCAACCTCAACTCCTTATTTGAATTGTGCATCATCCCAGTGATTAAGCAAGGGCATGGCCAACAGGGGCTGTAGACTTGGCTGTCTTCATCAGTCAAAGGAGATGTCATGTCTGTCCTATGTAGTTCTGCCTGATACCCAGAATTATGAAGCAAGCCTTAGCTGAAACTTTAACTCATCTTTTACTTAGAAGACGTGGGCCATGTTAAGGTTAAAAACAAAATTAAATTTTTGAAAATCTACAATTAAAAAAAAGGTGCGATATTGAAAACGTGCACAAAAAGGATTTTCAATAGAGTTACAGGGTCGTGATGCTTTAGATCTAAGATCAGTTGAGGGGTGGAGAGGCACCTGCTAAGGTGGGTGACCATGGCTTGGGTGGCGGGCATTTGCCATCTCTCTGGTCACCTGCATACATGACCCCTTCTCCACTCAGTTTCTCTTAGGAGAAATGCTTCTCCCTCAGTGTGCCTAGTCTGGGTGGGATGGGAAAGTCAGGTGCCTGCCCTTTGTGAGGGAAGCCAGAGGGACCTCTGTGTGTCCTTCCTTCAGTCCTTGTCACCACAATCCTGCACATGGCAAAGTGAACCCATGGAAACTGCAGAGGTGACTTTTCCTGACTTTTCTAAGCTGGGTTTTCTCAGTCTGTCCTCCAGAATCGGGAGCTTTCCTGGATTTTTCTAATGAGTTACCTTTTGCTGCTTCTAGCCAGAGTTCAACCTTTGTTGCTTGAAATTGAAGAATTGCCAACCAGTGAAATCGGCAAGTGGTTAGTGGGGTGTGGTGATGTCTGGGAGGCACTGTCAGTTTCTTGTTTTTGTTCCAAACAGGGCAAAGGAGACTTCTGTCTTTGATGTCACAGTGTTGTTATTTTCAACCTATGATTACCTGAATGATGTTCTGGTCCATGAATCAGGAACACATGTTCATGTTTATCTTCTTCACATCTTAAAGAATTTACAAAGGAAACATTTACAAAGTGGTAATTCCTATGGAGGATGACATCCCTGGGAGCCAGAGACCCCCAAAATGTTGTCAGTACCATGACGCTCAACAGCTAGTCATGTGCCACATCCTTTAAACTTTACATTCGTCAAAATCATTAATGAAATTAGCAATGCAAGCCAGCCTCATTAGTTTCAATTCACTCTATGATGTGTAATAAAATATAAAGAACACGTGGCCTGTGTCAGGAGGCATGATGATCTCAATAGCTCTCATCGCTGGTTTAAATGAATGCTGCCTCTCACCTAATTCACAGGTTTCAATTGCCACATAAGCTTAATTAATTCATAATTGACACCTTAGCCTTCCCATTCCCAGAAAGACTGTCATTGTTTACTGATTTCTATAATTTACTCTTGGGGGGAAAAATGCAGTCTCTGTGGGGTTTGCAGTTTTGAAGCCAAGCCCTCAAGAGCATAATCATCAGGTGAGGTAATGTCACCTTGCAGCTTCTGAAACTCAAACTGTGATAATTGGACAGCCTTTATTAAACTTTAATTTTTTGTGACAAAGAAATCCAAACTGCGTTTTGTTTATCTTTGTGGAAGAGTTTTTCATTGTTATTCATAAATATTTAGTTTTTCCAGCTTTATTGAGGTATAATTGACAAAATCGTATGTATTTAAAAAATGTACAATGTGGTGGCTTGATATATGCAAACATTCTGAAATGATCACTGCAATGATGTTAATAAGAGCTACCATTGTGTGTGTGTGTGTGTGTGTGTGTGTGTGTGCGTGTGCGCGCATGCTTGGTTAAGACCTACTCTGTTAGCAAATTTCAAGTAGACAATACAGTATTGTTAACAGTGGCCTCCATTCTGTACTTTAGATCCCCAGAGCTCATTTATCTTACAACTGAAAGTTTATGCCCTTTGACCGGCCTTTCCCCTTTGTCCCCATCCCCTAAGTCCCTGACAACCACCATTCTAGTCTCTATTTTCATGAGTTAGACTTTCTTTATTTTTAATGCAGAATAATTTTCAATATTTACCTTTGTAAAATAATAATCTATGTATCTTTGTGGAAATTTGCAAAGAAGGATCATATGAGATTTTGCCATTTGAAAAACAGACTTATAAAGTCTCTTGACAGATTCATACCTGTGGTAGAAAAAAGTGAAAAGCAAGTCCTGTGGCAGGATGATGCCACCATGTGTTAAGAACCTCGACAGCAGAGTGACTAAAATATGTGGCTGGGTCGTGGAAATGTGTTGAAGGCAGCAGATTTCTCTGTCATTATGTGTGTTTTCTGGGAAGTGTTGGTGGTGAGGAGTGGGGCTGGCAAGGAACCTTTGTGTGGAAGCTGATGATTCCTACTATCACCACCAGAGGATGTTCTAGGCACGTTTTTGGTCACAGCAACACCGACTAAAATAGCCAGTCCTTCTAACAGAAATAGCATAACGGCTCTGAGGATGTGGAAAATCTCAATGTCAACAGCAGCTCATAAAATGGAAAAGAACATGGGATCGGCTGTGTTTAGAAAAGTCTGAGACATTTAGCTTAACTGTTCTTGAATCATTACCATGATACTGACAAGCAAAGATATTCCTGAGAAATCTGTCAGATTTAGTCCTTGACTGCATGGTTAATAGAGGAAATAGCTAGGCTGCCCAGATGACAATTCTTTTTGAGTTTTGGGAAAGCAGCCATTTTGGTTGTTAGATGATGATGGTGATGATGATGGTAACGACCGTAATTCTTGTGGGGGAGACCAAGGGAAGGGTAGGAAGAGACACTGAGAAGAGAAAAAAGATGTTTTTAGGGGAATTTTAGTGTAGTGTTCCTTAGATAGAGGAGGGGAAGGATAGAGAAATATGCCTCATATTCACTAGAGAAATCAGTTATAAAATACTATCAAAAGGTGCCAAGAGTACCTGTTGTAGATTAGAGGTTTAGAAACTGAAATCTTATAGCAAGGTCTGCTCTCAAATGTCAAATGTCAAAAACTACTTAGAGGTCGAGTCTCAAGTCAGCTCAAAAGATATATAGTTAAGTTGAAAAGCAACATGCTTCCCACCAGTTTATTCCATTATAGAAATTACATCCTTTTTGCATGCTGTAACAACACTTGAGAATATGTGATAGGTATTAAAATGAATGGGTGTACTATGTTGTTAAAGGTAAGTCATTACGTGTGTGCATGTGCGTGTGTGTGAAAATACATACACACTGAAAAGCGCAAAAATATTTTCCAAGTTTAAAAGCATGTGCTTTAATATAATATTTTAAAGACCATTCTCTGCCTTTAATAAAAAGGTGTATTTTTCACATTTATGTATTTGTTTGTTATTGTGGTAAGAATATTTACGATCTACCCTCTTAAGAGATTTTTAAGGACACAGTACAATGTTGTTATAGTCTATGGGCACAATATCATACAGCAGTTCTCTAGAATTTATTCATGTTACATAACTAGAAGTTTATGCTGGCTGAGTAGCAACTTCCCATATCTCCCCATATCTCCAAGACCCTGATAATCACCATTCTACTCTCTGCTTCTATGAATTTGACTACTTGAGATACCTCATATAAATGGAATCACGCAGAATTTGTCCTTCGGAGCTTATTTCACTTGTTTCACTTAGCAGAATGTCCACAAAGCTCCTCGATGTTGTCACATATGGCAAGGTGTCCTTTCTTAAGGCTCAGTAGTATTCCATTGTATGCATGTTCCACATTTTCTTTAGCCATTCACTCATCGATGAACCTTTAGGTTATTTCTGTATCTTGGCTACTGTGAACAGATCTGCAATATATTTATTATTATAAAGTTCTGATTTATTTTTTAAATAAGATTCTCATAGTAAAATAATGAAACAATTTGTATAAATTGTAGTGGCAGCTGCAATTCGTGTAACAAAAATCTTTGGCAACTGGACTCCTATAGGCATGGAACATAGCAAGCGAGTGGACTTTGTATACAAGTTAAGATCGTGGCTGCAATCCTATGGGACTTGAAGGGAGTTGAGAACACCTTCTTAGAAATCTTGGGGGGCAGTGTAACAATACAGTCTCTGGAATTCCACTGCCACTCTTATTACCTCCTGCCCATTTCTTTATAGTATGTAAACATGGACTGTGCAGACAATGGGGTACTGTGGCAGCCTATAGGATTAATGTGAGAATAGAAGGAAATAACAAATGTCTTGTGAGTGGCCAATACCTGGCCCACAGTAGGCTTTGAATAAATGTCAACTGTATTATTCCTATTTTTTGTCAGCCAGCACTGTACCCTAAAACACCAAATTCCATTGAGTTTGGAAGGGAAACAAACTCTGGTCTTCAGAAAGTTTGAAGAATCATGTGAATGAGTTGGAAAGAGAGTCCCATGAGAAGCCTTTCTAGTCTTCTTCCTAGAGCACATGTCACCAGCATCACCGATTGTATCATTTAATTGTTACCACCCTGATGATTCAGGATAGGCTGATTTTAATCAAAGGGATATTAACATCCTTCAATCTCTTTATCAAAGGTGACATTGTTGGCAATAAATCTTGGTTTATTGGGGGTAGTGAGGACAGCCCAAGGCACGGGGATCACCCAAAAGATGCAAATGTCAGGCAACACAGGTTTCAGGAAAACGTGCCAAATGACAGAACGCTTGATGGGAGTGATAGGAGGGGCGAAATGCAAAGGAGAGATAATAGAAACAACTTGTCCTCTGCCCGGTGTGATTTGGTATCCTAACTAGACTGTGGGGCTGTTATTTACTATTATCAAACAACTCAGCTTTCTTTAAAAAATATTTGAAAAGCCATCTGGAGAAAGTGTCTGTACCTTGTCACTACTTTTCAGAAACAAAGGCATTTATCAGGTCTTTCATGTCACATCCTTCTTCAATTTATCTCCTAAAATCGTGCCAATTAAAGTCACTGCAACCAAAAGTCACTAGATTTTACCAGAACTCCATGTGAAGGTCATTTCCAATTAAAATGCTACAGGAAAAGAATTTGGATCTCACATTTAAGGAAAGACATTACTTTGTTGAAGTGTGTTTTGTCAGGGAGTCAAACTTAAAACCTGATTAAAAAATTATTTATTTATTCATAGAGAGAGAGAGACAGAGAGAGAGAGAGAGAGAGCAGGGGAGGGGCAGAAGATAAGGTGAGAGAGAATCCTAAGCAGGCTCCACACTGTCAGTATAGAGCCCAATGTGAGGCTCGATCCCACAAACCATGAGATGAGCTGAAATGAAGAGTTGGACACTTAACTAACAGAGCCAACCAGGTGCCCCTAAACTCTTATTTTTAAGATAAACACATAAATCAGAAAGGAATTTGGTACATCAGTCTTAACTGTGTATATATATACATAATGAATAACTTCAATTTGCCTTCTCTACTTCAGGAATCCTCTGTGACTTCCTCTATTGTCTCTTTCTTTATTCTCACTTTCAAGTCTAGGTATTTTTCTGTAATAAGCCCCATACTCTTGTTCTATTGCTTTCTCTGTTCTCGACTGAATTTTTTTCTCTGTCTTCCTTGGTTTCGTTCCCTCATCCATCAATTATCCTCAAGTTTACCTACCATCCAATGGCCAAGAATTCCTTCCACTGATCTTCCAACCTCCTCGATTTTTCCTTGTGGTCACTCTCCAACACACTGGCAAAGTAAACAACTTGGGTCTGTGCACCAGAACCACAGAGCACAAGGGTGCAAAAGTAGTAAGGTAGCCTCTCCATCAAGAAGCTTAGAGTCCAGTAGTGTGAGAGATATGTGTAAATACACTGGGACTCTCAGTGCTCTAAGCTGTCCATGAGTCAAGACTGCTTTCTCAGAGGTGAGACCTGAATTCCTCCCCAAAGATGAGTTGATGTTTGCCAATTGGATAATAGCGGCAGCAGGAAGGACATTCCACAAATAAGACCTAAGTTGGAAAGAGCATGAAGCCACAGGCATGCAGAGAAAACCACACGTGATTGTTTTTCACTGGAGTATGACATACAAGGGAGGTCCTGGTAAGAAATAAGATGGACAGACACATGAAGCATGACCAGCTGAACTCTTTTTTTTCCAGGGATCTCATGCATCTCCAAGAGGTTTCCCATCTCAGCTCTTCGCTTTGCAATTTCCAATTTGGAGATACATTGCATAGGCAGGTGTTATATAAATTGGGCTTTTCCTAAATTCCTCTTTCCAAATATTTTACCTTTGGATACTGTACTCTTTAAATGACAGTCTGCTAGTCAGGAAGTGTTTAATGTGTAGATGGTCTCTGGGTTGGCAACTATCCGACGCCTATCAGTTCCCTTCTCCCTGTCACTAGTAATGGGACTATAGGTTACATGGCCACCTGCTGGAGACATTCCCTAGCCTCTCTTACAGGTTGGTGTGTTCTGTGTGACTGAGTTCTGCACAACAAGATATACGCAGAAGTGATGTTGTCACATCTCCAGTGCATGACTCTAAAAGGAGATGTGTGTGCACATCCCTGACCCTTCCCACTGGCTGGGCAATAGCAAGACCTAGAGCAGCTGTTTTGGACCTGATTAGAAGCTGTGCACCTCACAGGGCTGAGACACCCAACCAGCTCTAGAACTCTCTTCATTAGCCTATTCTATAAGCGAGAAGTAAATTCAGTTTAAGCCATGTTTGCCTCTCTGTTATAGCCACGTAGCCTATTCTGAAACTAACATAATCATAAAGTGCTATACTAGGTTCTAAAGTGTTGACTTCAGATCATATAAATGACTTAGGAATGTTCAGGAAAAGAGTGTCTCAATTTAAAGCAATTATCCCAAGGTTGGCCATGTCAGATACCCAAGTATGTTCATAGAACAGACCTATTCAGGCAACTGGGGTCCTACAGCACTTTCTAAACTACATCCCCCAAATAGCAAGCCCAATCTGAGAATAACTTACAGAATAATGCCTGTATACTTCAAAAATATCAAGGGCAAGAAACTCAAAGAAAGGCTGAGAAGGTATTTCAGATTAAAGGAGGCTAAAGAGACAAGACAACTAAATGCAATGTCTGGTCATGGACAAGGAAAAAAAGCAATAAGGAACATTACTGGAACAACTGATAAAATTTGAACATGGACTGCCCATTAGATATATCAATTCTAGAAATCTTGATTTTGATAACTGTGTTGTGATTATATAAGAAAATATCCTTCTCCTCAGAAGATAAACACTAAAGATTTAAGTTTAAAGCATCATGATGTCTGTAATTTATTCAAATGGTTCTGAAAAACTAAGCAGACATATACGTGTATACATGTGTAAACTACACACACATGCACACACATGCACACACGCATACATACACCACACAGAAAATGAGAGAATGAGAAAGCAAAATGGAGTGAAATATGAACAATTGATGAATGGAGTTGGTAAAGGGTAATATATATATATACCAGAAATCTCTAAGTTTAAAATTATGTCAAAATAAAAAACGTATAAAGAAAAAGAGGTAGAAATATAATTTTCTCTTCCTTAGTCATCAGCAACATCATCAATAGCCACACACTTGTATTTGAATATGGCCTGTCAATTAAATTGTTGCTGTTGGCAAAACATTTGGCTGGGTGCTCATGCATGTGACCCTTCATTTTGGGCCCATTGCCAATGCTCCAAATTTTCCCTGAAGCAAATTTGTCAAAATGATTGTGGAATACACTCACATTTTAGAAGCTGGCGAGACAGAACCACTTTCCATCTTTTATCAAAGACCAGATGTGGACCTTGGGTATGCACTGCAGGTGGAATTAGAAGCTGATTTTAAGCATTAAATTCACTTTGTTTGATCTTGGTGATAAGCATATATCTTAAATTTAGGGACATGCTACAGAACAACTGCCTATACACTTCTGCTTCAAAAGGCAAGAAACGTAAAGTAAGGCTGAGTAACTATTTCAGATTAAAAGAGACCAGAGACAGGACAACTAAATGTAATACATACATTCCTTGTCATTGACAAGGAAGCCAGAACGATAAGGGACATCACTAGAACCACTGGTAACACTTGAACATGGACTAACAATGAGCTAATATGAATTCTAAATATCTTGACTTTGATACACGCATGCACACATGTGCAGAGAGAGAGAGGTGGCATTAGGTCATGTGCAGTAAGGTCATTTTTATACCACTGGGGCTACCCTGAGTCAGAAGAATCTTGCAATCCGGGAACATCATCTTTCACTTGTTGATGAAAAGGAACACCACAGATGCATTCATACCCAGGTACTTCAGTAATAAAATTTTTTTAATGTTTATTTTTGAGGAAGAGAGAGAGAGAGAGACAATGGGGCAGGGGCAGAGAGAGGGAGACACAGAATCCGAAGCAGGTTCCAGGCTCTGAGCCGTTAGCACAGAGCCTGATGTGGGGCTCGACCTCACGGACCATGAGATCATGACCTGAGCCAAAGTCGGATGCTTAACCAACTGAGTCACTTCAGTAATTAATTTTTAGTTCATCAATAAGCCCTGAAAGAAGGTTAGGTTACCTGAATAGTGGAGTTTGGGTAGCACCTTAACCAATTTTCTCCAAACCCTGGTTAGATAAAAACAGAGAGGGAGGCAAACCAGAAGAGACTCTTAAATACAGAGAACAAACTGAGGGTTGATGGGGTGGGGGGTGGTTGATGGGTAGGTTAAATGGGTGACGGGCATTAAGAAAGGCACTCTTCAGGATGAGCACTGGGTGTCGTATGTAAGAGACATACGACAACTGGGTTCTACTCCTGAAGCCAAGATCACACTGTATGTTAACTCACTTGATAATAAATAATAAAAAAGAAATGCATTCACTTATTCAACAAGCCCGTGTTCAGTGCTGCTAATTGTCAGCCAGTAAGGTAAGTACTGAAATGACACAGTCTGCGCTCCAAGCGCCTACAGTAAAGAGAAAGAATGAGGGAGGTGGGGTTAGTTACACAGAAACTCGTTCATGTTTTGTCATGCAATCTTTCATTTTCTAGCATTTCCTCTTAAGATACACAAGGTAGGTGCATGTAGAAAAGCATGTATAAATCCTGTTTACAAAAGTAATGTGTGGAAATCACACCTATTTTCCAACTAACACTAAAGGTGAAGTTAAATGCCTATAGGAGAGATGCTGGTCCAAGGCTGCAAACTTCCGGTTAGAAGGCAAATATACCCTGATATCTAATACCCAGTTGCTGACAGAGTAGATCTTAAATATCCTCACCATAAGAAGAAACGGTAGTTGTGTGACATGTGACATGTGTTGGTAGCAAAGGCTATGGTGCTAATATATACGTGTATGAAATCAACACGTCGTACATCTTAAATTGACACGGCGTTATATGTCGATCACATCTCAGTAAAGCTGGGAAAAAATTACGTGCATAGAGGAACTTTATGATATCACAGAAAAATATAAACTTAGTTTTACTTTCTGGCCTAATGCCATGTTGATCGTTTAAAGTATGATTTTGGTAAATTTCGTACTTATTCTTCTTTCCTACATGGCTTCATGCAAAGAGATTTATGTATAACAATTCTTAATAAAATACTGATTTATTAATAGCTGATAATTGTTCCATCTCTTGCAACGGAGTCCTCTTTGGTAATACCTGTGTAAGAGAATGGGGCTCAGGCTTGACACCTCGTTGGAATCTGGGATGACTGGACCTGAGAAATCTGCTTCTAATCTGGAAGCAGGAAGTGAAAGATGGCCTCAGAGCATGGCTGCTGGTACCTCCCACTGGGAAAACAAAGTCCAGGATAGGTCACGTGTTTTGCCAATAGCAACTTCTCTTCATTTGAAGGCAGGTGGGCCAGATGAGGACATTGGGATGAGAGCCAAAATTCCCCTTTTTAATATTCCACTTTGTCTTTATTAAAGGTTTGTTGGGTGCATCATCAGTCTCTCTATGGTTCTAAGTTTCCTGAGAACAGAAATCATATCTTAACACATTTTTGTATTGTCTCTCTCTACAATAATAGAGACTAATACATGTTTGCTGATTGATTAACTTTAATTGCTTTATGCTTTAGATGACATTTTTTAGAAGCTGTTTTGAGATCTCTAGGTGCCCTTAGGACATAATTATAGACATCAATTTCCATCGTACTGTACAGGCACATAAGTCTTGGTTAATAGATATTCCTGGGTAAAATAGTCTCTATAAGAATATAGCATAGAATATTCATGGTTTTTCAGTATCTGTGTCATTATGGAAAAACATGATGCAATAGCATGCAGTTACTGAGTTAGTTACTCAAAATGAAGGAAAGCGATAGCTGTTGTTGAACTGTTTTAATATGAGGTTTATGCTAAGCAAAAAGAAAAGCATGCCTGTAGCAGGACAACATTCTAGAGATTGTGTTTGGTACAATTAATTATTTTCCTCTAGAAAGACCTTCTCATCAAGGGTTAACTTTATATAGGTACTTGATCCAAAGGTCGTAAATTTACCAAGCGGCATCTGGTAGATGTTCTGGAGGTATTAGCTTAAAATTCTAACCACTCGTGATCACTTAGTGAGGTTTTGTGGCTATGTGCTGTCTCATACATGTTCATACCCCTCAAGTATCTATGTATATTGCTGTGCACATAATAGACATTCAGCAAATATTTATTAAATGGATTCGTTGTCCTACCTTGAAGAATTGGCTGAAAAGCAAGTTTCTACAAATAAATGAGCCTATTCATTCTGTCAACATAGTTGACTCTAGTTGACCTCATAGTCCATCTCAGTGATGAAAATTGTGGAGAATTAGATTGGACCACATTGACCTGAATTTCCTGACAAGATCTACTCCTGGTCAAAACATCTTCTAATAGAATAACATTGTCTTCTGTTTACTGGCCAAGAAAAGGACATCATGGACACATTCAAAAGTTTGAAAACTCAGTGAGCGCATTCATATTCTGTGCTAAGAACGAAATGATGATTAGATTATTGTAGCGTTGCAAGGTGAGTTAATGATGGACAGACCCTCAGTGGGTTTATTCCTAACTCTAGTTAGAAATTAATTACCTCCTTAACTTATGAGTTTATGTAGAGAAAAAGTTATTGCTATTTATTTAACAGTCTCTATGACAACTAAGGAGGATACAAGCAGTGACAACGTTATGTTCTAGAGATACACCTAAGATAAGGCAGAGTTTCACTAAATTGCAGTTGGCCAATGTGTAGTTTCTGGAGTGATGTTTCTTGAACTGGAGGTCTTGGTTCTCTTTCCTAAGGTCCAGCACTCCTCTAAGACATTTCTTATTTTGTGTTTATATTATGAAGATATTTAAAATATAAGCAAAAAGAATAGTGTAAGGATCTTTTAGAAGACCACTCTATGATTGAGCATTGTCGTGTACTTTCTGTGTCAGTGATCATACTTATATTCGAAACAACAGAATTTCCACACCAATAATCCTGCCCCTCTGGGGATCCAGACCTATATACGACTTGGGTAGCAGGATTCTCGCACAGGGTCATGACCATGAGGCTTTTCCTTCCAGGAAGCAACTTTATTCGTGCCTGCACTGCTTAGTTGGGTTCATACCTGAAGAACTGAGCCCTGAACGCCATGTGGCATAGTTTTTTTTACATATTTTCTACTTCTTTGTCTCCCATATACAGTAACACACACAAACATGTAGTCTGATTAAGTGGTCTCATGTTACAAGGTCATGAGGGATATTGTCACATACGCGCATAGCCAGGTTACCTTGAGTTGTTTTTTTTTCTTTCCTTAGGGAGGGGACCCTATCACACTTGGTCTTAGATATGTGAATTTGAAAAATATCACTCTAGAATAGAGCACTGCTGAAGAAGTCCTGAATCCTCTTAAGTCAGAGAATCACTATCCACTCTACTCTGTTAAGGGAAAGGATTCATTAAAAGAAACTTAAACTTTTAACACCATGATACTTCGAGATGCTGCTATTGAGATTAACTGCATGAGAATGGCTTTAGTGTTGTTGAATGAAGTAATCACATCTGCCATAGAAATTCTGGAAGGCTGTGTTATCACAGTCACTAGGGATCCTATCCATATCAAAAAGAGCTTCTCTGTGACAGGGTGCCTTGAGGGAGCTGTATATGATATAGGGGAAAAATGGAATCTGTGGTCTGAGTATGTAAGGAAGCTTTTAATTTTAGATCTTATAATAGGTAAATTTTGAAAAATAAACATTTGTAAATGGTCTGTTTCAAGGTGATCACAGATGAATTTTCCCTCAAGCACATTTCTTCCGGATTTGTTTTCCTCATAGACATTTAATCTGCATGCCTCTGATTTATTTATTCCTGACTCCTCAAAATCTGTTTTTAAAGTGTTCTCTGATGTCCAGGGAAACTAAATAACATTTGTAAAAAATGTTGAAGTCTGGAAATAGTGTTTGCAGCACAAAATAAAACAGACACAAGCCAGTTTGAACTGCCATGAATACTGCTCTGGTAAGCTGCCGCCAGGTTCCTTATAATCATCTTTGTGACTGACTCGCTCCTTGGATAGAGGCAAACTTGAGGAGAAAAGCCAAAAAACAAAACAAACCCAAACCCCTGCATTCTCTTCCTGCCTTCCCACTGAAGATACAATGGAGCGCTATCCTTAAAAGTGAGATGCTTTATTTGCCATTAAATTCAAACAGCTGTTGCATTTCTTAAAAAAAAAAAAAATCATTATCCAGTAGTTTCCCTAGGAACGTGAGAATATGACAGATTTGGAAGCTTTAATTGATTGAAAAGAATGTAAGAACTCCTTGAACTTGGGAGTAACGAAGTTCATTCTCGAACATCTCTCACCTTGTTTTGATCTGAAATAGACGTGCCTCCTACATCAGGCAGAAGTACTGCGTGGGGCAATTCATTTCAGGTAACATAAAGCTGCCCTGGCCGAACACGGGAGATGCCTCTTGCGCAGCAGCTGAGGGTTGGTTACTGATCGAGCAGCAGAGATGGGCATGCTTTCTGTCACACGATGTCCTTTACATCTCCCCACAGATGTGAGAGACGGCTGTGGGTCGGGGCTAAATAAGGACCGGGAAGCAGAAGAGTGTAACTGGCTCACACAGGAATCCTATCCATGACTAGACTTTGAATTTTTTTGAAATCTTTTTAACCTTTTAATTGATTATTAAGAGACAGACAGAGACAGAGCATGAGCACGGGAGTGACAGAAAGAGGGAGAGACACAGAATCTGAAGGAAGCTCCAGGCTCTTGAGCTGTCAACACAGAGCCCAACGTGGGGCTCGAACTCACAAACCGTGAGATCATGGCCTGAGCTGAAGTCGGACGCTTAGCCGACTGAGCCACCCAGGCGCCCCTCCATGACTAGACTTTGAAACAGCTTGGCCAGTGGGCCACAGCCCTTGCTAGGAAGGAATCGGAGGACAGACCCGATAGGGAAGAGCTGCAAGAGGCTGATGATCCGCTTCAAGAAGGTAAATGGCAAAGGCAGAGAAAAAGACATCCTGTCCTACTCAATACAGTAGTCACAAGCCGCAGAGGGCTCTTTAAATTAGAATTAATTAAAATTAACTAAAACGAGGGGGTGCCGGGGTTTCTCAATTGGTTAAGCATCCAACTCTTGATTTTGGCTCAGGTTGTGATCTCACAGTTCGTGGGTTTGAGTCCCGCATCTCGTTCGGTGCGTGATGTGGCCGCTCTCGCTTCCTCCACCTTCTCTTCATCACCTCCTTCTCTCATTTATCAGGCTCAGAACAGACTGGCCGGCACCGCCCAGTCTTTTGAACACAACAAGCTAGTCTGTATCCCAGACAGGTTGTAAATGTTATTTCCTCCACCTGAAGAGAACCTCAGACTTCTTCCCTCAGATCTTCCCACGCCTGGCACATGTTACTTAACACCTCAATGGGGACAAGGGCTTAGGTCGTGTGCCGTCCTCTTGGACGGCCTTCTTTGACACCCCTCTAAAGGACCGGCTTCCAGCTCTGTGAGCCTGTAGCTCTACCCAACTGCCCTGTATTAACGTCTTTGCAGCACTTTCCACACCCTGAAGTGACTTTGGTTCTTTGTTTATTGTCTGTGAGCAAGGAACTTGTCTGTCTTCACTGCCGTGTACTCAGTGCCTAGGGCAGAGCAGATACCATATGTTCGCACTCATAGGTCTAACAGGAGAAACCCAA
>CM053569.1:67358078-67788785 GCA_028646485.1 Cryptoprocta ferox
AAAGAGTTAGGGAGAGGGAGGGAGACAAAACACGAGAGACTCTTGAATCCTGAAAACAAACTGAGGGGGGAAGGGGAAGGGGAAAAGGTAAAGCGGGGTGATGGTCTTGGTGGAGGTCACTTGTGGGGAAGAGCACTGGGTGTTATATGGAAACTAACCTGACAATAAACTATAAAGTTTAAAAAAATAAATAAATAAAATAAAACAACTGAAAAAAAAAAAAAACCATTTGTCTAGAGAATGAATAAGTGAGTGCCTGAAAAGACGTAGCCCAACTGTAAAATAATAATAGATAGGGGCGCCTGAGTGGCTCGGTTGGCTAAGCGTCTGACTTCAGCTCAGGTCATGATCTTGTGGTCCGTGAGTTCGAGCCCCGTGTGGGGCTCTGGGCTGACAGCTGGGAGCCTGGGGCCTGCCTCGGATTCTGTGTCTCCCTCTCGCTCTGCTCCTCCCCAACTTGTGCTCTCTCTCACTCTCAAAAATGAATAAATGTTAAAAATTTTTTTAAATAATAATAGGTAACACGTGAACATTTACTATATAATAAGTACTTCATATAAATTATTTAATTTGCTCATATAGAAATATAAAATACTCTTAGCATCCCTATTTTACAAATTAAAAATATTGGGTCTTAGATCAGTTACGTAACTTGCACAAGATTAAGGAGCAGGTGATGGGCGAAGGCAGAACTGAACACAGGCAATCTTATCCCAGAACAACGCCTTAATCAGAGGCTGTCTCTCTCTTTCTCCTCTCTGTGTACATTTCAAAATTAATTTCCTCAATTGGGTTCCATATCCCCTTGAGTCCTTGATGCTTGAGTCTTTCTTTGGATGAATAATAATAATGATGATAATAATCTACAATATTTATAAAACCCTCTACAGTTTAGGTAGCAGTTTCACACATGTTATCTCTTTTTGGATCCTCATAACTATCCTGTGAGCTAGGAAGGAAAGATATTATTATCAGCAAAATCACCCAGTGGAGAAGATATTCAGCATAAAGGAAGAAATCATTATTTTTGCATGTGAGAAAAACAATGTCACCCTGATTTTAAATGTCACCCCAATTTTGAAAATCGCCTCTGGCTTCTCCGTGAAATCACTGGAATGAATGGGAGAAGACAAGAAGCACTCGTCTGCATGAATAAACCATGAAATATATTTGACAATAAAATTTTCAATTAATGTGGAAATATTTGCTCTGAATCTTGGCTCTTGAGGATGTAAGTCTCGGCCAAATATTAAAAATACGTTTTATTTCATTGCACAAAGTACATTGCAGACACTTAGGTTCCTGAGAAACCAAACACTGCCATTTTTGAGCATCCTGAATATGGGTTTAGGCGGATGGGCTCATTGTGTTCAGAGAACGGGATCCGCTATCACACTTAAATGCAGCCTTTACCCTTGCACGGTGTGGCCCTGTTACAGAAATAGGGGCTTAACCCTGGCCACCTAAGTTGGTGGCAATGTACTTGGACCTCTTGACTCTCTGTGGAATCCTTTGCCCTTCAGCGGACATGCCAAAAATAAATAAAAAAATAAAAACAAAGAGTGAAGTCAATCAAAAATCTTTGTGCAAAGAATTTGTTTTGAATCATGGACTTTAAACAAGATCTGTGTCATAGCTGAGACAGACAGGCCATCACACATTTTAAGTCATTCCTGTAGAGATTTCAGTGTGGGGACGGTAGTTACTATCTTGGGAGATGTCTCATTTTAAGGGCTCTGCTTGGCTAAGAGTTGGAATTTGCTAGTGATCCCAGTTTAGTTGATTAGCCAGTTTAGCTGGAATTTGCCAGGGCTCTATCCCCAGTCTGACACACGTTGAGTACCTCCTATGTGAGGACCGTGTGCTAGACACTCCTACACAGCCCTTGCGCTCAGTAATAAGAAATGAGAAGGAACAAAAAGGGAGCAGGGAGCAGTGGGAGGAGTTAGGTTAGTCAGGATACAGTGGCCGCTGTGCCCACTGTGTGGTCACTTCTCCCACCCCTCAGGGCTTTCCTCACATGCATAAGTGTCACAGAAGACCGCTGGCCTCCCCAGGTGACCCAACACTGCTTCCAGAGGAGCTGCAGACTGGAGAGCACGTAGCTTTTCTTTTTCTTTCTTTTTGTCCTTCTCAAATTTTTATTTACTTACCTAATTTTTTTAAGTTTATTTATTTATTTATTTTCAGAGAGAGAGAGAGAGAGAGAGAGAGAGAGAGGAGAGAGAGAGAGAGAACCAGCAAGGGAAGGGTGGTGATGGGGGAACAGAGAACCTTAAGTGGGCTCAGTGCTGATAGAAGAGAGCCCGATGTGGGGGTGAAACTCCATGAGATCATGACCTGAGCCAAAGTCAGATGCTTAACTGACTGAGCCACCCAGGCACCCCTCAAATTTTTATTCAAATTCTAGTTAGTTAATATATAGTAAAATACTGCTCTCAGGAGGTGAATGCAGTAATTCATCCCTTACATACAACACCCAATGCTCATCACAGCAAGTGCCCTCCTTAAAGCCCATCACCCTTGTAGCCCATCCCACACCCACCTCCCTCCAATATCCCTCAGTTTCTTCTCTGTCGTTAAGAGTCTCTTATGGTTTATTTCTCTCGCTTTTTCCCCCTTCCCATATGTTCATCTGTTTTGTTTCTTAAATTCCACAAATGAGTGAAATCATATGGTATTTGTCTTTGACTGACTTATTTTGCTTAGCATAATACACTCTAGCTCCATCCATCTCATTGCAAATGGCAAGTTTTCATTCTTTTTGATGGCTGAGTAATATTCCATTGTGTGTGTGTGTGTGTGTGTGTGTGTGTAATCACATCTTTTTTTCAGTATTTTATTTATTTATATTTTCTTTTATAGTTTATTGTCACGTTTGGTTTCCATATAACACCCAGTGCTCATCTCAACAAGTGCCCTCCTTCTTGCCCATCACCCCTTTTCCCCTCTCCCCCACCCCCATGAACCCTCAGTTTGTTCTCAGTATTTAAGAGTCTCTTATGGTTTGCCTCCCTCTCTCTCCTTAACTATTTTTTCCCCTTCCCCTCCCCCAGGGTCCTCTGTTAAGTTTCTCCTGTTCCACATATGAGTGAAAACATATGGTATCCATCTTTCTCTTCAGAGACCAATCAAAAAATTAAATTTTGAAAAAAGAGTGAAGAAAATGATGCGAAACATTTATCCTCAATACAAATTTTTGGCCAGAAAAGATATGACAAAGGCAGACATTTGCATTGAGGTTGCAAAACAAAACTCCAACTAAGCAAACAAAAAACCCAGTGACTTTGAAGAATGCCATTTGCTTCAAGGCCAGATTCATGAAGGGCCTCGCTATCACTACAGCACAAATGGTCTGCCAAGGCTAAGAGTCAATAAAACTAAGGCAATCACAACCAAGCAAGGGAATCAGGAAAGGCTTTATAATGATGGTGATTTATCAGTTGGACCATAGCAAACAGCATATAGACTTTTATAGGCAAAGATAAGACAAGGCTGTGCAAAAGTGTTAGGGTAGAGGACAACCTAAGCCAGGGGAAAGAGGAAAAGAATTGAATTTAGGAAACATCAGGAAGACTTGGTTCTGTGTAGCAGAGAATTCATGTTGGCAAAGTAGTTGATATTAAGGTTGAAAAGGAGGCTTCTGACGCATTGTGGCTTATCTTAAAGATAATAGAAATTGAGGTCTCTGAGGACAAGCTCTAAATATATGAATAAATATGCATATTTATAAAATAAATCCTTCAATAAAAGTGAAAGAGTTTCATCCAATATATTTGAAGAATAGAGAAATTTAGTCCACAAATACCATTCATAGCTTCCTTAATAAATTCCAAAACTATTACTGGTATTTGGGTCTACTTTTTTCAGTATATTTCCATGCATAATTATATGTAGATTGAAAACCTTTTCTGGATTTTTATGCTGCACTTCTTTAATTCAATAAGAATTTTCCAACATTCTTTGATTTTTAAATTATCCCTTACTTATTAGCATCATAATAGCTCAATGAATGATCATATCACAATTTCCTTAACTATTACTCTGTTGTTGAATATTTAGGTTCTTTAAAAAACTTAGCATTATAAATAACATCTTAATTAAGTTTTTATGTCTACAATTTTCCTCCATATTTGAGATTATTTTCCTTGGCATGATTGTTAGTTACAAGGCTTTACTTATTCTAGTCTAGCCTCCTATTACTTTCTATATAATATACATGTCCCCTTAAGTCTGTGATATTTGCTGAAAATATTTTGTTCATATGACTTTTTCACCCTTCTAAAAAACATAAAAGAACAATTTACATTTTATGAGAATTAGTTATTACTAGAGAGTTTGAAAATACCATTTTTGCCAGGAGTCCTTCATGGATATCTTAATAATTGTATATTAATTTACACCTTCATTATTCATTTATTCAATTATTCTATTTTTGGTACTTTTTAATAATGTATGTGATAGCATAGACTCTGGAATCAAAGAGCTCTTTGCTTGAGACTCAAATCTACTGTTTGCTAGATGTGTGCCTTTGGGAAATTTATTTCACTCCCATGTGAAACCCAAGTTTTCAGGTTTCTAAATTAGATTACTTTTACCTAACAAGTAGTTGTGAGGATTAGATGAGGTCCTAAATATAAAAATTAGATACTATTAGTAATACTTAATTCACATTTTCTAAATATACCTGTACTTTACAATCAAAGTTATTACCAAGCATTTGATGATTACATGCTTTATATTAAGTGTTATGTAAGCTCTCCATGACATCGGTCAGACACAATCCAAGAGCACACATTAGCAATGAATAGTATGCAGACAAGGAGTGACTTCAATTTCTGGTGATATGAGGGATTAAAAGTGTAAACTTTTATATAAGTCCATAGGGGCCCCAAATAAAGGTAATTTGCTCCAGTAGGATGTTGTCTGTCTTGGTAAAGCAAAGGCTTTGGGTTTAGACCCATTAGGAGATAGGGAATGACTACTGGACCGAAAGGAGGTAGGGTGTTGGGATGAAACTCTAATATAAAGTTAAGAATTCTTGGATGTCTCGTATCTTAGTTCAAGGGTAGAACAGGGAAATAAAGGACTGCCACACAGGAAGATGAAAGCTCTTCTTGGCGTGACCATGGATACAAGACAGGAAGAAATGAATTAGTCTATTATAACTAAGATTTGGGTAAGAACTTACACTATCTGCTTGATCTTTAAGATCCTGTACTTAAAATTGGCATTAGAAAATTTAAAAAATTCCAAGCTGGAAATAACCTTTGAACATGAGGGTGAAACAAAAGGAAAATCTGCCTCCCAGAAAAAATCCTCAAGCCAGGCCCATCTGAATGTGAGTTTACAATACATAATTACAACACACGAGGAAGCAATTCATCATGAGTGACAATCATCAGACATGGTAAACAACTGAATTTGATCCTTAGAAACTTCAACTAGAAGTTCAGATAGAAACCATGAAAGAAAACATTTTAAAATAATTGAAGACATAAAATGTGGAATTAAAACAAAAAAGGAACAAGATGTCATAAAAAAAAGCAAGTTTCCCCAACATTTTATTATGAGAATTTTCAAACATAGAGAAAAGTTGAAAGGATTTAACAATGAATATCTAAATATCTAAACTGCTGTGAACATTTTGTTAGATTTGCTTTAAAACATGTCTCATTTACTGATCCATCATGTTTTCAGTTGAATTGCAGGTATCAGTATTCTTAATACCTAAAAAATCCAACATATATATTATTAACCATAGTTGTTAACTATATTGCAGGAAAAATACATTAACTACATCCATTCTTGTAAGTAGCATTAACTATATTGTAAGTGGAAATATTTATAATTTCTTTTTGAAGTAAAATGTACATTCAACAGAATTAGTAAATTTTAAGGGCATCATTTGACACATCTTGACAAATGCATACATCTGTGTGACTCAAACTCCTACCAAGGTACAGAATATTTCCTTTATTTCATAGCTCTCCCATTCAATCATACCTCACCTTGAATCTCAGTCCTAGAGGCAATCACTCTTCTGTTTTTACCCTATAGATAAATTTTACCTATTCTAAATTATCCTATATATGGAACCTTATGGTATGTATTCTTTAATGTAGATTACTTTTATAATATTTTGAGGCTCATTTATATTGTGCATATCATCATTGTTCCATTGTATAAAGATACCCAAATTTATTTATCTACTTTCCTACTGATAGGCATTGAGTTGTTTCCAGATTGGCTAATATGAGTGAAGCTGATAGGAACATTCTTGTACAAATCTTTTTGTGGATATATTTTTTCATTGCTTTGGGGTAAAAATGTAGGAGTAAAACTGCTGGGTCATAGGGAAAATGCCCTTTTAGTTTTATAAGAAACTTCCAGACCGTTTCTGAAAGCACATTTCCCTAGAGTATGTGGAGACATGCTAATATGAATAAAATGTTTAAAATATGTCTAGTAGATGTTCCAGAGCAATTGGAGAGAATTGGGGGAAGCAGCTTTTAAGGTGTGATTTTTTTTTTGGTAAATTTCTGGACAGCACAGATTTCCATATTCAGGAACCATAATGAATCCCAAACAAGATAAAAACACTAAATCCACCCATGGTCAAATCTAGTAAAAACGTGTAGCTTCAGAGATAAAGAGAAGCATTTTAAAAGCAAAGGAAAGAAACCGATGACTTAAAGGCAGTAACAAAAGAAATGTGTAGATAATGGAATTTTGTTACAAGCATTAAGAGAAAGTAACAGTCACCATTAGAATTTTGCACCGGCTAAGCTTTCTTTAAAAGATGAGTATGAAGGGGCGCCTGTCTGGCTCACGTGGTAGAGCAAGTGACTCATCTCAGGGTTGTAAGTTCAAGCCCCACATTGGGTGCAGAGATTACTTAAAAATAAAAATCTTAAAAGAAGGTGAGTATGAAATAAAGTCAGTGAAGATGTTTTCAGTCTAACAAATGCGTGGAAGGCGAAAAAATGAGAGAGAGACATGGGGAGACTCATGCTGAAGCCATTACTAGAGAACATAATTTGAAGAAGGAAACTGAAATCAGAAGAAAGGAATAATGAGAAAATAACAATTGAGCAAAAACAAGCCTTTATAGTATAATAGCATAAATATATGAATGGTTTAGAGGTGGACTCCTAACTCAAAACCACAAACTGGGTTTGAATCCTGTTTCTGTCACTTAGTAGCTAGCTGTGTCATACAGCTTCATTAATTTCTCTGATTATCAGTTTCCTCACTTGAATGAAGACTCAGTGAATTAATATTTGTTCGGTGTTTAGAACAGTGCCTAGTACATAGTTAATATATAAGTGTTAAGGGGTAAGGAGAGAGAGAGGTTAAAATAATACAATGATCGAGCTTGCTCTGACGGTCATAGGTGGTATTCTAAATCAGCGGTGAAAAAATAGACCATCAATGAATGGTGCTGAGGCATTTTTAAGGAAAAAAAAAATGAAACCACATCACACATCATAGGCACAAACCAATTTTAGGTAGATTAGGATCTAAATGTGACAAACAAAGCTTTAAGCCTTAAGAAAAAAATAGAATAATACTATGGACTTGAAGTTGGACAGTCTTTTTTTAAACAAGACACAAACATAAAAAAAAAGATAAGTAAAGACATTGATAAGATTTACCATAAATAAACAAAAAATTCTGTCCATCAATACTGAAAAAAAAAAAACCTCTCAACACTGACAGAGGTATTCACAAAATACATAACCTCATGGATAATTGTTCAGAAAATATAAAGGACTTTCAAATCAGCAAGCAAAAATCAGATAGCTCCATCCAAAAGTTGGCTAACGTTTCCATATAGGGTAGTCATGCAACAGGAAATGCAATTGACTAACAAATGAGAGAAAAGTTGCTCAAACTCAGTTTTAAAAGAAATGAAAATTAAAGTAACCATGAATTACAATTTCATCATTTTGAAAATAAGTGTAAAGTTCCAGAATACAAGGGACTGGCAAGTAAGCGAAGCAATGGGGAGTCTTGCATGCTCCTAGTGCGTATTTGGCAGTATCTGAGACTTAAGCACGCAACCAGAGAATTCACACAAGCACAACCAGACATGGAAAATAAAGGGCTTTCAACATTGCTTGGAAGAGTGAAATCCTGGAAACAATGGAAATATCCACCAGTAGAAGAGAAAATACACTGTGGGAGGGTAACACAATGGAACACTATGCAACAATTAAAATGTATGAGACGCTCCGAACAAATACTGATACAATTTCATTAAAAGCCATTAAGAGGGCTGGTCATTCCCACGGTTTGTAATAACAAAAATATCTAAATATTCATCAACAGATGAGTTATTTAATTGCACTCACACAATACCTGGAGTTCATTGCATCAGATACAAAAGAAGAAAGTTGGCTTGTAGGTACTAACAGGTGGAGAATGCCAATACACTGAAAACAGGATGTATGTGAAAATAGCTGTGGCTCACTCTGGAGTGGGGGTTCCTACATGAGTATAAGGGTCAAGGAGTATTGAGTTGTTATCAACGAAGCTTGCATGATTTCACACTGAATCTACTCAAATGAGAGTGATCTCTTCCTCTCTTCCCGAAAAGAAAAGAAAATGAATGAGGCAGAAGTACATGAATCATCACGGATTGATGTGTAAACCAAATGCTGAACAGAAAAAGAGCTAAGTGCAAATGTATATTTATAGCATCCCCATCGTACCGAGTTACTGACATATAAGATTGCCTGATCATTTTATAAATGTGTATGTAGCTAAATTATAAGGACATGCATAATAAAGGTAAATATTAAGTTCAGGATAGTGGTTGGCTCAGGGAAAAGTGGAGGAGGGTAGGAAATGGGACCAGGGAGATGTACTCAGGAGGGTTTAGTTCTACTTGCGAGTGGTATGTTCATGGGTTGTTGTTACTTCAATTTCCTTTACTCTTCAAAAAAGCCCAAATATTTCATCATTAAACATCAAAGATCCCTTTCTCCCAAATAGTTGGACAACAGTTTGGTCATTTCTGTAAGGAGAGCTGTGTTGAGGAAGCAGGAAACCATGGTTAAAGCTCAGAAGGTGGCAGAAGGGAGAGGAAAGTGCAGCTTCCCTGCACAATGGGTGAGACTGGCCAGGCAGTCAGAACATTCTAGAAGAACAACATCCAAAGTACCAGAAGCATGACAACACCTGCTGTCAGTGGAATTCAGCATCGTTAAGTCGGTGTGGCTGATGCATATGCCACGGGTTAAACAAGGTCGTGAGGTGCATAAGAAAGATTCCAGACTGTCTGCTCCAACTCTGGCTCTGTCGTTTCTACTTTTACATTGAATAACCATAATCGAATGATTTGATCTCTCTATGCCTTTATTTCCTCACTGGGGAAATGGGGCTACACAGACAATACTTAGTGTTCGCTGCTATTGTTGTTAGGATGGTGATGATCATTAACTCTCACCGCAATCCATCCTGTTCCCAAGGGCACCTGAGGGCCGATGGGTTGTGCCCGATTAGCATCACCCCCTTCCTCTCCGTGTCAAGTCCTCATCCTCAATTAATGTGTCTTGCTCCCAAACCAGGCTATCAACCTCATCTCAGGTTGGTATGCTGTCAGAGGCTGATTTCCGGTGCCTACACAATCAGGGGGAGTCTTCGGCATACCATAGCTGGCCCCCTCTCCCTGTTCCTGACTATCTTTAAAAAAAAAGGTTTATTTATGTTTGAGAGAGGGAGAAAGTGGGGGGAGGGGCAGAGAGAGGGAAACAGGGTCCCAAGCAGGCTTTGCGCTCTGAGAGAGAGCTTGACGTGGGGTTTGAACTCACAAACCACGAGATCATGACCTAAGCCGAAGTTGGTGCTTAACCTACGGAGCCACCCTGGTGCCCCTGTTCTTGCTTATCTTGAGTGCTATCCAGAATAAAACGTATTCATTTAATGGCTTCATAATCTGTGTCCACATATCATGAATTGGTGCACCATACAAAATTGGACACAGAGAAAGATAGTAGAAAACAAAAGAAAAGTCTTTGTATTATGTTCATATGCTGCTTCAGTAGATTTACCTCTCTCTTTTGTTGGGTACTTCTTGTTTCTAGGTCAGTGCACATTTCTGTCCCCATATTAGGGGTTGACGCTAAGAATTGGTATCTCTCATTTCCCTGCTCATCATTTTGATTCAGGGGGTAGAATGTGCATCAGCCATTAGTGGGATTTTTTTTCATCTCCTTCCATCGACAGTCTACAACCCTTCCTTGATTCTGAGGTAAGCTCATTGCTTGTCCTCGGTTTTTGGTGTTATTGTGGATCCATGCCTCCTGTTAGCATGCTTGCTTGTATCCGAAAAGGAAGTTGTATAAAGCATTTTAAAAACTGAGTTCATTAGGCTGCATTCTAATCTGGGAGTTCCATCTTAGGGCAGAAGTGATGCTGTGTAGTTCTATACCCAGCCCTTTAAAGTCTAAAAATTTCTGCTTCTTGTTATTTGTTTTTGTGTTTGTTTGTTTTTGAGAGAGGGAGAGAGAGAGAGAGAGAGAGAAAGAGAAAGAGAGAATGTGAGCAGGGGAGAGGGGCAGAGGGAGAGAGAGAGAATCCCAAGCAGGGTTCAATCCCATGATCCTGGGATCATGACTTGAGTCAAAACCAGAAGTCAGATGCTCAACTGACTGAGTCACCCAGGCGCCCCTAAAAGTTTCTGTTTCTATTCTTCAGGAACCCAGCTGTCATGCTGTGAGGAAGGTTGGGCTATCTCTCTGGAGAGAGAGACACCTTGAAGAAGCTATGGAGGGAGACAACGTGTGGAGGAGACCTCAGCCTTCTCAGACCTTTAAGCCCCAGAGTCACCAGTCTTCATCACATGGAACAGAAGAAACACAGGCCGCCCACAGAATCAAGTTCAGTCACCATTTACAGTTTTAAGCCATTAAGTTTTGGGAGGAGATTTGTTACACAGCTATTGATAACTGAAACACTCAAGTAGTTGGTGTGTTCTTCACTGAGAGACTATGAAATGATAAGAGACTGTGTGTAGAATTTTATGAGGATAGGCTTTCACTCATACACCTGTTATTTTTATTCCAGACTTTAATTTTATTCTGCCTCTAATAGGCTTATTCCCATACCTGCGCTTATTTTTAAACATATAAATTCCCAATTTTCAGTCTGCAATGATTTTGTTTTATGCCTGCTTCGATTAGTGTGATCTTTTGGGGAAAATTTCTACCCTGAACAATTATATCGCTTATGATTTCTAGCCATGCAATGTTTTTAGAGGTATAGTCAGAGGAGTGCGTTCACAGCATTTATTGAGGATAAAATTGTTAAGCTCTAATGATGATTTCTTTAAAATATTTATTTGGTCAAACCTGAAGGTTTGGGGGACCAATATAATGGCGGAATAATTGCTAAGTCACTGTGAAGGCATTGCTCTATTTAACTGTGCAATTTTGCACAAGCCAAGCGGAACTAATCAAAATACTGAAGGTAGGTTCTTGCTGCCAGCACTCTCCCAACATTTACCTAGCTGTTTACAAGGCCAGAAATATGACTTTATATATTGTGAGTGAATTGGATTTCTTAATAATAAACTGTGGTTGAAATTAAGCAATAATTCCTTCTAAAGAGAACTGTCAGTGATGTTTTCGGCTATCAAGTTCTAATTGCATCTGCCTCCAGTCCATCAGGGGTATTTTTAAATTATTTTTTAACATTTTATTTTTGAGAGAGAGAGAGAAGAGAGAGAGCAGGGAAGGGGCAGAGAGAGAGGGAGACACAGAATCTGAAGCAGGCTCCAGGCTCTGAGCTGTCAGCACAGAGCTTGATGCGGGGCTCGAACTCCCAAACTTTGAGATCATGACCTGAGCTGAAGTCCCGTGCTTAACAGACTGAGTCATCCAGGTACCCCCATCAGGGGTATTTTAACCCATTTTGACACTTACCTGTTTGTCACATAAGAGTCCCTATGTGCATGTATCAGCGCTCTATGTGAGGTGTGGTCTGGCTTTCTCTGACATCCCTTCCCTGTTTCTGCTCTGCCCAATCAGGACTAACCCCACTTGGGTGCATGGAGATGGGGAGAGGTAACCCCACTGACTCTTTGTTGCCTGTCACCCACTGTGGAGCTTTCTTCCAAATACTCAGTGCTTGCCCTGACCTCCTAAAGGCTTCCATTCAGATTGTCCCTGTCCGTCTGTTCTTTTCTAGAATATTGTTGGCCCTTCCACTCAAATTCAGTTGTCCTTTTTTATCTTCCTTCAGAACTTTGTTCCGCGATGGTGGGCAGTGCTCTGAGCTCATAATCCGATAACGAGATAACATGTTAACCCAAATGAGTGTCCCTGAGGATGGATTTTTTTAGGCCACTGGAAAAATATTTTTAGACAAAAGACTACTTTTATTCTCTTAAGCTAAAACCAAATTACTTGTGGTTTCATAAAGTGGAACTACAGTCACTTACAGACAGACGTATCTGGAGCGCTGGGAATTTCATTAGTTCTAAGTCTCCGGAACATAGCGGTGATCCCAGAGGGAAGAGAAAAAAGCTGAGCGACGGTGAGAAAATCTGTCAAAATCACCTTGTTCTTTCTTCTATATCAGGCGAAGAATCATCTCCAGAATGAGGGATGTAGATTCAAGTATGTAATTACAGAGTGGAGTAGCAGCCACCAGGCCCACGTAAGAGCAGAGCCAAGTGGAAGGAAGACCAGGGAGACAGAAGAGGCATGGGAGGCTGGTGTGGGGGTCACATTGGGTTGCGGATCCATGGCTACACAGTTGTGTTCATGTTTGAGGCAGGGGTCCCATTATATTAATAATGATTGCCCCACCTCTTCAAAAAGATGAGTTAGTTATTTACATGCGCTGTGTTCAAAAAGGTAACAACATGTAATATTTTTTTAAAAGGTTGACACCAAAAAAAAAAATTGCTGGTAAAAGAGGTAGACCTTGCATTATTTGGGAAAGTTACTTATTTAGAACAGGTCACTCCCTAAAAATGCAAGATGTTGTGAGCACCTGCACTCACACAGCATACACACACCAATCTGTATTCAAACAAACCAAGGTAATGGCCAGATCCTGAGTATTCCATTGGATCAGCTCCATTTTTCTTTCCATTCATTGATCTTGGGGACTATACTCCTTTCACTTGCAATTCACAAAGTTTCTAGTGATTCTCTTGAACTTCTTGCTGTCACCGGTTTGTGCTCTGGGAGTCCCTTTGTCTTGCCCTTCCCATCCTAGTGTCACGTGCAGGCCACCTGGCTGGGTCTTTGGCCAACATCTGCCCAGATGTGTCCGTGGAAGGGGTCATGACTCCATGTCACGCTTGCTTGGTTCAATGGACTAAGACGCACTTAACCCCCGTGGATGCCAGCCAGCTGGCCTGGGAGAGGCAGCGGGGGAGGGGCTGCCTCGGAGGAAGAAGGAGTGGACAAAGCCAGCAAGAGCCAGAGCTAAAGAAACCAGGCTAAGGCTTTAAGTAGCTTAAATGAACATGGATATTTTTATTTTATGGCTTTATTTTCCCTCCTCAGAAATAATAAATCTTCAGCATCATTGATGTTACATAAGCTAAGGAGGTCGGAGGGCAGGTAAGAAATCTTATATTCACACTACTACATGTTTCTTTCCAACCACTGGTATGAGAATGTGCATTTAATAATGAGCTGTTGGGGCAATTGGTATGATAATGTTAAACAAGAGTCATTACACAGAAATTATTTTGTATTTTTCTACAAACGATCATCTTGATTTGAAATAGGCTGATTGGCTGAATTTAGTGATATTTTTGTTCTTTGTATCATATCTCTGAGACCCTTAGGGAAGAAAAATGACACATTTAAATAGATCCTGAGTGTTTTGAAAATGGTGCTGTCACATCCCGTGGGGGGCAGGAGAAGGGGCTGCACCTGCTGGACTGTGAGCCCTCCACTCTCAGGTATATTTATCAGTTCTTTCGGAGCACTGTCAGCTCAAGCTCAATTCGAACCTACCAATTTCTTAGCCCCATGAAAAGGCAATTTTGTCTAAAACCATAGAGTCTATAGATTTTGAAATTGAAAGAAAAGTCATGCCAAAGGCTGCATTTTACTTAAACACTTTCTTAAACCCCAAGTTTCAAAACCAACTAAAGCTAGAAAAAGACGATGCTATCTGGGACCTTTAACAAATATATTATTTTGCTTCCAAATAAAGAATAAATTGAATTTGAGTTTCTTAAGCCAACAGGTATTATTTCTTTTTAAAAATGTTTTTAATGTTTATTTATTTTTGAGAGAGAGAGAGAGAATGAGTGGGGAAAGGTGCAGAGAGAGAGGGAGACACAGAATCCAAAGCAGGCTCCAGGCTCTGAGCTGTCCGCACAGAGCCCGACATAGGGCTCGAACCCATGAACCATGAGATCATGACCTGAGCCAAAGACAGATGCTTAACCGACTGAGCTACCCAGGGGCCCCAGGTATTATTCCTTATATTAGAACATTACAGCTATTAACATTAGCATCCATGAAAAAAATGTGAGATTGCTCTCCAGTATGTGCTCAGAAATTTTCCCTCATCTTTGCGCCTGGTGGCTGTTGGTGAGAGATGTGAGATGTGTACATGCATATATTGTAGGTTGGAGCAGTCGTATTTGTGACCATATCCCCATACCCCTTAGACAGCGGGATGACTTTGCCCCAAGGGGGGAATAAAACTATGTTGACTCATCCATTGCATGAAGTTGATGAATTTGTATATTAAGTCTTTGCTTTGAGATTATCTGTGGGAACCTCAATTCACAGAGATCTTTTTAAGAGAATCTTGGCAGTAGAGAAGTGACACCTGTTGGATATCTGGGTTGGTTTCCATCCTATTCACTCAGCATGGTTGCCTTACACGACTGCCTTTTGTGAAATTTTGTCTTATCTTAGTTTATTTGAAATTTTATTTCCCATTCAACAGTTTTCATGGCTTATATTTCATTTTCTGTTTGTGTTATTTTCTTCTACTTAATGGCTCTTGATCTTTACCCTAACTTTAACTTCTGTTGTATGCAAATGTGTTTAGTTGACCTAATAATTGGAAATATGAGCATTGCTCCTCAGGTTTTATTGGAAAGCTATGAAAGTTGTGACTCGAGATTGCACCTATATATATTTAATAAGGAAATGAAAAATATCACTTAGGAGTTGACTCGTATATTTTATCTGCGGACATATGCCAGCTCATGTGGCATGGTTGAATATCTGATGTGATTTTTGCAGATATGAAAGGAACTATTTAGATCTTTACCAACTGAAGTAGCATTTTGATTATTGAAAGCTATTGACAGAAGATCTCCACAGCTACTGGGTCTCAGTGAGCTTGACTGGTGTGATTGGTTTTCACAAGTAGAATCAAATACCATCAGGAAATAGACCCAGTTTTATTCAGTGGTTGACAATTTATGTTGTGCTATAGGATGCATTTTATATTTTAGTTTTAATGGACCACAAGAAGATACTTCCAATATGTATTTTAAAATTTTTTGTTAAGAGCTATTTATATATTAGTGAAAGGTCACCATGCACCACTCTGGGAAATGAGATATATTCCTAGCCGTAAAGGAGCTACTGTAATTATACTTGGAAATAAACCAAGTAATAATATTTGCTAAATGATAAAATAAGTATATGTACAACGCAGTATGGAGTCGGCTAGAAGGAGCCTTGGGTTGTCTAGGAAGGCTTCCCCGTGGAGAAGACATTTCACATGATGTTCTGAAGAATAAGCGAAAAGGAGCCAGGGGAAGAAAATGGAATATGAGTCAGATTGAGAGAAAGGAATTACTGGTTGAAGGTGAGGGTGAGAAAAGGCTACTGTGCTTGGGGGGGAATGCGTGTTGATCTAGAGTATTAATGAGGGAGTCGTGAGAAATAAGGCTGGAGGGAGCAGGGACAAAACCCCAAGAGGAAAGTCTTTGGTGCTATTAGATGTTAAATGGTTCCCTGAAGACATGCCTCACAGAGAAGCAAGAATTTAATAGTGGTGCTTATTCCTAAGAAACAGTTGCCATTTAATTCATTAACTCAACAAGTATGTATTACATTTTTATTAAATCTCTGGAACCTTGCTTAGTCCTGGACATAGAGCAGAGACTGATATTGAGACTGTCTCTGCTCTCCCGTGGTTATAGGCTCCTCTGGGAAACCAGCATTAAATCCCAAATCATGCAGTGTTCTCCCCCGGAAGTAGATACATTGAAAGTGATGTGTGGGGTTTCATGTGTTTAAGGAACTCAGAAAGGGCAGTGTGGCTGACATGGGGATAAGAGGAGAAGGAAAGGAGGACAGTGAGGGCCAAATGGAAACAGGAAGAAATGGCAGAAAACGAGGCGGAGGGGCGGAATGTACAAGGTCGTGCTTCTTCTTGTCTTCATCCCCTGCAGAGCCATGGGAAGTCTCTGAGAGGCTAAAGCAGAGCTGGATCAGATTTCCCTCCTGAAAAGTTTCCAGGGGGGATGGATGGCAAGAGTGGGAGCCGAGGTTGAGCTGTCTTCTACCTGTTAAGTGATACCATTGTCATCCGTAGGGATAAACTCTGAGCTGCTTTTATAATTGGTTGGTAGAATTGTTATCCACACTCTAGCCAGACTACGTTATGACCAAAGGCCTGAGTTTATGGGTTGGATGTGGTCTGTGGTAAGGACAGTGCAAGGTTAAAAGGCTTAAGAAAAATAGATCCTGCCACATGGCAAGGCCCTTATTAGCAGGATATTCTCTTCAACTGAGCTAACTGGAGATGGAGTCCTATAATAACAGCCAACAGGTGTGCATAATCTTAACTTTTACTTAAAAGCAGATTAATAATCAGATGTGGCCAGGGTCACTGCTGCTTGTTCAAGCCCTCCAAGTACCAGCTGATATGAAAGCTTACAAAAAGAAATCAGGCTAATTGTGTCATTTTTGAGTACCTTTCAAAACACGAGGAACTTCATTTTTAACTTTATTTTCCTTATGTACAGAAACCCGAGTTTAAAATCTTAAATCATATCTCTCTTGCCTTGTACATTAGAGATGATTCCCCACAGGTAAGACTAAATTTTATCCTAAAGAATGGTGTGCAATTCATCCTGACATTCTTATTTAGCTCGGCTGTCTTTCTTCCTGCTTTTATCTGTTAACAGTGTATATGTCATAATATCTTAATCCCCACTTGGATCCCTGTCAATAGAAGTAACTCTTTTGAACTAACCAGAACTTCTTGGAGTTGCAAACAGATTTAGAAATATGGGCTTTATCTTCCATGTGCTGTTGTTGGGTTTATACTCATCAAATACCTCAGACTTTGCAATATGATCAGGCTGAATAAATACATCCCAAACTGAATATGTGCAAAATTATTCAAATGCATGAATATGTATATATGTAGATCTATAAAGACAGTTGGATTAAACTGTGAACACACTCTAGGAATCTTAACAACTGAACACATGTCAAAGGGACATGTCTTATTTTCTTGAATGTAATATAGTTTTGAGTTATATTTTTATATGAATTTTCCATCCTATAAGTAATATTAATTTAATGAATTTCTGCAATTAAGGAACCCTGTTGGCTCTTTTATTCACACAAGCAAACATTTATCAAGGCTTGTTGCGGACGGGAGCTATGCTATTCTTCTAGTCAAAGCACAATTATTCAAATATTACTTATCTAATTTTAAGATTAAACAGGCTTTTATTCTTCCTCCTTCCTTCTCTGCTTGCTTTTTGAACCTGTAATTGTTCATTGTTCTTTAGCATCTCTGCCAGAGGATGGACAGGAGGAAAAAATGACATAAAAATCAATTCAAGTGATTCTGCTTCTTGTCTGCAAATTTGATAGGAAAGGACATTGTAATTGGGTTTTTGTTTTGGGTTTTTGTTTCATTGTTGTTCTCTCCTTCTTATGAGTTCTTAATAAGTTTGATCGCTGACTCAGTAAATGTTTGAGCAACATTTAGATTCGTCCTGTCCTTCCCTGTCGCTCATTATCATCTAATATTTTGACTAATTGAGACTTGCCTAAATTCAAATTTATGTTTTGGGTTGTAGCAGGATTATTGTAGCAGGATTAACCACATTAGCTGGACAGAGGAATGGTGAGGCCAGCTCCAGATGGAGGGAGAGAAACTAGGAAGACGTTTCTGGCTTTTTGCATGCAGTTTCCTGAGGGAACACAGCACATGCTGGGGAAGCACTGAGGTCAGGGATGGCGGTGAGGGGAATGTGGGCGGGAGCCTTTGTTGTGGTTGCTCCAGGAAGGAGCAGGCGAGGCAGGGCAAACAAGCTCAGGATTGGTCAGTGAGAATCATTTCAGTGAGCTAGGGGTATCTCTGCTTGTCTGGTACCTACCTGGGGGTGATTGCAAGAGCCCAACAAGGGAGGTGATTGGGGATGTGGACTTAATGGTCCCAAGAGGAAGAACTGGCCAGCCTTTGGTCAAGATCTCAAACCTGGGTCAAGACAGAAGTTTAAAAAATTATTACAAGCAAAATAAAACGAAACAACCCGAACTCTATTACATATACTTATTAAAGTACTTTTAATACCTCCTGACAATATCTACGCCTCACTGTCTCACCTCCTGAGTCATGGCCGTCCTATGTCTGGCTTGTAACTGACTTCTGTCCAGCAGAAGCGGGGGGCCCCTTCTCCACACTGCAGCCAGAGTGAGCTTTAACCATGTAAGTCTATGCCCTCTACCTCCACCATAACCCCCACTCCTGGTGGAAACATGTCATGACTTGCCATTGCTCCGAGGACAACGAAACTCCCATGTGGCCCCACATGGCTGGATATATGTCCCCACCCTGGCCAGTTGTACCCTGGGTTCCTCGCCACCTGCCTTGGCCTTCCTTCTGCACATTTGCAATGCTTTTTACAGGCTGAACCCCAAAATATTCACTGACTGAATTTCATTAGATCTAGTACACCACTGATTGTAAGAAACGCCATTACTTTCCCAAGAGAGGAAAAGATCACTCAGTGTCTTAATCACGCTGGATAATGCAACGTGCAGCCTCCTCAGCCTATGTTTGCACTGAAACTTCTCGCATGGAAGGCACTGGGTAACGCTTGCTCCCATTAGGGGCATCGGTTGGTGCGAGATGAGCCACTTTTTGAAAGTTCCTCCACAGCAAAACGTATCCCAGCTTCAGCCACTTGGGAGTATCTTCCTTTCTTATGTTGCAAAACACATTTTCATTGTTGCTTTTCCAGAAAACATGGAATTGTAGTCATTCCTCCAACAGGAAATATTTTTTCCACTGCTACCAACCCCAGTACTCCTTGTTTCTATATCCTTCTAAGCTCAAAGAACCTTAATTTTGATAGCAGACCAAAAGCATTTAAAAGCATTTTGACAATGCCTGTCAAAACAACATTGTGGATAAACTCACATGGAAAAAGGACAGTATGAGCAGCCATGGCCAAGTCCAAGTTCATGCACAAACGGGCAATGACAATAATGTCACAACAGGCTCTTCTCTGCCCCCCCCCCACTGGAAGCCATCTTCTCAAAACAATTGTTCCATGAGTTTCTCCTTACATGTCACCTTTCATTCCTGATAATCAAACTTAGTTTTTCATGCCGCCATTTTACAAGATCTAACTGACACCCAGCCGGCTTGTTATTTAGTTGCCTGCAAGTTGAGAGTTGTTTGCAGATAGGAAAACTTCACTCTGAAATCTTCTCCTGAATGATGTATAAAACTCTTAAATAAGATGCTTCTAATTAGTGCTTCTCTATCCCAAGAAATGTTTTCTTTTTTACCTGTTTCACCCTCAAAATAAAGCATTCCCCATGATCCTTTGTTACCTGATTTGAACCTGAAAACTTAACTTTTTACAGAGTCTTTGCTCTAGAAAATCTAAATAAGTTATGAGAACAAGTGATCTCTTTTCTATTCTTAATAGACACGATTTTCCTTTATTTAAAGAGACTGTGTTGCCTTGTCTCCAATTGGCCATGACTGCAACATCATCATCGTCGTCATCATCATCATCATCTCATCACTTTTGTCATTTCTAGGGCACCTTACACTTTTCAAAGGATTTTCACATCTTTCGTCTTATTATGTGTTCCATGTTCCTACTTTTCCATTTCTGTCAGCCAGCCATGAGCGTGCAATAAATGTATTCTGTTGAGTAAATGAGTGAGTGAGCAAATGATTAATCATCATGATATTACATCCATCGTAATCCAGAGTATCTATTGGCTTGTTTCATCTTTAGTAGTGCCTGCTTAAGGGCTGGCTTATGTTCTAGAACTTTGTCATACTTGGCAGTCACTTTTTTAATGTTTATTTATTTACTTTGGGAGAGAGAGACAGCGCGAGCAGGGGAGGGGCAGAGAGAGAGGGAGAGAGAATCCCAAGCAGGCTCCGTGGTGTCAGTGCAGGAGCCTGACATGGGGCTCCATTCCACGAACTGAAACATCATGACCTGAGCCAAAATCAAGAGTTAGACTCTCAAGTGACTGAGCCCCCCAGGTGCCCCTTGGCAATGGGTTTTTGATCAGATGCAGAGTGAGCTGTGAGTTATGACTGAAGCCTGTATTTTTCCAGGGTTGTGTTTTAAAAACAAGATTTAGATGGCTAGAATGGTAATCACAAATGAGGAAGGGCTGAAAACCTGTCCTTCGGGTCCTGTCAACTTTCAGTTGTATCTTGCATTTTGGTGCGGAGAGTTAACGACGTGTGCAAATTATGTACGAGTTCCGGGTGACCGTAATACACACATTGTTCCTACATTGTTGTATCTGAGCTGGTTACGTGTTCTTTTTCTTGCTAATGCTGTGCATAATATTTCTTTAACTAACTCCCGTTCCCTTACAGAAGGAATTCTTTGCCTGTTTCTCACAAAGGTATTAATTCTCTCAGGGGTGCTTATCAGTCTATTACAAAAATGATCTTAATGCGTGTTGGTCAGGCGTTTGTTTTCGTCTTGGTCCGGTGGATTGCTTTCCATCTGACTTAGCTACTGCTCCAGCATCCTGTTAATGAAGGGCTAAGTCTCAGCCTTTCAGCTTCTAGGTCCTTCACATTCTCTAAACTTGCTCTCATTTGTTGCCGTGGGTGCCCTGCTCTGTGAAACCGATCCTAGAACTCTCGAGAAGTCACCATCTGGGCTGCGGTGACACTTGCTATGAGCTGTACAACTCATCAGCTGCTTCATGGGTCTCTCTTTCTCTTTTGGTTCCCAGGAGGATATTTCCAGAGGCGGAGAAAAACAATGGTCCATTTACCTAATGTGCTTCACCTTAGTGGATGTGGATGAGAACAGCAATGGAAAGTTTCCTATGAGTTTATGTTTTTTTCTTCTGTTTGGTGGCTTTCACAGCAATAGTCATGCAGACAGCTCTATATTAATATCCTGCTTCTCTCAGGTATCAGAGCAAGTGGCTCTTGGTTTTACAGTGCCGACTTCGCTGTTCTTGCTTATAAATGTTATACTATTCCTGAACGTGTGACCTAATGGAGAGAATACCAAAGAATAAGTAAAATCACAAAGCTTGTCATTAAAAAAGAAAAGTTCCCTTAATCTCAGGGTACATAAATCACTTAGTGCATATTAGTTGCTAACATTTCTTTAAAAAAACTTTTCTAATGTTTATTTTTGAGAGAGAGAGAGAGAGAGAGAGTAGGGGAGGGGCAGAGAGAGGGAGACACAGAATCTGAAGCAGGCTCCAGGCTCTGAGCTGTCAGCACAGAGCCTGACATGGGGGTTGACCTCACAAACTGCTAGATCATGACCTGAGCCGAAGTCAGATGCTTAACCCACTGAGCCACCCAGGCCCCCTACTTGCTAACATTTCTAAGGAAAAGGTATGTGATAGGCTTTGTGGCACCTCAAATGCATGGAAAACTTTGACTCTGTTGCCATAACATGTACATTATGACGTTGTCTGTGATATCAAACCAGCCCCTAGAGACTTACATTACAGTTTCTCAAATGTTGTTATAAAAAATATTGGCTTGAGGGGTGCCTGGGTGGCTCAGTCAGCTAAGTGTGTGACTTCAGTTCAGGTTATGATCTCATGGTTCTTTAGTTCGAGCCCCGAGTCAGGCTCTGTGCTGACAGTTCAGAGCCTGGAGCCTGCTTCAGATTCTGTGTCTCCCTCTCTCTCTGCCTCTCCTCTGCTCACACTCTGTCTTTCTCTCTCTCAAAAATAAATAAACATTAAGAAAATATTGGCTTGAGTATTGTTGGCCAGTATACACTGATTTACCGTGCATTATAAACAATGTTAAAGACGAGATGTTTGTAATTCTGATCTGCTGACACTGTTAGTACGGTTGTTTTTTCCTAGAAATTTCTTCTCAATATGGAAGAAAAGAATAGCTCTAGAATAAATTAAAAATAAAGGTGAAAATAAGTAAGTCTAGTTCCATCTTCTGATGCAGAGATTTTTCAGTACTTTTATGTGGAGAAAGCCCTTGAGGGCTGGCAACCTGTGCTTTAAAATAGTATCCTTTCTTTTCTATTCCCAAGTGTCTAAAATTAGGACTAGTCAATAAATACTAAATATTTTTTAATTGAAAATTAGGTCACCTATGTTTCTCAAAGATCTGGCTTTAGGTAATTCCATGTGGGAGTTCGTTTGCTTCTTGAATTTATTGCTATCAATTTAGAAGAGAACTTTTTCTTAACAGTAGAATTCAATTTTATAACCATGTAATTTGGTTTACCTAAAGCTATTTTTTTGTATGGCTTTATTGCGTGTATTTATGTACCGTATTTCTATTCCTGTCCTCATTTATTCCTGATGTTTGTACATTCAGCTTGCTAGGAAATAATCCTATGCCTGTCCCCTTCATTTTTCTATGTGTACAATTTAGAAAGCAATTCACAAGATTTCACTTACACTCTCTATATCAGACACAATTTTACTTTCTACAGATATAATTTTCAGAATGAATTCTTTATGTTCAATTGCCAAGAAAATAGTTTCTCTTGGCATAGCCATGATTTCATATATATGTATGTCTGTATAAATGTGTATATATGTATATGTATTACATTCTTGCACCTGTGTTTAATTTTAAAAGCTTGCCAGAGAAATGACAATTTTAAATAATCCTTACTTTGCTCTAATTAGAGACTAGGAGATTTGTCTAATATAGGAGACCCTACAATTTGATACCTCAGATTTGATTTACTACAACCAATTCTCAGATGATTCTTATGTTGAAGTAAATGTATTATGATGATATCCTAAGAGGTTACCAGAGATTTCTTTTTTTATTTTTCTTTTTTCTTTTTTTATAGTTTATTGTCAAGTTGGTTTCCATATAACACCCAGTGCTCATCCCTACAAGTGCCCTCCTCCATGTCCATAACCCCCCTTCCCCTTTCCCTCTCCCCCTTCAGCCCTCAGTTTTCAGTATTCAGGAGTCTCTCATGATTTGCCTCCCTCCCTCTCCCTAACTCCTTTTCCCCTCGTCCCCTCCCCATGGTCCTCTGTTAAGTTTCTCCTGTTAGACTTATGAGTGAAAACATATGGTTACCAGAGATTTAAAGTGTATTCAGAGATGTCTGAGATCTCTATTTGGCTGTCACTGGGTTCCCTGCTGTTAGCCTGTGATGAGTTGGATCTTCAGAGCATTTCTAGGTAGACCCAGTAAAGTGGTACATTTGCAAAAACCACTGTGAAGGCTGGGCCTTCTGGGTAACGGTGATCGAACCCTTGCAAATTTCCTTCGCCAGGGCAACCGTGAAACCTTGCTATTTGATGATGTAAGAAGGGTAGTCAAACTGCCTTCCATAAATTTACCTGGGTAGGAAAGTCTGGAATCATCTTTTCCATTGCATTAGAACCTGACCACAGCCAATTAAAACATCTAGAACGCTCTGAAGCATGTTTTGTGTTAGGGATTTGAGGAGAGGGGAATGAGTGTGACAGTCATCTAGGGGAAGAGAGAGTACTAGAGAATGAGAGGATAGTAACATGGGAAGGACAGAGAAGGATAGAGCATTTTGGGCAAAGACAAAATATTCAGGTGTTTGAGCCGTGTTGACAAGAGCAACTACATACTGAGATAAATGGGTTTATTTTCAACATTCCTCAACGTCTACATTCACCTCTTTGGCTGGAGTCACGTACGTAAGATAATCTCACATGTCCCCCCAAAGCCATAAAGTCAATAAATTCTTACCGTGGACCCCAGGGAAATCATTGCAGGCCAAAGAGCATGGGAGAGCAAGGTGACAGCACACAGTAGGGCTGTTGTGTCAGATGGACTTGGTATCTTTTGGAATTAGACCACATGGCTGGGCATGTGATCTATAGGGGCTGGGCCTGGACAAGACTAATTCCATGGGTAGAAAACTGATTGAATAATCCCTTAAGCAGCTAGGGTGTGGCAAGTAAGTTAGTACTCTCAAGTCCCTTAAAACTTTGCTTGACTTCCTTTTTAAAACAGCTTATTCAGATTGGTATTTCATGTGGTCACCTCTTACTGCTTTCGCCTAATCAACACTTGATTGCCATGAAAAACGTGTTTTGGTTACGCAGGGATTATCTTTTTCCCGTAAATTGATATTTTTAGACTACTAAACAGTCTTTAAAACTTTTTTCTTTTTTTTTTAGAATAAAAAAGTCCTTGAACATGCTTCCAAACATCAATCTTTTCATTGTTTCATTACAGCAGTGACTTTCAATTCTACTTCCTCCAGGGAAAAGGTTGGCTCCTTAGTTTCTGTAATGTCTTTCTGGCTCTTGGGGTCTGCACTATTTCAATTCCAATTTCAGTTTCCATTTTAATAACCTTATGGTCATGACAAAGTATGTGAGTTTTGCCAAAGTCAATCCAATGAATTTCTGTCTAACCGTTGGCTTTCTCAATGTTATAGAGTTTTATTGTCTCCAGTTCCTATTTGAAACTGCCTTCTGATTCAGATCTGGTGATAAGCTGTTGCACAGTGCAAAACTGCTTTATTTATTGTTTTTGTCTCTCCTCTCCAAAACATGACAGGATTTTTTGGTTCAAAATTTTTTCTGTGTGACAAGTGCTACCATTTCCATGATGAAATAACTAGCTTTCTTATACATTTATTGACAGCGTTTTTGTCACTCAAAAAGGAAGTGTCTTCTCATTTATTTTCATGCACACTTTTCATTAAGTTGGTCATTTTGTATTTCTAAGCCTCTCATGTTTCATTTGGTGATCATGACATTTATATTTGACCTGCCATGTATTTTCCACATGTGAAGCAATAGAAATATCTATACTTATGAATAAGGGACTTTTGTTCAATTCAATTAACATTTTAAAAGAAAAGGAGTTAGTGCATATTGTTTAATGCCAGAGACTAGCTGACATTTGAACAGTTTAGAGGTTCAGTACCCTAATAGAAATTAAGTGATCTTTCTTATTGTTATAATTAACTTCAACATTTGACTTAAAATATTAATCTTGCTAAGCAGGCTGAAACACTGTTTATCAATACATTGTGATGAATTGCCTGCCCCTTTCCTTCATTCCTTTTGATGTTAGTTAACGGATTATTTCTCAATCCATTCCATCAAAACATGGAGCACAAAGGGAACAAAATTAAAGGCATGGATATCTAGGAATAAACTTGTAGTTTATTGGTAAAGATGTTTTTAAATCATGCTTCTATCACCAAAGTGTGCAATGCAATCTACGTCTGTATTCCACCTCTGTCCCCAAATACTCCTGGATTTCATTATTTTCTTCCTTTTCTAGGCTCTGATCCATTACTTTTTACTACATAGCATCTTGATAAGAGGATTACATTGTGTGGTGGTATTCAGAGGTTATGTAACTTGTCTGAGCCCACAGAGTTCATACATGGCAAATGTTTTCCAAACCTAGGTCTGGATCACTCCAAAGTATTTGTTCTTTTTTCTGTTTTGGTGCTGAGAACCAAAACCATATATATTACCATGATTGTACTATTTGATTGTATTCACTAACTTAGCTATTATTCCACTGTTTCCATCAACATGACTTTACTATTCTAAGAAACTCTTGCCCAGGGAGATAAAACAAAAATAATTTTATTGCTCACACCAGGAACTTTGTAAAGAGCTCCATTTAAATGAACATCACATTGTTCAACTATTGAGTAAGTAGCATTAAATAACTGCTTACTGCCAGAGACTTCCCTACTTTGCGTCAACGTCCTCTTCTTGCTTTGTCCAACAATCCTAAACTATTATAGCATGGCTTTACCTAATCCCTTTCAAGCCCCCACACTGAAAGATCTGTCTTAAACTAGATTCCAAAACCTCATAAATAGTCTGACTTTGCCTGTCCCTTCAAGATGCTACAACGTGATCGAGGTAATGTTCTGCCATATTGTCTACTATAGTAGACAATCATCTTTATTTACCTTATCTTCATGTTGGTTTGTTGATATTTCAGGGATCCCGTAAGTGAGTTTGATTATATTTCTTTGACTTAAATTTCTTTCATTTCTTGGTTTCTATGATACAGGTGCTAAATAGATACCTTGTGATTAATTCTGAAAGAGACAACAAATGATCCCCCTGTTTCCATCCCTACATGTTCTTGTTGGTGTGTGATCTGAGTAACATTGCTTATCTTCATTGTTCTTCTCAGGAGATAATGGTGTAAATTACAGGGTTGTTGTGAGAATTAAATAAGATGGTATCTTTGAAAATGTGCTGCAGAGTGGTATGTAAAGATAGAATTCTTTTGTCCTTTGTATTACTTATTCTACCTAGTGGTGCTAATCATTCAATGTCAAGCAGATTTCTGACTGGAGGGCCAGATGAGGGAGGCTTGGTAGGGAAGATTCTTAGGTTTCTTGTACTATGGGACAGGATGGTTGTGGACCGTTTTCTGAGCTGGGGACACAGGTCAAAAGCAGAGAGGGAGATGGAGGCTAGGAGTGGGACACATATGAAAGACAATACATGGATCCCCTTCCTGTGATATTAACCACTCCTTAGCACCTAATGGAAAATTCTCTTTAGGTAGGACTCTTTCATTCACTTTTCTTTCCTTCTGGGTGTTCCCATCTATCCTCATCTTAAATTGATGACTGCTAAAATATTAGCTTCATCCCAGATCTTGAGTTTGATTTGAATCCTATCCATCCAACTGGAAATTTCCATATGATTTTCCCACTGTTGTCTCAACCTCAACCTGTCAAATTATTATATCCCTTATCTTGGCCAACGGAAGCAGGATTCCTGAGGTTAAACAAAGGATCCTAACCTTTTCTCCTTCTTCCTCCATTCATTCATTCATCAAATATTTACGGAGCACTTTATGTGTCTGGCCATTCCCTTAGGCTCTGGAGATATAATCATTAAGTCAAATATATAATCATTAAGTCAAATATATAATCTCTGACCTCTTGGAGCTAAGTCACTTTCTCCCCCCATTTCTCATATTTCCCTTCCCTGACTTTTTAAGGCAGTATTTCCCAAATTGTGTGCCTTAGAACAGAGGAATAGTCTTGGGCTGACGATAAGTGTTAAATGAAACAAAACAGAAGCGAAACAAAACAAACTTTCTGAGATCATCTGAATTGAGAAAAATAGGATGAATAAAATTTGAATGTTCTCTTTATTGCGGGATTTCTCTGAGCATTTATTTTATTTTATGTTTTAAACTTTATTGAGGAATAATTGATAAATATAATTATATGCATTAAAAATGTACAATGTGATGATGTGATATACATATGTATTGTGGACTACTACCAAGGTCATAATATAATTAACACATCCACCACATCACATAATTAACTCTTTTTTTTTTTTGTGTGAGAATGCTTAAGATCTACCCTCAGTAACTTTCTAGAATACAATGCCATTGAGATAGTTTCCATACTGTACATCGGATCCTCAGAAATTTTTTCTTCTTATAACTGAAAACATGTATTCTTTAATCTACATCACCCATTTCTGCCTTCCCCCAGCCTCTGACAACCATCATTCTATTCTCTGTTTCTATGAAATGTTCATATGTATGTACACATTTTCTTTATCCATTCATCTGCCAAAGGACATTTAGGCTGTTTCCATATCTTGGTTATTGTGATTCATGCTGCAATGAACATGGATGGGAGTGTAGATATCTTTTCAAGTACTGATCCCAATTTCTTTGGATATGTACCCATGAGTGGGACTGCTGGATCATAGGAGAGTTCAATTTTTAATGTTTTGAGTAATTGCCATACTGATTTCCATAATGGCTGTATGAATTTCTATTCCCACTGAGTAGAAGAGTTCTTTTCTCCCCACATCTTCACCAGCATTTGTTATCACATATCTTTTTGATAATACCCATCCTGACAAGTATGAGATGATATCTGGTTGTGATTTTGATTTGCATATTCCTTTTTTTTACATTTACTTATTTATTTTGATAGAGATAGTGAGAGCAAGTGCGGGATGGTCAGATAGAGAGGGAGAGAGAGAGAATCCCAACCAGGCTCTACGCTGTCAGCAAAGAGCCTGATACAGGGCTTGAGCTCACCAATTGTGAGATCATGACCTGAGCAGAAACCAAGAGTCAGACGCCTAACTGACGGAACCACCCAGGCGCCCTTTGATTTACATATTCTTAATGATGTCTTATGTTGAGCACTTTTTCATGTACCTGTTAGCTATTTTTAATGTCTTGTTTGGAAAAAAATGTCTATTCAAGTTTTTTTTGCCCATTTTAAAATTGAATTATTTGTTATTTTGCTATTGATTTGTATGAGTTCTTTATATATTTTGGATATTAACCCCTCATTTGATATATAGCTTGCAAATATTTTCTCACATTCTACAGGTGGCTTTCTCAATTTATTGATTATTCCCTTTGCTGTGTGGAAGCTCTTTAGTTTGAGATAGTGTCACTTATTTATTTCAGCATTTATTGCCTGTGCTTTTGGTGTCTTATCTAAGAAATCATGACCAACACATATGTCAAGGATCTATTTCCCTATGTTTTCCTCTAGGGTTTTTACCCATGGGCCTTATGCATCTTGTCAGTGATATATTATCCAGCACTGGTGAACTTATTTGACCACAAAAACCTTTGGGTACAGACCTTCCAGCTGGCATAGTGTGCTTTACAAAAATCTTTAAGCCGCTCTGTTTTAAAGAATGATTTCATTCGTTCCTTTATTTAAGATAATTGTGAGCCTACTATGTGTTTTGTTTACTCTTCTGTTAGGGATTATGGAGAATAAAAAGATGAATAAATCATTGCCTCTGACCTGAAGAGATTTGTAGTTTCTTTTCTTTTCTTTTTCCTTTTCCTTCTTGTCCCTGGGAATATTACGTTTCCTAAAGCATTTGAGCTGCTTTCTAATATTTGATGGTGAATTTAACCCCAAATAGTAAGTCAAATTTCAATGACCCTTTACTCTATGGTTTAGATTTTCTTTCTGAATTCTTCTTCTCCTTGTGCCATTTACCTTGTTTTTGTCTCACTGAATATTTCCTCACAGGTTCCTTTTGATTGAAAGCCCATGGTGTGAAAACCATTTCAGACTTTCTTTTGTATGACTTCTAGCAAATGTGTCATGTCCAGAGGTTAATGAATGATGAATCATGAATACTAGTGAATAGTGATGGCTTCACCAATGACTGCATCTGTCTCCTTCTAATAGAGGGATTTCTGTGGTTGAGGTGGAAACAGAATGCGTTCTTTGAGTATTGATTAACAGATGGAATTTTCCTTGCTTTGTTTTATAGCCATTATTTGGAAAGTTACTATATTCTGAAGAGTAGTCATTTGTAGCGCAGCAAGTGCAATTTTTCAGTTGGTGTGTTACACCATCTTCTATAAATCTGTAGCTATTGTTGGACTCTGATTTTTCTCAGAGGTACTGGGATAAGGTGAATCATGTTATTGAATAGAATGAACTCTAGCTTTATCAGAAGCTGAATCTGTTCATAGGCTTTTTTTTTTTAATCTGGAAAAAAGTTCTCAAAGCTTCTGTTTGGAAACAGTGATTTTCTTCCAAGCGAATCTGAAATTTCTTAATGCGGTTACTGTGAAGCACAGAGAGGTGCTGTGTTTGTATGTATGTGTGTGTGTAAGTACATAGGAATGGAGTTTATGTTGTGACTCATCTCTGGTGAAAACTAAATGCAATTCTGCCCGTCATTTCAATGTTTATGGATCAGATATTGTCCGCATGAGTCATAAAGTAAGATGATGTTAAGGCAAGGGCCTATCTTTACAAGTTTATGATGTTCCAAAGATGAGATGATTATGAAGGTCTCCATTGGTAACTCTCAGTTTACAGTAGATACACCAGAGAAATGAGCGCATGACACTAAGGTGCTGGCCTCTTGCCCTGGGAGGTGTCAGGAGACCTGCTGGGTCTGTTTTGGTGTGTACAGGAAAGCACACAGTGTAAATGAGCATACATATATAAACATTACAGTGAAATAATTACATAAAAAGATTATTTTGGTAAGAAGTTTAGACTCAGTCATGTGTACTTTATTCTAGTTACTTTGTGCCAAGCACTGGCAAAAATGGACTAAAAGGGCTCAAGTAAAATGGACATATTTGAACACCAGCTGTTGAAAATCTTTGCAGTAACTCAGTTTATTAGTGGCAATGGACTGTGTCTTAGGCTCTGATAAAACCTTTTTAGTACTGTCATGGGAATGTAATTAGTGAACTGTAGAAAATGTGGAGGGAGCGTTTAATGAGAGAGTACATAATACATGATGAGACTTGGAACGGTAGGCCTTTATGGGTGACATCAATGGTCATGTAACCCTACAAGCTTCCCTCCTGCTCTCCCACCTCGGGCCGGCTGTGGTAACAGCACCACCCCTTCCTCTAGGAGATGTTCTCAATCGTGGAGCTGAATGGTGTGGTCATTTTTATTATTGGCTCAATCTGGCCACAGATGATTGAGGCCCAGGCGTGGGCTTCCAAACCAGCCCCATTAGAATCTTTCCCTGGAAGTTTTGCAGACACAAACAGGGAAAGAGGAAAGTCCCTGGTTGGTGGCAAAGCTGGGAGATATTAGGTCCAGAAGTGGCTGGTGGCTTTATTTTTACAATATGGAGGATGCTGCTTGGAGAAAACCACACATCCAACAGATCCCGTGTAGAGAGACGCACAGACAGAAGATGGAGACAGAAGATGGTGTACACTTCTCTTTCCAGTTGCACCTCAGGCCTGCCTAGACTTTGGTCTTTTTATTTATTGCTACATGTCTGCTAATAAATTCCTCCTTTGCTCAAGCTAGTCTGATTGAGTTTCTGCCACTTTGTGTTTTTTTTTTTAAATTTTTAACATTTATTTTTGAGAGAGAGACAGAGCACAAGTGGGGGAGGGGCATAGAGAGAGGGAGACACAGAATCCAAAGCAGGCTCCAGGCTCTGAGCTGTCAGCACAGAGCCCAACGCGGGGCTCAAACTCACAAACCACGAGGTCATGACCTGAGCCGAAGTTGGACGCTTAACCAACTGAGCCACCCAGGCGCCCCGAGTTTCTGCCACTTTGAAGCAAAAGAGTCTTGCCTCATAGAGTCTGAAAAATATACACCAGGGAGACATATTTAGGGACTAGAAAAAGCAAGTTAGTTCTCTTAAAGCAAATAATCTTGATTTACCACAAAAGAAATTGGTCCCCCTGTGTGAGTGGAGCGCTACTCTGTGGAGTACTAGGTGCACAGTAAGAGTGTAATTAAAAACCTGATTAGTGTCTGCATGAATCTGTTGTATGGGAGCTGAGAAACAATATTAAATTTAAAAACCTGTCACACATGTAAGATGAATATTTTATTCATTTCATCTTCCTCTCTCCCCATCCTGCCACACAGAACTGTTCGGTTGGTGTTAAACACAAACAAGGGTCATGTGCCAGCAACCACAAGGAATCTAATGCAATCAGTGTGTCACTCAAGCAAGCATTTGTTTCATACCATGGTGGAGTTTGTCCTATGTAAGACAGATGAGACACAGAGCAGTTTCTTTCCCCTGGGAGCAATCCTAGACTGTATGCAGGTATTTGCTAATCATTTAGAGAAGGGCATATTTATAATTTTAAAAATAGACTTAATTTATAAGATTATAACCAAAACTATTTTCAGCCACTTGCCGATAAGCATAGGATGTATGTGCAGGAGACTTACTTGTCTATCTTAGCATGTGATGTGTGCTCCAGGGCCCACCTCCTCCTTAGGACATGGACAGTGCTGGTTGTCCCATTTCCAATATCTATCTTCACCTCCCGACCTTGACTTTGGGCCTGTACTTCCCAGTGAGCTGTGGAGAGAGGAAACTGTCCTAGACCACACGTCTGGAGATAACTAGGGGCTTTACCATTTAGGTGTTCTTGAAACTTAGGTAGATTAATCTCTGAGCCTTTTTTATTCATTGGTATGAAGCAATAATATCAACCCCATAGAGCTGTTAAGCAGCAGAAATGTATTAATCAGTTGATTAATTTAAAAATATGCATTGAGTGGCTATTATTGCAAAGCACCCTTTTGGGAGAAGCATTGAACAAAAATAACCAAAATCTCCAGTTGCCTAAAGCTTATTGTCTAATGATAGAGATAGACCATAATGGGTAAAATATATGCTATGTAGAAGAATGACGAGTGCTAAGGAAGAAAAGATAGTGGAGAAAAGAATTAGGAAGTTCTGCAACTTTGGAAATATAGGCAGGAAAGACCTCTCTGAGGTTATATTTGGGAAAAGACTGGGAGGAAGGAAGGAAGGAAGAAAGGAAGGGAGGGAGGGAGGAAGGAAGGAAAGGGAAGGAAGGAAGGGAGGAAGGGAGGAAGGGAGGGAGGAAGGAAGGAAGGAAGGGAGGAAGGAAGGGAGGGCTAAGGCAGGCACATATCTGGAGTAAAAGCTTTCCGAGTAGAGGGAACCATGTGTGCCAGGATTCTAGGAAGGAAGCATGCAAGATGTGCTGAACAAATAGAAAGGACATAATTGTAGCTGGAGGGGAGTGATGTGGAGGAAAAATCCTGGAGTCCCTTCGAGGTCCCAGAAAGGACTTTGGCCTTCACTTTGAATGAGATGCAAGACAGTTGGAGGGTTTTGCAACAATTTCCTTGAAAGTGCCTAGACCGGTTCTAGTACATAGCAGGTAGTCAAAAAATGCTTGCTGATTGAACCAAGGATTTATTTTGATCTTATCTACCTTCTTCCACTTTCAGCAGAGCATGGAGGGTTAAGGCCATGGTCACATTGTGTTATGGTCTTTACATGGTATAAAAAATGCCTCTGAGCTTCTCAGAAATGTCTGTAGCAGCTTGCTCCTCCTTCATTTCTTTAAAAGGCTAGAGGGGCGGTCAAGATTGGCTTAGAATCTGCAATGCAGTAGATTGATATTTTTACCAATAACCTGTTAGTATTGGTGTATTTCCTGGGAGCAGATCTGATAGTCGTCATATTTCTTCTCTGTCAATATGGATAGGAGCTCATTACATTTATTTACTTAGTAGTTTTATAACCATTAGGGAAGTTAATTATGTAGTGTTCAAGAGAGCATAAAAATAAAAAAAAACAAAGTGAGTTGATCAGAGAGGAAGAGTCACACCTGCTGGGTTTCCCATATGACCTTGATCCTGAGATCAAAGTGTAATGGGAGGGAAGTTGGCCCATAATGTTGAAAGTGAGGTTTCCATTGCCAGTGTGTTCACAGATGTTCCTAACTAGCTATACTCATCTCTGAGAAAATCCGAAAGGCAAGGTCAGAGATGTGTGCAAATGAGTTCTTGCTATTGAAAACAACGATTTAAAAAACTCCCTTGATACAGTAAGCAAACAAAACACCAGCTGCCAAGTAAAATGTGGCTTTCTTGTTCCTTTTGTTTGTTTGAGGAAGGCATTTAACCAACACTTGCTAGTTCTGTGTCTAGCTGGCTGAGGACTATTCAAGTTCTTAAACAGGAGCCAAATTTAGCTACATGTCCATCAGTAGCACATTTCTCTCTCACTCTTTCTCTCTGGACACTTACTTTTCTCTTCTTCACCCGCAAAGCAATAAGACTTATTGACTTTTTGGTCACAACTGTGTTGTAAGAATTTTCAGGGTGTAGACTATATTTAAAATGAAGAATCTACAATTCATTTGAAGAAGATGGATTTCACAGTTATAAACAATCTTTTTATGATAGGACTTGTGGTCATGGTGCCCATTATAGTCATCAGATGTGTTTTCAACAAATGGGAGTAAACATCCCTGAAGTCATAGTTTACTTTTTTCAAGATAAACACATTTATTAGTAATGTCTACGAAACCTCATATAAAGTAGCTAACGCATCTATGATTTTTACATTTTCAAGGTAGCTGTGAGATTTGTTGACATAGATTGATAAAGAAGAAAATTGAAGTCAATAAGATCAAGGAGCAGGGAAGATATGAGATTTATATATTTTCTAGACCAGATAATTATGATCTGACTCCGTTTAAATTGGACTCCATGAGAACTTGTCCTATAAGAGTTGCCTAGGCAAGACAAATTTGTGTTCCATGAATTTTAGATACTTTTCAATTCCCTTACTTTTTTCAAAGCCTGACTAATTGGAAGGAAATATAATTCAGCATATTGTATGAGCATTTATTTTGATGAGCTGAAGTTGGCAGGAATGTATTTATCTACTGGAATATATTACTAGCTTTGTCAGTACTCCTCCAAGCCTCTAGTAAAAGCATTTACTCTCTTATTAGGGAAATGTCCTCCCTGCCCCAGCCACCTCCCCCCGCCATGTCTTTGCCATGAGATGTAGGGGATGCGGCCATTTTCTTTTTTTTTAAACCCTTCTTCTGGAGATGGCGACTGGGTGAAGGGTAGGCAGTTGTTGCAAACTGGCACAGTCTTGATACCGAATCGCAGAGCTCCGGGCATTGGTTTAGGAATAGACATGTATGACCCAAAGTAACCCAAATCAGAGTCTCCTCCCATTTTTGTTTTAAATTTGAGTTGATAAAAAGTAGTAGTCCCGCTTGGAGGCCCAGAGTTGTAGGAGGCCGTGTATTCTGTATGGAACGCAGGACTGCAGAGGAGACATGAATCGCTGGGAGATGAAAAGCAGAGTGAGAATCCTGAACTTGTCCTTGGTTTCAGCTGTCCTCGAATCCAATTCAAGCCACAGCCTCTCAGGGAGCTGGAGCTGGCGCTGTCTTTTTGGCTGAGGTGAGGAATGACCAAGACCTACGATCTAGATCTTTGAGACAGAGGCTGGATGATGCTCATTTAGTTTTTTCATACTCATTCTCCCTCATTTTTCATGCTGATTGAGAAATCTTGGAAAACTCAAAGGTAAGCTTATCTTCTCAGGTCCACTTCAGTACTTAAATTGTTCCATACTTAAATTGCTTATTTGTGTGTATTAATGATAATTTAAAGTTAATACGATGTATATGTAAATAGTCATTATAGACAGAAGCTGAAATGACAAATGAACAGGCTGTATGGAAGGCAGCTTAAAATATCACCTTTAAATTTTTTATTGTGCATTTTTGGACTGCTAATGCTCATTCTATATAGTTTCATCTTTATACGGAGAATTCCTGCTATGATAACCAACAAGGATTTAGATTTGTATCTGGGCATTTTTATTATGCTACATATATCTGTTGTGATGTAGAAACATAAAACACGTATTACATCACACACACACACACACACACACACACACACACACACACACACACCCAGGCCTGCAATGAAACCCATAATGATGCAATTTGCTATTACTGAAATTAGACCATCTCCACTTACCGTTGGCTCTTTGCAAAATATTGTAATGATAAATGCAAGCTCACGGGTAAATTTTTCAAAGTCAGTTTAGATTATTTTTGTTGCAAAAAGTCCATATTGTACTGGCTTTTATGCTGGCCATTTATGAAAACAATTACTATTTGTGGCTTGCCAGGAGTCTGTTGAAGCATACCACGATCATCAAGGTTCATATGTAGATAGACATATTGCTATCTTTGACATCAACAGATGTAGCATTTTCATACCATACAGAAAGCAATGGTGCCTGACATTTCTAGGTTGAAAGCCCATCTTTGTTTCTTGCACTAATGGAAATAGACTTTGTGGCCGTCTTGTTCACTTCAAGATTGTATGTAAATGTTTCTATAAAAATTGGGAGGTTTCCTTTTATTATCTCGCAGAAGCTGGAAAATAAAGGTGAAGAGACAACATTGCCAGGCAAACCAAAGAGGATTTTAGACATAGTTTAAATTCTATATAGAAGTGAGAAACAAGTAGTACTATTTGTTTTTTCTTTTTTCTTTCTTCCTTTCTCCCTTCCTTTCTCCCTTCCATCCTTCCGTCCTCCCTTCCTTCCTTCCTGCTTTCCTTCCTTCCTTCCTTCCTTTTTTTCTTTCTTGCTTTGTGGATGATAAGTCCGTATGACATTTCCATGAAGAACTAAAAGATAGAATACTTTACAACAGCGAGGTTCAAACAGCTGAAGTATACCTCCTCCCTGGTATCATTTCATATTTAGGTGTTATTCTGTCGTTGAGAACAGAATGAAAACCCCATGGCTTTGATTCTGAAGAAGAAAGAGCCCTTATAAGGTCAAACGGAAGCGCACTAGAACCCAGGATTTTCACAAAGTCCGCTTGATTCAGCTACATTTTAACCAGCTTCTATTGTCTAACAAGGGGCCGAAGTGCTAAATGAGGTGACAGAATTTGTGCTACCTGAATTTTCTGCCGTGGTGAGGAATCACTGGTGACAAAAACAAAGAAGAGCTGGGTACAGTGCAGCTGAAGGTTGAAGCAGTAGTTAATACAATCATAGTACAATTGCAGTTGGTGTTTATATCCTGGAAGAGAAAACTGGACTTTTATTCCTGGATCATTTACATGGTCCAGTAGGGCGCCCTAAGGTGCTGGAAGCAAGTGGGTGAAACTTGTGCACAGGAACTTTTATTTTATTTATTTATTAAAAAAATTTTTTTTTAGGTTTACTTATTTTTGAGACAGAGACAGAGCACGAGTGGGGGAGGGGCAGAGGGCGAGGGAGACACAGAATCGGAAACAGGCTCCAGGCTCTGAGCTGTCAGCGGGGCTCAAACCCACGAACCGTGAGATCATGACCTGAGCCGAAGTCAGGCACTTACCTGCCTGAGCCACCCCGGCGCCCCTCAAAAGGAACTTTTATTGCAACTTTGCTGATTACAAGCCTTAGTTTGTACTTTTTTTTTTGTTTTTAAAGATTTTAGTATTCATTGAAAAATTCTTTTAATAACAATACTAATAGTTTACCTAAAGGAATATATGTTTGTGCAGAAAATTTAGAATATACAGAAAAGTGAAAATAAGGAAAAATTGCGACTCATTATCTCATCATTCAGAAGTAATGATTGCTAAAATGTTGACAATACTTACGTTCGATCATTTTTCTATGCAAAGCCACATTAAAAAATTAATCTTTGACTAATACACATTATGATGTTATTTCCTTTTCTGCTTTTTAAACTTTTTAAAAATGTTTATTTATTATTGAGAGATAGGGCATGAGCAGGGGAGGGGCAGAGAGAGGGGAGGCAGAATCCGAAGCAGGCCCCAGGGTCCGAGCTGTCAGCACAGAGCCTGACGCGGGGCTCAGACTCACAAACCGCGAGATCATGACCTGAGCCGATGTTGGACCCTTCACCGACGGAGCCACCCGGGCGCCCCTCCTTTTCTGCTTTTTAAATACTCAGTTATATAATAAACATCCTGATCAGCTGTTTTCTTTTTTTTTTTTTCTCTTAAATGTTTATTTATTTTGAGACAGAGAGAGACAGAGTGTGAGCAGGGGAGGAGCAGAGCGAGAGGGAGACACAGAATTCAGAGCAGGCTCCAGGCTCCGAGCTGTCAGCACAGAGCCCAACGCGGGGCTCGAACCCACAAACTGCGTGATCATGACCTGAGCTGAAGTCGGACGCTTAACCGACTGAGCCACCCAGGCGCCCCCTGATCAGCTGTTTTCTTAAAAGATTTCTAACAGCTACGACGATATTGTAGCCTGCGACTATTTAAAACTTCATTTAATTTTGTTGTTTTGGGAAACTTTACATAGTTTATAATTTTATGGTGTATATAATGACGCTACAGGTCATCTTTTTGGAGCAGTTTCGTAATATCTAATTGCACTGGAGCTGTGCATATCCTATAGCTTTGCAATGTAATTTTAATTCTATACTTAAGAGAGTTTCTTGCCTATGTGTTGTAGAAGGAAAAGTGTACGTTGCTGCATTGTTTACAGAAACTAACTGTCCCGTCAATAGGGTGTGGGTAATACATTAGGGTGCATCTATACCATGAAATAATGCATAGACTTACGTACTGAGTAATAGCAGTACAGTACTGTGACTATGAAATGAACAAACCCGGCGAGTGAGTCAAGGTGGATGAACACCTAAAACTTAAGGTGAGGATCAAGAAGAAAGTGACAAAGAAGTCACGGTATGAAAAACTTTAAAGCCTAAGTATGCTGTATCTTGTTTATGGATGACCTACTGACTGATGCTGGAGATGAAATAACCATGAGTTGTCTAAAGCCAGACCCCTCATTTGTACACTAGGCTCAAGCCCTTTTTCCTATTTAGGGGCTCTGCTCCAGTAATTCTCCTTCATCTCCTCTGCATCATCATTGTTTCCTGCTCTCCTGGACCCTACCATGGTTTAAAAAAAATTGTTTACTCTAACTCCCCCGCCCCCGTCCCCTAGAGCTGACGTTTCTTTTATCTGCTCCCCCTTGAAGCAAGATCCATAGACCTCTCCAATTCTCTCCTCCCATTGTCTCCAGTCAGGTTTCCACTCTCTTCATTGTACTGAAAAGCTCTTTTCACGGCTCTTAGTGACCTCTCTGTCCCTGGATCCAATGGTTGGCTTGATTAGCTTCATGTGATCATTTCTTCTTCCTGATATTGGCTTCCCAGCCACCCCATTGTCTTGCCTTTCCTCTTTCCTCCTACTGATCTAGCGTCTTTGCAGTACCTCCGCCACTCCCAGCCCTCTGGAAGTTGGAGTGCTTTCACCCCCAATCCCAGGTTCTCTTTCCTGGCTTTAAATACCATCTGTAGGCTGATGATGGCATTCAAATGGCTATTCCCAGCTCGGACATCTTTCCTGAACTCAAGACTGGTATGTTTCCCATCCTACCAGACATTTCAGATGGCTGAGGGACGTCTCAAACCTAACATGTTCTGACGTTCTCCCCAAGATATCTCCTGCCGATGGTCATTTCCACCCCAGTCAATGACAAGTCCATTCTTCCCGTTGTTCGTTAACAGCCCATATTCAGTTTTTGTAGAAAATCTTATTGGCTCGATCAAAATACATCCAGTGTCTGACCACACGCATCACCTCTCCTGCTACCGTCTCGTTCCAATTCACCGTCACCTCTCCCTTGGTTGACTTCATCTGCCTCCCACCTGGTACCTTTGTTTCCACCCTGTCCCTCCACAGTAAGTACAGAAGTCAGATCGATTCCTTTAAGGTACAGGCCAGGGGTGCCTGGGTGGCTTAGTCAGTTAAGCAGGTGACTTGAGCTCAGGTCACAATCTCACTGTTTGTGAGTTCAAAACCCGGGTCTGGCTCTGTGCCGGCAGCTCAGAGCCTGCTTTGGATTCTCTGTTTCCATCTCTTTCTGCCCCCTAGCCTCTGCTCACGCTCTGTCTCTCTCTGCCTCTCTTTCTCTATGTGTCAAAAAATAGACATTAAAAATAAATAAAGTGTAGACCAAATCACATCATATCAGTTCACAATCTCTGAACGGCTTTTTGTTTCTCTAAGAGTAAAAGACAGGGTTCATACAAAGATTTAAAGGTCTTCCATCCTCTGCCCCCTCTTGCATTCTGACTCTGTCTCTCTTGCTTGCCTGCTTACAACTGGCTCCCTTGCTCTCTACACCACAGCTTCACTGAGCGCCTTGTTTCTTGAACACACAGGTATGGGCTTTTGCTCTGGCTATTCCCTCTGCATGCAACACTCTTTCCCTTTACCGCTACATGACTTACCTCCTTGAAGTCTTTGCTCGGATGACATCTTCCCAATTAACCCCACTCTAAATATACTCTTCTCTCTAACCAGCTCTGCAAATGTCCCGATTCTTTTCCTTCTGCTGTATTCTGTCCCTTACCGTCCAAAGTACTATAGAATATCTCTGTTAAAGTGCATTGTTTCTTTTCTGTCTCCTCCCCTGCCCCCCACCTAGAAAGTAAGCTTCTTCACAGCAGGGATTGTTGTCTCTTTGTTCACTGATGTATCTCAGACACCTAGAACCAGCCCCAGCAGCAACAGGAGAGATTCCCAACCAATACTGTTGAATACATTATCTATTAAAGTGAAGACACCTATGGGCACAATGATTAGTGACCTTAGAATAGTGGTACCTTTGGGGAGGTAAGAAAAGGAAAACATGGGGAGCTAATATTTTATTTGTTGAAATGAAAAATGAAAAATAAACAGGTCATCAGAAAATATAACAAAATTAAATGCCTGTTAAAAGAGGTATTTTACTTCTTTTATGCATTTTTAAACACACTTTAAAATTAAAAAGAGATATTGTGATGAATATCTTTGTACATAAGTCTTTCATTTTCCATTATTTCTTTGGGTTAGATTTAAAAAAATTTTTTTTAAATTTATTTTTGAGAGAGAGTGCATGAGTGAGGTAGGGGCAGAGAGAGAAAGAGGGAGAGAGAGAATCCCAAGCAGGCTCCAAGCCGTCAGCACAGAGCCCGATGCGGGGCTTGAGCCCAGAGACCCTGGGATCATGACCTGAGCCCAAGTCAGGTGCTTAAACAACTGAGCCACACAGGTGTCCCTGAGTTAGATTTTTTTTAAAGGAACTGCAAGTTTGAAGAATACAAAGACTTTGGGGTGCCTGGGTGGCTCAGTCAGTTGAGCGTCTGACTTCGGCTCAGGTCATGATCTCAAGGTTCATGGGTTTGAGCCCGGCATCGGGCTCTGTGCTGACAAGCTCAGAGCCTGGAGCCTGCTTCTGATTCGGTGTGTCCCTCTCTCTCTGCCCCTCCCCTCCTCAAGATCTGTCTCTCTCTGTCTCTCAAAAATAAATAAATGTTAAAAAAATAACAACAAAATTACAAAGACTTTGAGGTTCACAATATTTACTGATAATTTGTCATTAACCAGTAGTGTATATGGGGCCCGTGATACCATGATTTATGATGAGAAATTGATTTTGGCCTTTGTCTTGTTTCTGGCACAGAGTTCCTAAAAACCTTGGACTTTCCCAAGCCAGGAGAGCAATTAAGGTGTCTTTTTTCATGTTAATGAGGTCACTTTTGGAAAACCCCTTAGGGAGTCTCAGGATGGGGGCTGCTTGCCAGGAGAGCCACCTGGGATTAGAGGATTGGAACTTTTAGTCCCACCCCCAGAGCTCCTGTGAGAAAGGAGAAGTGGAGTTGAATGATCGATCACCAATGGCCAATGATGCAATCGATTGTGCCTGTGTAATGAAATCTCCATAAAATCCTGAAGAGAATGGATTTGGAGCCGTTCTGGGTTGGTGAATGAATGGAGGTGTGGGGAGAGTGGCGAGCCTGGAGGGGGCATGGGAGCGCTGTGTTCATTCACACATATTTTGCCCTGTGCATCTCCTACATCTGGCTGTGTCTGAGTTATGTCCCTTTAAACCGGTAATCTAGTAAGTGAAATGTTTCTCTGAGTTTTGTGAGCCACTTTAGCGAATTAATGGAACCCAAGGAGGGGATTGTGGGAACCTCTGATTTATAGCCATTCGGTCAGAAGCACAAGGGACACTTTGAATTTTTGATTGGCATCTGAAGGGGAGGGTAGCTGTGGGACTGAGCCTTTAACTCCTAGGATCAGATGCTGTCTTCTGGTAGACAGTGTCAGAATTGAGCTGAGTGGTGGGACACCCAGCGGGTGTCTGAGAATTGCACACTCCCCAAACCCACATATCAAAATTGGGTGACAGAATGGTTGGGCCTATTTTACCACAACCTCACCAAGAATAAGTAGAACGATCATAATCATTAAACTTTTACGGTGTACTTCCTATAGACTGACACCATCACCTGACAAAAGTATCTCATTTAATCTTTCCAACAATCCTATGAAGTTAGCACTATTATTATCCCCATTTTTCAGATGAGGAAACCAAGGCATGGATACATCAAGTATTTTGCCCAAGTCACTTAGCTTAAAACTGAGAGACCCAGTACTTGAATTCACATCTACATCCCACCAAAGTTTATGCCCGTAACGAGGGCATCATAACATTTTTGCTAACTTGAAATGCAAAAAGTTATCTTATGGTTTTAGGCAACTTTTTTTTTTTTTTTTTTACCCTGAAACAATGCTTATAAGCATTATTCCTATTTATGAAATTCAATTTTTTCCAGTGTTATGTCAGGGCATGGGTTTCATTCCATTTATTTTCTCTGGAACACAGTGGGTACTTTTGATCTCTCTCATTTCATTTTGTTTCTATTTATTCTTTTTCAGTTGTCCTAGTTATTCTCTCCAATATCTGTTCTTTCATTTTATCATGCTTCTTTTGTTTTTTTCTGTTCTCTATATTTTGAAAACGCTTCTAAGGTTTGTCATCTATAGGACTAATGACTTCCTTTTGTTTTCTTTTAAACAGCTTCCAATGTGGGTTAAAGCCCCATAATTTAATACTCTCTAAATGCATCTTTATCACATCCTACTCTGTTTCCTTTCCAGATCTTAATGTTTTAATCTCATCCTGCCTTCCAACCACATCACCCTATTGGTCCCCTGGGGCTCTTTTTACCACTTTATGGAGGTGATGTCTGCTTATATTTTATTGAAGATGTTATATGTTAAGGAAAGTATTTACTTCTGTCTCTTGTGATAAAGTTTTTTAAAAGAGGTTTTCTCCTCTGGACCTTCATAATGATACTTCGTTTTCCTTGTTAGGGTTTATTTTTCCATAAATCCTTTTGATTTCTTCTATATTTACCAATAAAAAACGGGAAGTAATTAATCCAATTTACTTTGACTTCTGTCCATCTTCTTGACTGTGGGATGAACTCCTTTTTGGGATTTGTAGGTGGGCAGCAACTGAAAGGCCTAGATCCCAGGATATTAGGTTTATCAGTTTTCTTTGAATCAGCTCTATTGTACAAAGATGAGATATTTATCTACCACCACCATGGCTGCATTGATCCTTATATCTGGGTTCCCTGGCATGCAGATGCAATAAGTTCATTAAAAATTGTGTTTTTCATCATATATTACTGGCCACATTTTTGTTTTTATGTACAAATGCTTTGATTTTGTGAAATTCAGAGTAATGCTTCCTAACAAATCTCCTTGTTGCTTTTCTGTTGTTTTCTGGAAGCTGCAATTACTGAATTGTTGTTGAAAGAAGATGGTGAGAAAGAGAAAAAAGATTACTCTAACTTATACCCCCTCCCATCCCCTCCTTTGTACAAAGTGGTGATACAGCTTCAAGATCTTCTTATCGATATAGATCTGAACCTCTATCAGGGGACAGGCAATAACCTACATATAAAATGTTTTTCTGTATTGTTCATGGCAAGTGAGGTGGTGTTATTGCATGAGGAAAACCATAGGTAACTCTCCATATGTTTTTCTCTAACCAGAGCTAATAAAATTATTATCAGAAAAAATTTTCTAAAATATTTTTGTGCAAAATTTCGGATCATTACCAGGAACAATAGCATAGCCTTGTCATTTCTTTCCCCAACTTCTTATTTTGAAAATTTTCAAGCCAAGAAAATGAACTGAATAATAATAAAATGAATACTTTTGCATCCTTAACCTAGATCTACTAAGTAACATTTTGTCGCGTTTGCTTTCTCCCTTTTTTACTCTCTGTCTGTATGCTAAGTTTTAGACGTTAAGTTATAGGCATCACGACACGTATCTCAGCATCGATCTCCACTTCCAGCCACAATGGAATAACAAGGGCTAGACTCATCCTCTTTTTTAAAAAATGTTTTATTTATTTCTGAGAGAGAAAAAGGAGGGGCAGAGAGAGAGGGACAGAGGATATAAAGTGGGTTCTGCACTGACAGCAGTGAGCCCAATGTGGGGCTTGAATTACTATGTGCAGAAATGAAAATAAAATTGATTACAGATTTTTTAGCAGAAAGTTGCAGATATTTACCAGAAGATAATGGTATCAATCTTTGAAATGCTTAAAGGGGGGGGAAAAAAACCCTTCAAACTAGAATTTTGTATTTCTTGAAAATATTTTTCCAAGAAAAAATTTTTATTTCAACGAAACGAAACCCAAAAGAATTCATTGCCTATAAGATTCTACTAGAAAGAAGGAATAAAGTTTTTCAGACTAAATGAAAATTATGCTAAATGGAAATATATTTTTATAAAGGAGTAAAGGATACTACAAATAGTATATATGTAGGTAAATATAAAATACTTTTCCCCCTTTTTTCATTTCTTTAAAATGTTCTTAACTGAAGCAAAAAAGATAACATATTGTGAGACTAATTACAATAGGACAAAGGATGAAAGGGGAGAGATGGAGGTATATATCATACACCACGTAGTATAATAGCAGTTGAAGGCAGCCTGTGATAAGTTAAATATGCATATCATAAACTCTGCAGCAACCACTAAAACAAATAAACAAAGACATATGACTATTAAATCAAGACAGGGGAAAGAATGGAACATGAAAAAAAAAAAGTCTCGATCAAAAAATCAGAAGGGAAAACAGAATACGATAACAAACGAAAACACCCAGCAAGATGATGGATTTAAACCCAAATATAATACAACCTTGGATTGTGAGTAACTTGTTCTGCGAGTGCCGCAAGACGAGCCAACATTTCTAATCAATTTTAACTTGATAAATGAGCAATGTCTTGCAATACGAGTAGAATGTCACATGATCACAACTGAGCCAATGATTCTTGAAATTCACTTTGATATATGAGTTCTTTGGATTACAGGCATGTTTCCAGAACAAATTATGCTTGCCAACCAAAGTTTTACTGTATATTGATTATTATATTAAATATAAATGGTCAAAATATAATGGGCCAATTTAGATACAGAGATTTTTAGGATGGATAAAAAAGTAATACCCAATTATATGCTGTCTTGATATGTCAGCATTTCTCTCTCTCTCTCTCTCTCTCTCTCTCTCTCTCTCTTTTAATGTTTATTTATTTTGGAAAGAAAGAGACAGAGCACGAGCAGGGGAGGGGCAGAAAGAGATGGAGACACAGAATCCGAAGCAGGTTCCAGGCTCTGAGCTGTCAGCACAGAGCCCATTGTGGGGCTCCAGCTCACAAGCCATGAGATCATGACCTGAGCTGAAGTCAGATGCTTAACCGACTGAGCCACCTAGGTGCCCCAGCATTTATCTCTTAAGAAACAAGAATATTCTACTCACCCATAATATAATTAGCACACACAAAGATTTTTTCTTTAATAACACTGACATTTTGTAAGTCCAAAGCACTTGTCTTTGAAAAAGACATGTTCCATATTTTTCATTTGTCTGATTGTTTCCTCCTGATTAAATAAGGTTTTAAAAATGTTGGCAAGAATACTACATAAAGGATCTTATGTAATCTTGATTATATCATATTCACAGGCATATTATCAGAAGAGTGTACAATTTACAGACAAGAAGTATTGTTAACAAGTACTCTAAGATATGAGGAGAAAATGGGGCATGTCCTAGGTAAAGTGGGAAATGGTCACCTAAATATTAGTGTTATAGTAGTTGCACCCATTTGCAGTTTTGCTTTCCAGTTTTAGTTATCTATGGTCAACAGTAGTCCAGAAGCAGATGATCCTCTCTGACATATCATCAAAAGGTGAGTAGTAGCCTAACACTTTGTCACAATGCCTCTGTCACTTACCATATTTCATCTCATGCAGGTATTTTATCATCTCACGTTATCACAAGAAAAAGGGGTGAGTATGATACATTGAGAGAGAGAGCACATTCATGTAATTGTATCATAGTACTTTGCTATAATCGTTCTATTTTCTTACTGTTGTTAATCTCTTACTGTAACTAATTTATAAATTAAACTTTATCAGAGGTATGCATCTATAGGAAAACGCAGAGTGTATATAGAGTTTGGTACTATCCACTGTTTAAGGCATTGAATAGGGGTCTTGGATAAAACTATAAAGGAAATACTTTATAAAAAGTAAAGTAAAAACTTTACAGTGAATAAAGTAAAAAGTTAAAACTTTATAATGAATAGTGGAAGGGACTACTGTACTAAGTTTGATCACTTGGCTAAAGTGGCATCTATCAGTGGAATCAGTCTGTAAATAAATTATTAGATTTGAGCTGGAAAATGGCAGGTTTCTTATTCCATCATTTCTTCTGAGTTTGTTAGTTGGCATTCTAATGTAAAGAAGATCTTCCCTTAACCTCCCCCTTGAGCTTTTTCTAAAAAATTTATTTATGTATTTCTTTATTAAAATTTTTTTAAATGTTTTTTTTTTTTTTTTTTGAGAGAGAGAGAGAGAGAGAGACAGAGCATGAACAGGGGAGAGAGAAGGAGACACAGATTCCAAAGTAGACCCCAGGCTCTGAGCTATCAGCACAGAGCCTGACACAGGGCCCGAACCCGTGAACCTCTAGATCATGACCTGAGCTGAAGTCAGACGCTTAACTGACTGAGCCACCCAGGTGCCCCCAAAATTTTCTTTTTAAAGTTTATTTCTAAGTATCTTTTATTTTTGTTACTTTAAGTGGGTTTCTGTCTTTCAATGTATCTTCCAACTGGTATCATTTTGTGTTTTTGAAGGCTATTTACTTTTTGTGTGTTAATTTTATATCTAATAGATTACTTAATTTCTTTAATGTTTGTGTTAGTTTTATTATTGGTTCTCTATGTTTTGAAGGTCCACTATTATGTCATCTACAAAATAGAGATAATTTTACTTCCTTTCCCCCCAATTCTTATGGTTTTAATTGTTTTCCTTTTTTAGATGGCCAGGACGCATGACTCCAGTGCAGTTAAAAATAATAGTGGGGCACCTGGGTGGCTCAGTCGTTTAAGCATCCAACCTCAGCTCAGGTCACTATCTCACGATTTGTGGGTTTGAGCCCTGTGTCAGGCTCTGTGCTGACAGCTTGGAGCCTGGAGTCTGCTTCAGATTTTGTGTCTCCCTCTCTTTCTGCCCCTCCCCCACTTGTGCTCTGTCTCTCTCTCAAAAATAACTAAACATTTAAAAATAGTAGTGATTGTAGAGGGGATGTTAGCCTTATCCCTGACTTAGTGGGAAAGTGTCTAGTTTGTCCTCATTATATACACATATATATAATGTATTTTTAAGTGAGCATTGAAATTTTTAGAAGATATTTTAGCATTTATGGAGCTAATGATATGATTTTCTTTCTTAGATTTATAATATGGTGAATTACACTAAAGTGATTTCTTATATTCCTGGAATGGATTTTACTGGGCTTTGATGTATTATGATTTTTAAAATGTGCTCTTTGATTCCGTTTGCTAATATTTTACCTAGTAATTTTTCACCAATATTGGTGAGATTTTTCTGTAGCTTTATATGTGTATATGATATTTATCAGGATCTTTAGGTATATATGTTATACTTGTTTCATAGACAGTAAACCCTGAAAATTTTCTTCTTTTTTTATACCTTGAACAATTTCAGAAACATTGTGGTCATCTGGTCTTTGAAGGATTGGTAGAATTTCATTCAACCATCTTGGCCTGGCACTTGTTGTAGGGGCCAAGGGGAGTACTTCGCCGACTTTATTTTTTCTGGAAAAATTTTCTGATTATGCTTTCTCTCTACTGGTGTCATTTTTTGGCATTTCTTTTAATAAGAAAAAGAAGCCTTCATTTCATTAGTTGAGATAGCAAGTTTGGATGAGCTTACATATTGAAAATCATTGACAGTGGAAAATAATTATTAAGTCAATGAAGAATTATAATTGACTGTCATCCAAAGCTTTCTAATTTGATTAAGAGAGAGGCATTTTTTGGAGCGAGGAGGTTAGACAGTGAGTAAGAGAACAAATACCGCACAGCAAAATTTGACTTTGTGAGGCAAGGGTGGGGGATCACCAATGAGTAAAATCGTGAAGAAAGGAGAAATTGAAGAAAAGAAAGGGGCTAAAGATATTCCCCTTTTTTCTTCAGTTGACCCATTTCCATATAACCATGGTAAGGTTCCATGAGGCAGCTATAACCCAAACAGAAACTGAGGAGGGAGTTTTGCCCTTCAGGAGATGCAAGTAGCTTGGCCAAACATGACTTCTGAAGATATGTATTGTCTCAAGTTGAATCTAATCTAGAAACTATGAAATTAAGTAAAAATAGTTTTGGGTATTAATCCTCACTGAACTCTTTGTGAATGATTTTGCATGTCCTTCATTGTCATCAAAAAACACTTTAATTATCTAATTTCATACACAAACACATACATATGTGATGCATGGAAATGTAGACAATTTGAGTAAAAATTGGGAATTGAATAAGAGTTGAAGATAAATAGTTCATCTTTATTATGTCAGATTAGTCCATGTTATGAGCACTTTGCATGCACTAACTCATTTAGTCCTCACACTAACTCTATTAGATGCTGTTTTATAATATTAATATTAATATATAATGATAACACTAATTTCACAGATAAGGAAACCTCTGCAGCTTAGAGAGATTCACTGGCCGCCTAGAGTTTCATAGTAAGAGGTGGAGAGGACACTGATTCAGATCTACGGGTTTGCTTTAGAGTCACTCTGCTAAGTGATAGTGCCTTCAAGGAGCTTGAACACCATTATGAACCCAGCCCTGTCCGCACACAGCAGAAACCACAAAGAGGTGGTATCGTGCAATGGACAGAAAGATAACTCTATTCAAAATCTGCTGCCATTGGCAAGAAGACGTTGGGCCAAATTATCCATTTAGAAAATGCGATAATGATGAAAGTAACTTCATATATTTATGATGAAGATTAAGCAAGATACAGCATCAAAAGCACTGAGCAGAAGGCCCATCACATTGTAGCCATTTCATACATGTCAGTGACCATTTTTGTTCCAGAGCTTCGCAAGATGTACAACGTGCCCTCTGGAGACACAAATTCAAAGATCAGCCAAATAAGTCAAATAGCTAGACAAAGGCTAACTGGGGGCCATGACTTAGGAAAACACGGGCTGTGATGGAGGATTGTCAGGAGAGGGAGATCATGCTTGGTTTTTGGGAACTAAGACAGGCTTTGTGGAGAAAGCGGTATTTGAGAGATCTTGAGTTTATAATACACCTCCAGGTCATGGGGATGAAAAGCCCACTATACTGAGATGCTTCTTGAGAAGTAGAGAAAACAAAGAAGGGGAACTGGTCACATGATTGCAGACTCTGGGCCCAGAAGGGTTTGATTTCCAGCTCAAACACTTACTAGTGGTGTATTCAGTGGTTAAAACTTATGGACCTGATTTCTTCCTCTGTAAAGTGAGAATAATCCTAAAACTTATATGTGATATTGTATTTAATAAATTTATATTATATGTAAAGCATAACTGTGTCCACCATAGAGTAATATATATATGTAAGTGTTAGTCTATACTAATAAAAGTTAGCAATTAAGGGTTTAATTTTCCTCTTGATCAAGAAAGATAAAGAACTAGAAGGTGCTCATGGGACCAACCCCTGAGTGCAGGGGTGGTGGGAGAGGCCCCGAAGGGGTAGGTGAGAAAGAACCTGGTGGCTGGGATCTTTCTCCCGCTTCCCATATCCCACCACCTGTAAGCTGGGACACCTTAGCAGAGGGCAGTGCCCAGTGTGAGTGAAGGGTGGTGGAGACCAAGAGAAGAAATACTTCGGTGGATGTGAAAAGCAGTTTAGCTTTCAGGATACCTGCATGCTTCAGTCAGTGAAGCATCTGACCCTTGATTTTGGCTCAGGTCATGATCTCACAATTTGTGAGATTGAGCCCTGTGTCAGTCTCTGTGCTGATAGCAAGGAGTCTACTTGGGGTTCTCTCTCCACCGCCTCTCTCTGCACCTCCCCTTTTCTCTCTCTTTGTCTCAAAATAAATACTTTTTTAATTTAAAAAAAGGAAAAGAAAAGAAAAGCAACTCAGCTTTCAAAACCAAGAGGGATTTCTTTAGCCTTAGAGACACTAACTCTCCTTGGGAGTGAAAGGCCCTGGCACATTCCTGTTTTGACTGGTTCTACAAGAGGGACGCTCTGTTTTGGTGCCAAGTCTCCTAGAAGCAGAGACAGACAGCATTTACCTCTTGGGTCATTATCTCCTTGGAGAAAGTGATCTAAGATGTTAATTACCCAGCAAGTGGGTTTCAAGGAATGGGAGTAGCAGATAGTAGGTGTTTAGAAAAGCTAAGTGGTTGAATGGTTTCTCTTTGGTGGTTGGGGGTGGGTGGGGAGGAGCCTTCTCTTTCTCAACACCTGTCCACCTGTAAACACTTTTGATATGAGGCTCAAGTCATGGTCATGGGAGCTGACCCTTTTTTGGGACCATACCTAATACTTGAGTCATGACTACTAATAACTCTGGACTAATCACTTCAATGGTGATTGATAGTACAGAGATTTGGAAATAGCTGTTTTTAAGACAACTAGCTAAGACAAGAGGGGATGGATTTGTACTGCACTATGTACTTATGAGATAAAAGGAGCTAATAGAGAAAATGTCCCTTTCAATGTTAAACCCAAATGCAGTATCACAATGTATTAAGTCTTAGTCAAAATATTAAGTCTTAGTCAAATGTATTTTTCACCTTGGTTTCCATTTGGCTCCTGACATACTTGCCCATTGTCCAAGGAGATCCAAGGCGTTCTTTGTCGGCTCCTGACATCTTGATTTTCTTTTGCTGTCCCAAGATGCTAAAGGGTTCACACATTTTCGGGTTTCAGTCGCTATCTCATGTCTAGTGAAATTCTTTTATTTTAATTAAAAAAATTTTTAACATTCATTTATTTTTGAGAGGCAGAGAAAGACAGTGCATGAGCAGGGGAGGGGCAGAGAGAGACACACACACACACACATACACACACACACACACACACACAGAATCTGAAGCAGACCCCAGGCTCCCAGCTGTCAGCACAGAGCCTGATATGGGGCTTGACCCCATGAAGAGTGAGATTGGTACCTGAGCCAAAGTTGGATGCTTAACTGACTGAGCCACCCAGGCACCCTTCATGTCCAGTGAAATTCTGGCATTAAAGGTATGTTGCATGTGAAAGGAAAAGTTGAAAAAAAAATTTAAGACATTATGAATGGGAGTTATCCTCATCAGGTGGCTCATGTAGTTTTGAGGAAATCCAAGTCAAAGAGCCTGTGTTATTTAAACAGGAGGCAGGCTCTGTAGGGGCCCAGGATTCCTGTGGGCCCAGAACATTCACTCAAGACTTCATAACTTGTTTTTGGACATGTCACTTCAGCTCTCTGAGCCTTGAGTTTTCTCATTTGCAAAACGGTATAAATAATGAATGTTTTCCTCAGAGGTGGATCTAATAGACAAATATTCACTACTTAATATTACTGTTAGCTTTGTGATGTGATGTTTCATTAAATTAGAATGTTAAACCGCCTTTGATCTCATCTTATTTAAGTCACAAAAGGATTCTAAGGTGCCTTTTGTCTCAGCAAAACAAAGTTAGATTATGCTCATTAAATATGAATGTTTAGAGCAGGGATTCTCAACTGAGGGTGATTCTTTCCCCCTGGGAGGACATTTGGCAATGTGTGGAGATAGTTTTGGTTGTTAAGACTGGTTGTTAACACTACTGACGTCTAGTAGGTAAAGGCCAAGGGTGCTGCTTAATGTCCTACAATGCACAAGACAGCCTCTAAGACCAAGAACAGTTTTGCTTAAAAGGTTAATAGTGGTCAAGTTGAGAAAGCCTGTTCTAGAGTATTTTAATATAACTGCTTTAGTAATTACAACCCGTTTTCTTTATGCCCAGAAACTGTTTACCAAACACAATGCTTTATTAACCAGAAACTGCTTTCTTTAACCTTGCTGGATAATAAGTTTAATATATATTATTAAGGCTTACACATTAGGAATACAACCTTGATCACAAAGTTTGAGAAAAAGAGAGCATGTAGGGTACTTTTTCCAGAACTCTAAAGAATCAGGTGGCTTCCTGGGGTGCCTGGGTGGCTCAATTGGTTAAGCTTCTGACTTCAGCTTGGATCATGAACTCATGTTTCATGGGTTCAAGCCCTGCATCAGGCTCTGTGCTTACAGCTCAGAGCCTGGAGCCTGCTTCTGATTCTGTGTCTCCCTCTCTCTCTGCCCCTCCCCTGCTCACACTCTGTCTTTGTCTCTCTCTCTCAAAAATAAATAAACATTAAAATAAAATTTAAAGAATCAGTTGGCTTCTTTCTGTCCAGGATGCCTGTGGCACAGTCTGAGCTAGAAGGGATAGTGGTCACCAGGGTTATTTTTTTTTAAAGCTTGATTTTATAAAACTTTAATGAAAGAAAACCATTTCTTAGAGTTCTGTATCACAGGAACTTATATCCTGTGATACAGGATATAGATATAGAATTAGATACAGATTTAGATGCAGAATTTATATCTATCTATCTATCTATCTATCTATATGGGTATATATAGAAATATCCATAGCTTTGTAGATTCAAGTTAATATAAATTAAAATCAAGTAATTTAAATGTTTTCAATATGGAAACCATACAAATGAAAGAAATGGCAAGGACCTAATGGAAGCAATAGTTCATTACTTATGGATTCTCATTAGATAATTTCAGGATCTAAGCAAAGACTGGCTATTCAGACTTCTTTGTTGTCTTTTATATTTAAATATCTCCCCACTTATATTCCGAGTCAAGGTACTTGTCCAAAAGGTCTGATTTAAGAAGGCATTTAGCTTTATTTTTAAAAAATTTTTAAATGTTTATTTATTATTGAGACAGAAACAGAGCATGAGTGGGAGATAGGCAGAGAGAGAGGGAGACACAGAATCCGAAGCAGGCTCCAGGTTCTGAGCTGTCAGCACAGAGCCCGACGTGGGGCTTGAACCCACAGACTGTGAGATCACGACCTGAGCAGAAGTTGGTCACGACTGAGCCACCCAGGCACCCCAGAAGGCAGTTAGCCTTATAGCAAAAGTTTTCCATCTACAGTTACCACCTTAAAGGAATTGACATAACCCTGCTGAGGTAATCTGTTAGTTACCTTTGGAACAGTGTGCAATAATTTATGTCAACCTTGTTTAAAGTCATACAGGTACCCCAAAATGGAACAATTAGGCACAGTTCAATGGAAATCTAGGGTTACATTGTCCCCATCTAAAAATTAACCAATGAAACAAAATGTATCAACTATGGTTGACTTGGTTTCAAGAAAATTATACGTGAGAATTACCAGTACATCATTGTCCTTATCTCATCCTCAGTCATTGACAAGAAGTTTGTAGGCCTCCATGCTATTTGGTTTGTGGATGGCGGTCGCAAATGAATGAAGATGGACTTCCTCAGAACTGGTAATGAACTGTGGCCCTGACTCTTCTCATTTTTCAGGTACAACTGTATCTTTGTACAAATCAGTTGATCAAATGAACAGGAAACTTACAACAGTGACAGGAATGTCACTGTAGCTACGATCTGTCTGATCACTGACTGGATTTCATCTTGGATAGCTTTCGGAGACTTCTCGGAGTGTGCAGTCATCTTTCGTTGTCTTGTCACACTTAATATCAAATTGCCACCTTTCAAGCACCTCACCGCTTTCAATATTCGAGATGACTACGACCAGCTTCTGAACCAAACACTTGTATAACTGATCTTTTAGTTGTCTCACCCCATTATATAGGTCCCTTTTTTTTTAATGTTTATTTATTTTTGGGAGAGAGAGAGAGAGACAGAGTATGAGCAGGGGAGAGGCAGAGAGATAGAGGGAGACACAGAATCGGAAGCAGGCTCCAGGCTCTGAGCTGTCAGCACAGAGCTCAACGCAGGGCTCTAATCCATGAACCTTGAGATCATGACCTGAGCCAAAGTCAGATGCTCAACTGACTGAGCCACCCAGGTGCCTCTAGGTAATTTATGAGCTCAGGATCAGTGGCTACAAGCAAGGTGAGTCCGTATTTCTGCACTCTAGTAAAGACTTCAGATGGTTATATGGCATGCTGATATAAAATGGTGTTGGTGCCAAATGAGAAGAACTTGGCCATGATTTCGGCACTTCTGGGAGAGCTGCAGTGCCAAGGCCAAGGCTACAGGCTATGGCGTGAAGGGGTGGGCTTCACCCAGCAGACAGTGACGGCACCAACTCCCACAGCACTTCCCCGCCCCTCATTTCAAAAGCCTCAGCGGTTTTTTAATATTTATTTCTTTTTGTTATTATTTCCAATCTCTGGACCCTAGTTTCATACAGAGCACCTGATGTGGCACTGAGCACCTTAGGAGATACATAATTGTTCTGGAAGCAACAAGGAAATAGCAGTTCCCTAAAACCAAGCTTGTCCTCAAATAGCCAACTCAGTCACCTGCTATTTCAACCTTCTTCATGAAAACCCATGGGTGTAATAATGAACTCTTCCTTAGTTTTTGTCTCCTTCCTCAGAATTCTCTTCTTTTTCTACATATAGGGCTGAGAAGGAAGGATTCTGTAGGAATCCATGGAAGTGTTGTTAAAAGGCCCTACGTTAAAAGGGCTTACAAGTGTTCAGGCTACTCTCTCCTGGTAATTGTTTAAAAAAAATGATGATGAAGTTCCTGGGCTTTGAACTCAGAGAGTCACAGGCTTGATGGAGTTCAACCATGTACATACATCCATGACCTTGGACAAGTCATTTACTCTGGGAGCCCCATTCAAAAATGAGGTTTATTATGAAAGTAAATGCCTATGTGCTTAGAATAATAAATGCTAAAGGAATAGTAACAGTGGTTATGATTATGACCATTCAGAACCTGTCCCGGGTTACCCTTTTCTGTCTCATTTCATGGTGTACACTGTTTAGGACACTGGGCCACTTGCTGATCCTTGAACACTCATGCTCTGTTAGTTTGCTCGTCCTACCCTTCTTCTGGGAACATTCACTTGTCTGCCTGTCAAGTGCTGAGCCACCCTCCAGGGCCTAGTTTACAGGACATGTGTCCTGAGAAACCTTCCCTGAACTCCCCACTCACAGTCAAACTCCTTTGTGCCCCCGTGGCACTTGGGACTTTGTTTACACAGCCCTAAAAAAGCTTACAAAGTTGTCTAATGCTCTAGGTGTGTGTCTGTGAGCCCTATGGGGGTCCACATACCAATTGGGCTCATGGACACTCTGTGAGTATCCCCTGAAGGAGTGGATTGATTTGTTTTGGTTTGAGCAAGTAGAATATTCAAGAAGGAATGGACTATGATTTCATAAAGGCCCTTCTCGCAAGACCCCAAAGACAGAGAAGAGAAACCACTTGATGGTGGAGGCCTTCCTGTTTTTACTAGAGAAAATGACAGAATGGGATGCAAGAGGAGAAGAAGGTGTTTCCAAGGAAGTTTTCAAAAAGCTTTCTCCTTCTTATATCATGGCTGCTTTCCTAGACTAAGTAAATGTTCACAAAGCACTGACCCTGAGCCAGGGACTGTGAAAGGTGCTGGAAACACACTGAGAAACAGGAGTCTAGCTTCCTGGTCATGCATAATATGAGTCCTTTGTCCTTTCCTACACACAGATCCATTGTGTCCTCCTGGAATCTGGTCTCCTTGAAGGCATATTTCTCCAGATTTATGTAAACCAACTGCAAGGCGACTGCATCTTCCATTTGGTCTTTGGAGCCTACAGCCGTCTCTGGGTGGCGTTGGCCAAAGGATCAAATATTTTGAATTTGTCATGTCACCAGGTATTGGGATCATTATAGTTTGGCAGATGTTAATTTGTCCACATGATTCTCCTCCAAACTACAAGCAGAATAAGAAATAATTACTTTATCTTTGGAAACCATCAACGCTTTAGGACTAATGCGAACATTGAAATGATTGTAGAAGCCTTGCTTTTATTATCCGGTTGCTACTTGTTTGCAGCTTGGCATCTCTGGTTTGTGTTCTTTAGTGATTAGGGCTCATTGTGTTTATGATACGTATTCACTCATGTTTTTCAAAATGGATGTGTGCATGAATTGGACTGGATTTAGTTTCCTTTTGCTTTCCAGGTGAGCTTAAAATTCCGGGGAGGAGGGAACCCCGCAGCAAAACAGGAGCATTAGACGCATGCCCCCCCCCTCCTTATCCATTTCTAACTAATGCTTTTCATCTCAGAGAGTACATGAATATGTAAGTATAAGCACGGCTTATTGTGAACCCAGAACAAAGGGTAGTGCTGTAGATTTCAATGCGTTTGGACCATAATGTGCGGCTTTCTTGATAATGGGCTCTTGGCATTGAAATGAAAAGCAAACATATCATTAAGGAGGCGCTCCATAAAAACTGTCTGTCATATATCTTAAGCTTCATTAGTTTAGATTAATGACTTACTCGATATACATGACAATAGGTGAGGCAAATCTTTGCTTATTTATTGACAATTAAATGTGGCGGTGACATGCATAAACAGGCTTCCCTCTGATTAGTTCCATGTTTTAAAGTAACTTTGTGTTATAAAACTTGTTAACTACAGTATCATTTTATTGAGCTCTGCAGGGTGAGTGATGTGATCTACATTGAAAGACATCAATATTGCTGCCATTTCTGGCAGCCACTGTAGCATTGTGCTCACAGATTGGAGTTGATATCTCATTGTACAAATCCAGGGACCCAGAAAATGTCCAGTTATTGAGCCTCTGCCCTGCGAGGACAATGTTCTATTCATGGAATCTGGGTGCAAGGTCACAGGCTGAAACCTGAATGAGGGATAAGATTCAAATTCGCTTCACGGTTTTGCCGAGGACCTCCCTGAAATTCAGTTTGGAAAGCACGGAGCATTTCTCAGAGTATCCTACTATAGAGTAATGCTTCCTAATGCCATGCAAACGAGTGTATAAATAAATATAGTACATTCTAATTAGGAAGCTGCTATAGACGGAGCAAGCTTACCTTTTAAAATGATGCTGATGTGTCTGTATTATGTGGATCCTGTTGACACAAGAAAGCTTCCAAGAACACCTCTCCCAGATGTACCATTTTAGAAGAAACTGGGAAGGCAGGGGAGAGGGAAGAAGGGAAAAGGGGAGAAGGGCAATGTGGCATAAAATTTATCTGCTCGCTCGTCTCTCTGAAATATTTGTGGTTTGCCTTTCCATGAATTCCAAAGTTGGAGGCTGTCAGGGATAATCAGCCCTTCCCATCACGGACACCCTGTGGTTCTCCATAATAGCTCGCTTTTATGTGCCGTCAGCCCTCCAAAATATATTTAGAAAAGACTTATTTAGAAGGAGGCATAAAATAAAATCCATGTTGCGGTTGAGTATTACAAATGATTTCTGGGCTCCATTCTATGCTATTAGGTTCTCTGTAGAATTTTCATACAGAGTAAAAAATAAACTCTCAGCCAGCTTGAAAGAGAACCCGTTTGACAAAAGAAACTAGCTTATTGTACAAAGCCACTCACAACACCGAGTAAAGGCAGATGTCCCTGAATACTGGAGTCCAATGACACATCTTTGCTTTACCAGGGAAATTTTGGCCCCAAACAATGCACCTGGTCATCTTTCCTATAAAACTTCCTGAGCAGAATCTGAATGCAAAGGAAAGGATGATGTGAATCTAAGTATTATCTGCTTTTATCCCCAGCCCCTAATTTAGCTCATGCACAGACCTTGTCTTGAGATGACTTTGCAATCATTTTGTTCTGTTACTGTTTCATGTGTTTGTTACATAAGATTGATCCCGATGATAGCAGAGTAACCAAACTTTGCTCCTTGAATTACACTTTTCCCTATCTCCTCATTAAATAAGCCATCCCCCTGTTCCTCCCCCAACACCCCCATCTTTAGTGCAGGTCATCAACTGTCACCTCTTTGCCTGGGAAGAGTGGGCTGGTGTGACTAACCCTGCATACAGGGTCTTCAGACAGCCGCATGGTGGGAGTAATAAAAATTTGCCCTCGTTTCTTGTCTGCCTTCTACAGAGTCTGTCCTTTGGGATAGTGCTAAGCCCTCCCAGACGAGCAAGGCCAATATGCTGATGCCGGGTCTGAGGACCTCCCATAGGGGCTATGAATGAACATGGGCGCTGGAAATTCAAAACTAATCTTTACCTGTGTCCTGGATGCTGACTCTTCTTTCTTCTTCCCATATTTGAAGACTTGAAAGTCCTGCTGAAATGCTGATAGGGTGAGTTTGGGATTTCTCCAGCACTTCCATGCTAACTGTTCCTATTGGGTCCTTCTGGAAGCCTCTCACATGATCATCCCTGTCATCAGTTAGCAATGAAGAATTCCTGGGTGACCAGCTCCTTGTTCCTTTTTGTGGCGGGTCACAGCCTTATTTTTGAAAAGACTCCTTTTTAGTATAGAAAAGTCTGCTCATGTTTCGAAAGAGAAAAACAGACGAACAGAATTTTCCTAAGAAAGGCGTGCATGATCACTGAGAAAATTTCATGGGTTCGTTTCTTTATCTGCACATGGAAACTTCTTCTTCTTTGTGATTTTGGAGAAATGTTTTGAATTTCTGTCTGGATATTGTTTCATTATCTTTTATGAAGAAATAACGGTCTTCAAAGATTTATCTGTGGTTTGTATCTATGGTTCACGTTTATGAACTAAGTTTTTTTTTTTTTTAATAACTGGGAGCTCTTAGATTGTAAATACATCTGAAATGATGTAAGAAAACTGGTCAAAAGATAAATCGACTAAGGCGTGTTTTATTATTGGACAATGGTGCTGAAGCTGACCCAGAATCATGTAAAAGAAATCAGTGATAAGGTTTTGCATTTGATCAGTAACAGCTGAGCTCTCACAGATAAGATCCTTACCAAACCACAGAATTCAATGTAAAACACCTACACTTTTGAGATAATGAACATTTTCTTTTCGAAAACAAGCAAACGAACCTGCTAAACTTTCCTAACGCCAGATTAAACCGAAGCCATAAACATTTTTTTTTCCTATGAGGAGAAAATTGTTGTATTTGTCCAAGTTCCACAAACCCTGCCTCATTAGGCTTGATTTACCTATTAGAAGGAGACAGTCACACGTTAGCCAGGAGCTCCTACAGCACTAATTCTTTCCCGAAAATGCTTTGCTTATTTTATTTTGCTCTCCTTTGTTCACCAGGCTCGGCCTTTCTTTCAAAATTGCACCCTTTTTTCTCTGTTGCAGTGTTCTGAGGCTTCAAATACAAATGATCATTTACAAATTGAAGGTTAACACAGAAATGCATTGTACTTGTGATTTGATGAGTAAAAACAAATCACAAAATAAGAACAAATAGCAGTATTATCCCATGGGAAAGAGCCTTGTGTATTGATCTATTATTTCCCAGCTTGAAATGTGCCACTATTGTAGTTCCACTTGATTATGAGGCTTTTTTTATCACTTCCTCTGCTTGATTCAACTTGAGTGCTTCTGACATTTGCAAAGTTCCTCACATATTCTGCTGAGCAGCAGGGGAAACCTTGTTAATGAAGAAATAACAAGTTGAAGATTTGAATAAATATTTAGCTGATTGAAAGGAGGTATACAGTTAATTTTTTTTTTAATGCTGACAACTTAGGAAACTCACCAGCCTTGCTTTGCTTGTGTTAGCTAAAAACGGGGTCTAGTAGAGATTTTTACTGCACCACAGGGCACTTTCATTTCCTGATTCTATTATAAACTAAGTGGCCACCTGAACCTGCCAATGAACTTGTTCTATTGTGTTTTTCTATTTTTAATCCTGAAAGAGTAAACACATTTCTCATCAGCTGTGTTACAGCATACCATACCTTGGAGAGATTTATGAAGGTGCCATTGGGTGATTACAGAACCATTCATTAATAAATAAGTGTCCGTTCTGAGAGGAAACTATAAATGAGAGCAGCATTTTCATCCTTCCACAAATCTATATTATAAAAGTGTGTAGATATATATATTTTTAATACTTGCTACAGTGGCATGGAAACAGTCTAGGTTTTATGCCTTTTTAGGTTGTGTTTTCAGTCCTAACGTATGATTAAAGTTCTGGTCTTATAAGCAAGGTGGTGTTTTATGATACTCAAGGCAGCAGCTGTGAGAAGGAGCATAAAGTTTCCATCAGGCTTCAAGGATTAATTTCAAGAGCCCTGTGAGCATGGTTGAGCTGTTTCAGGAATGGTTGCTGGTGGAGATGGGCACCAATGGAAACTCCTGTTTTGTCCCATAGCATCTGGCTCTGCCCCCTGAGAGAGGGCTTCCTGTGTATTTTTCTAAGACGGGTACCCATGCTTTCAGATCATGTTTGGCATATACGATTTAGTATCTTTATCTGAAAATATCTGAAGCTGTCTTCCAAAGAATGCTCCACATACCAAAATCCTTGAAAAAGACTCTTCTTTGAACAAATGTATTGAGTGAAGGTGAGGAAAAACCAAATGCATTTGGGCATGAGGGTTACTTAGAAAATGTCTGTTTCCGTGTGTGACATAATGCCCAGAATCATGACACTTAAGGTTGGAAGGTAGTCTGAGCACCCCCAAAGATGCCCAAGTGCCCTCTGAAAACATCCTGGAGAAGTCTACAGTTCAGTGAATAATCCCAGGCACAAGGGGGCAGACATCTACTTCTCAAAGAAGCCTACACAATCTTCGCACAGACGTTGTGGGAAAGTTTTTTATATTGAGCCCAAATTTGCTTCTCGCTTTTACCAAGATCCTAGTGCTGTCTTTTGGGCCAGACAAAACAGTTATCTTCTTACTTTGCTCACTTCTGCTACTAATTCTTGAAAGTAGCAGTGATGTTCCTCTTTTATATACTAAATACCCATTAGTCCCTCTGGATCCGTGTTTCTAACTTCACTTGCATGAGATTCATGGGGGAAAATTAAAATGCAGGTGGTTTTTCCAGAGCATTCGATTCAGTAGGTCTGTGTTAGAGTGGAGAAATCTGCCCACGCAGGAAATAGAGGTGTTGTCATTATAATAATGTTTACCGAGCACTTACTATGCGCTCAGTATTTACTCCCCTTTATCAAAAGAGCTTAAGGGGAAATAATTCTATAAAACAAATAAAAGAAGAATTCCTCTACTTGGAGTTGGCAGTCTTGAGTTCTACATGAGTCCCTCTCGACCCTGTGGCTTCTTGGTTAGCTCTGAGAACCCCTGGCATTTCTCAGAGTACCTCATCAACATTACTGATCAATGTTAACTGAACATGTTGAATTTGAGGTGATGACACACTATTCAAATGTGAGATGTTTCATTGTGAGTTGTAAATCCAAGAATTGGGTGCTTAAAAAGGCCAATGTGGTTCCATATTGCAGAGCCACTTACTGGCTCTTCATGCATGGGACATACATTCAACACTTGCTCAAATAAATACACTTCTTGAGAAAGACTTGTGTAGCCATGTTTTGGGAACTGGAAATTTAATATTGACACATGAGATATTTAATATTTAAAGAGGCCAGGCTTTTTTACATATGACATAGTTAATGGGTTGATGATTTCTCCTCTAATGAATCACTCAATCCCAGGCTGTAATATGATGAAGAATATTTTGCCATGAGAGGAAGAATAATCATCATGGAAAAATTGCACTCCCTTCATGAAAGCTGAATTTTGAGAGTTTGGCCTACAGGTTTCTTAAAAGGAAATGCTATCTATAAAAGTCACATATTCCATTTCACAGACTATGGGCTTGTTATCTTAATGCACAAACAAAAACACAAACTCTTCCTGAAGAGTTTCAGTAAATCCCTCGTTGCCCATTTTGTTTTGAATTCACTGAAAGGTCGGGAATAATAGCGGCAGGTGTCAGTTACATTTGTAGGGGGTATAAATTTCCTATATAAATGAATTTAATAGCCTGCCTTAGAGGGTGCAAAGCCTTGCTGTTTTAGTTGTAATCTTGATTCTGGGAAGCAAATTTGCAATTGTTGATGGATACTGTCCTTCGGTTCAGTCATCGGCAGATGTTAACTAAACTACAAAAGCATCTTTTGGCTGTGGCAACCTGTTAGCCACAAGGATTATCAGATTAAAAATGGAAGTGTGCTCATTACTGAATCAACATTTTGTGTCAACAGTACTTTCTGGGTCATGCATAATAAATATGAATATTATCTTGGACAAAAAAAATTACTGGCTTTATGCAACATGTAATGTTGAGACAAATTTCTGACTTTCATTCTAAAATCCTGTTCATAATCTTTGCTAGTGAAAATAATGTTATATCAGTGTGTTTCTAGTCCTGAGAAGAGGCAATGTTGCTGTAATTCAACAGAACTGAGTCAGTTCTTAAAATAGAGATGTTTGTGGAACAGAGAAGGACAATTCATCAACCTTAATGGAAGTATCCAGTGAGAATATCCAGCTCCCCTTGTTCCAAATTTGTGTTCATAAAACAACCTCTGCTTTTATAATTTGTTTTCCTGGGGAGACTTATCTATCAAGATTGGGTTTGCAAATAGTCTCCATTTGTAAATCAGGTACATCTGTCTTTGTAAACTATTGAATTTATATCTGGTTGATGAGGCTGTCGTTTGTAAGTTTACTTAGCCCTAGTGTTCCCTTTTAGCTTGATCAATAATGGGTGTCCTTAAAAAGTTGAATTTGGAACTCTGTGATTCTAAGGCCAGAGCCTGGAATTGTGCCCTCCTACTGAAGTGTAAAGACCAGAAAGCCTATCTTTCTGGTATTTTAAAAGCTTGTCAGCACCAATTGTCTTATCTGTGATTACTGAAATAAGAAGGTATCTATTTATGACATTTCTTTTTTAATTTCAATTTTAATTTGAGAGAGAGAGAGAGAGAGAAAGAGTGTGTGTGTGTGTGTGTGTGTGAGAGAGAGAGAGAGAGAGAGAGAGAGAGAAAGTAGGGAGAGGGGCAGAGGGAGAGAGAGAGAGAGGCTCTACGTTGACATGGAGCTCAATCCCACGACCTTGAGATCATGACCTGAGCCGAAATCAAGAGTTGAATGCTCGACTGTCTGAGCCACTCGGGTGCTCCTGTTTATGACATTTCTAATGCAAATCAGAATTGGAGAGTTTTCTGATTTGTTGTTCCTTCTGAGTTGTAAATCCTTTTCTGGATCTATGGTAGACTGTCCCATTGCTGACCCTACATTCTGACCCATTATGTCCATATGTGATCCTTTTCACATTGACCATGGGCTTGGCCACTTGACTTGTTTTGGCTAATAGAACATTAGCGAGTGAGACACAAGCAGATTACCTTTATCATCATTTGCACAGTGGGTCTTGTTCACTTGGAAAGCTATGTTTTGGAAGCCAGTTGCCATTGTGTAAGGAAACTTGTGCTAGGTTGGAATGGTGACAGCCAAGTAGAAGTAGGCAGGGGGCTTAGAGGATGAAAAGACATCTTAAAAGTTCCAGCCCCAGCCACGGTCCCAGCTGCAAGTGCTCCGTGAAAGACCTCAGCTCCATCCTGTGAAGCAGAAGAGAAACCCAGAACAGCCAGCTGAATGTACAGAATTCCGATAAATAATTATTATCCCTTTAAACCAGTAAGTTTTGTTGAATGGTTTGTTGCACAGCAGTAGCTAAATGAAACGGGTCTTTCACCATAGCTATAGATCCTTTTGTCTTAAATAGATCAGTATTAAATATTCAAAGGAAATGATACCTACTTTCAGGGGATAGCGTACTGAGTAGTACTTCTCCAAAGTCCCTTAAACCCAGTACTTATCCAAAGTCCCTTAAACCCATTTCCAAAACCTCTTCCCATACAGAATGGTATTATACTGCCATCTGGTGGCAAAGACTAATTGTTCCGGATGTTTTACAGAATCTGCGTTGAGTTTAGCCAGTTAAAATATGAAAATGCACACAGAAGCACAGAGAACTCAGGGAACCAAAGTGAACAAGGAAAAACATTTTGTGAGGTGAACATGCTGGAAATGACCCAAGTGCACACCCAGCGCAGGAATGCTGTGGCCAGCTAGCAGCTCTTCGTTCCCAATCTCTCCAGAACTGCTGTGGGCTGGAGGCAAATATGGTACCAGGACAAGCAGGTTCTCTTTCACCACTTTTCTACTGGGCTAGGAGAGAGAAGGGGTGATGCACGGAGGTGAAAATGTACTTCATGCTTCTTTCTTCGTCATGCGAGTATGAAGTGAAATGTCTCTCAACACTCTCAGGGATTTGCTAAACGTTTTTGATGTGGGCAGAGACTGCCTCGAGTGGGGTGGAAAGTGGGTAGGCAGTGGAAAATGAGAGAGTGTTCAGGTGCTGACTTCCTTTGATATTACCATGCCCGCTTTGCAGTCATCAGCAGGAAGCCATACTATCAGGAAGCAAAGCAAAGAAAGGCTGCTGCTGAATGACTCAGCAAGCACGGCCACCGGGCTCAGCCTTCCTCCCCTGCCATGGGCTCTCTCCCCTTGTAACTGAGCTACTTTAGGTGTGGGTCTAGGGCTCTGTCTGTCTACCCTTTCTTTTCAAGGTAGATAGAAGGGACAACTCAAATACTTCTGGAACTTGAAAACATATACTGTGTAAGAACCACAGTGCCTTCCTAGAGTTAAATTTTTGTCAAAGAAAAATAATAATCATGTTTTTGTTGTGAGTTCCGCACCAAGATACATCAGCACAACACCTATTCTAATAAGTAGTGGGTGTTTATTTATGCTCATACTGATTCTAGAAAAGAAAAGAAAAACACTTTCTTCCAAGTAAAATGATTTTATCTGAACTTATAATGTTGAAGGAAACACAGTACTTATATTATCTTTTCAAGTTGAAGTAAATTTCTCTTAACATAATATGTATTACAATAATAGCATCTAGTTAAGATTTCATTATGACATTTCAGTTCACTATAATACACAATCCTTGCCGTGTTTTTATAAAACATTACTCGGTATGAAATATTCACATTAACTACAATTGCTGAAATGACTGATGTTTAAATCTAACGACAGTTTCCATCATTATTAAACTTCATTATAAAATAAAGTATGTGGGTGGAATTGTGGCTTGATGCTTTTGTAATTTGCTCTCTACCTTTTTCAATGTACTTTTCAGTTACATCAACTGAATCATTTCATCTTATAGATGTAAAGATGAAGGAAAAGAACAAAAACATGGCCATTAACGGAAGCAGTCCAAATGTGCATAGTTAATGGAAACCATTTTGACATTTTGTATTTGATTCCATGGTGTACCTACTCAAACAATTTCAATGGCATATTAGAACAAAATGCTACATTGTGCTCTTCACTAAGAATGCAAGTAATAGACTTCAAAAATTACCTTTTCACTGCAAGTATTATCTGCTGGAAATGAAGAAATGTTTTACATTATGAGAGGCTAATAGCAGCGAGAGGAAGCCGTGGGCTGGCATGGTAACTCAAGCAGGAGAGGGATTTGACTCTTTACTCTCCAAAATGCAGTCTTTCATTCGATAAAGCACAACAAAAATAATCTTTAAATTCGTGGATTCTGATTTTTTACATCTGTTGACTGTATTGTTACTAATCTAAGTACGTAAGGCTTGTGCTGGTTACGATGGAGTCCAGATCTCTACTTGCTCAGGCACAATCACTGCTTTTGAATATGTTGATTTTGATTCCGAGACAAAACTTGCTTTGTAAAAATAAATAGAAAGTTTAAAAATATCTGGCCGTAGGAAAAATAGCTATGTGACCTCCCATTGTGCATACTAATAGGCAGCTTATTTATTGGGAACAAATATAGGTCCTATGGATTTTATTAAAGATGTGATTTATTAGGAGTATTTTGCTGTAGGACAAGAGTGAAGGTGCCTACATGTTGAGGGAGTAGCCCCAGTTGTGGGAATAGTATACACACTCTATATCTTTCATTAAAGTACGTTCACATAGGAATATCTTATCTGATCTCCAGAACAACTTTGTGAAACAAACATTATTTCCCCCATGTTTCTCATGTGAAAATGGACTTGGAGAAAATAGGTGGTTTGCTCAAGTTCACACGACTAATAAGAGACCTAACCAGGAAATGAACTTACGTCTTGAATCTGAGGAAAACATGGAGGTGGGCGAAAAGGGGGAAATAAATCAGTGCTACAAGACCAAGTGTAAGATGACTTTTAGTTGGGGGCTGGGGAGGTTTTAACTCTGCATGTTGATACCGATTTGAGGGTAGAAGGAAGACTGGTTGAAGAGATGTCAGTGATAAACCTTGAAGACGGTTTTGTTTTCAGCAATATAAATAGTATCAATTAACTAGATAATAAGTGACTTGATATCTGACAGTAGGTTCCAGCAGAAAGAAATATCAAGGTCTGGCTTCCTGTATCCCTGCCCCTTACTCTGCAGCTAGCTGCACCGATATCATAATACACGCTGTCCATCGTTGGCAAAAGCCCAATGCTGACCTCAGTGAATCTCTGCCCTGGCGCCTTGGCAATTTGATGGGATGGGGGAAGCAGAATCTAGGTCAGAGCTACAGGGAAACCCAAAGACCTACTTCTGTAAAAGATATGCTTTGAGGAGAGAAGGCAAAAGCGAGGAAGCCTGTTGCAACATCCTTTTCACTACCTTCTATTCTCTTTGTATACTTTTGCAAGGCAGTTTGCAACCAAAGTTTCTAGCTCTTGGTCCCATTTGCAGGCACCAAATGAACACCAACAACCCGGAATGTCTCATGGTCCTCTTGCTCAAGATGGAGCCTTCGATGAAAATTTACCTCCTCATTGTTTGTCCAGTCGCTATAGATTGGATGGAAGCCTTTCCTTCCGTAGGGACGAATAAGAGTCCTGAATACTCAAAATACTGATTTCTGTGTTATCTCAGAGAGGAAAAATGGTAAATGTCTACAAACACCCGAGTCTCCAAAAACCATTTTAATATGAAAATAAAAATTAGTCAATTCACTGGTTTTCCTGGTCTTAAACGTAAACTGATGAAGTAATAGTGTTAGCTTCCTTGAAATTCTAAATCTTATTGTCGTGGCCAATTCCTAAGACAATTGAACAAATGTCTCTTGTTCAATTTTGGGGGAATTGTGTGTTTGTTTTGGGGGAAGAGATGTAGAGAGTGAAAACTTTTTCTTTAAAACTAGCTTCTTCCTTATCATGTTTTGGGGGAAGAGATGTAGAGTGTGAAATGTATGTGTGTATGTTTTGGGGGAAGAGATGTAGAGTGTGAAATGTATGTGTGTATGTTTTGGGGGAAGAGATGTAGAGCGTGAAAACTTTTTCTTTAAAACTAGCTTCTTCCTTATCATGGAAAACTTATTCTTCTAGAGAAGTCATCAGGCCACTTCATGTTGGAAGAGGGAATATGATAATTAGCATGACTGTGCTGATAGTCCTTTCTTAAGTACCTCTATCTGAGATTAAATATGTCAACAACTAGTGCATTTCTCATGGTTTCGAAGGCATAATGTTATTTCCTCAGCTGTAAGTCATCTCTGCAGACTCCATTTTTAATGTTTTTAATGTTTATTTATGATCAAGAGACATAGAGAGACAGAGCATGAACAAGGAAGAGGCAGAGAGAGAGGAAGACACGGAATCCGAAGCAGGCTCCAGGCTCTGAGCTGTTAGCACAGAGCCCGACGCGGGGCTCGAACCCACGAACCGTGAGATCATGACCTGACCGAAGTTGGATGCTTAACCGACTGAGCCACCCAGGCGCCCCCAGACTCTATTTTTAAAGTGGGCATTTCTTCAGTTCTGAAGTGAAGCTCGCCTCTCCAGAGAGGGCGGGCTCTAGTTTCTCTACAAAGAAGCAATTGTGACATTTTCTGGTTGAGGAATTCCTAAAGACCCATTTCCATATAAAAGCATCTGCTCTCAGCTGAATTGCTAGTGCTCTGGGCAAGCAGGGGACTCATCATTAGCCATTTGGCTGTGTGGTTTGTCACAGAGGAATTGTGGGATGTGGGGACTAAGCCAGGGCAGTGCAGTGGTTCTGTCCAGGGAGGGCCAACACAGCACATTACAAAGGGTCAGGAGAATTGTGAGAGATGTCACATGGGTATGTTGGGGGTGGGGAATGGAAAGTTGGCTCCTTGTGGTCTTCAGAAGCTCAGTCCCAAGCACTTTAGATAGCAGACAAGGAGGCACCGACTTAGTAAGCATAGGGGCTGGGACTTTCGGAATGCTCAGGAGCTCAGCTCTTATTGGCTCACCGTCAGAAAAATATAAAGTCTCAGGCCCTGGTGGGGATGGACTGATGGACTTTCTCAGACTAACAGACTATGGGTAGTCAACACAGTTGATCCTTTTACAAAATGTGAACTGGGGAAACACACACGGCTGATATGCTCCTATATGTACACATTAAAGGTGAGGCAATTGGTTGGGACAGGTTTTGGGCAAGATTTTGACTTGATGGGCACTGCTTACAAGGACAACTGCAAGGGTTTTTAGAGAGTTCTCTTTTGGAACAATTCAGGTGCTAGACCAATTCAGACGCCTGGACCTCAGGTCCCCCAAGTGCCGGGAACAAGTTTTGCTGATTCCTGGGAGGAGGGGGCACCTAAAGTCTGCCTGATGCCAAGTAAACAGGTGCGTAGGCAGAGACAAGTGACCTATTTAAGCATATGCTTCTTTGTGAAAGCTCACAGTAATAATTCTCATGATAGTTGTTATTCGATAAACATATACACATTCTGGTTGTTCACATTAAGATACTTATGCAAAGAATGTGTACCATGGTGCCTCTGCAACGTACATTTGCACCATGACCTATTAAGAAACTGAAGTGTTTTCTAAAATGAGAAAAGGCATTTTCCTTGAGAGAAATGAGGAAAAAAACTACACTCTAGAAATATCTCCCATTGAATTTCAGAGATTTTTGTCTAAAACTGTATCGTTTTCATCAAACAGTACTTTAAAGTATAAACTGTTGTTACTTAAACCAATAAGCCATGCCTTAAGCTCTAGGCATATGCATTGGAAACTACATACAATGAAGAAACCACTGTAAAAAGGATGATCATGTGATGTGTGAGGAAAGACAGACAGTGATGCCAGGTGGTGCCTTGGAGCATAATAACGAGAACAGTATGTCAAAGCACAGCAATCAATACCAAAGAAAAATCAACACATATTCAACGTCGTCCTTACAGTGTTAAGCTGATTATCCACTTCAAGTAATTGAGGCAGTGAGATGAATATGTTGAGCAGCCTTTCTTTTTCTGTTTTAGAATGCAGAGCTAGGTATAAAGGTTAACCGGTGTCTTCTATTGTTCACCATTCCTTACCTCAGTCATAGATTTCCAAGGAGAGAGAGACCTTCCCCAAAGAAAGACTGAGTAAAGCCTACATAGTTTCTATCATTTTGAACCATGTTATCAATGTAAAGGCATGTAAAAGGAGTAATTTATGATGTTGTCAATTGCCTGCACATTTACATAAATACATGTATACAAGCAAGAAGCATAAGGACAAGCTTATATACATACACTAACACACACCATTTCTATCAGCTGAAGGCTTTAGGTGCATGACCGTCCAGTGCATGAACTTCAAACAGACCTTTTTAGAACAGACTCTCTGGTTTTACGTCTCTGCCTCTAAAGAGGAAGTGCAGTCTGTAGGAACAGAAGACTTGCACTCTACTCACTGAACTACAAAATGGGCTTGGATCCACCCCACACTGAGGAACTTTTTCAGGTCTCCATGGGGAATTAGAGAATGCCTGTTCCTCTTAAATCCTTCAGGACAATATAGTCCTCTTCACTGGTGAAACATTCTGTTACTTCATCACTCTATTTCATCCTTATTAAGGCTTAAAGTCAGGGGTACCTGGGTGGCTCAGTTGGTTAAGCGTCTGACTTTGGGTTCAGGTCATGAACTCACGGTTTGTGGGTTCGAGCCCTGCTCTGGGCTCTGTGCTGACAGCTCAGAGCTTGGAGCCTGTTTCCGATTCTGTGTCTCTCTCTACCCCTCTCCTGCTCATGCTCTGTCTCTCTCTCTGAAAAAAAAATAAACATAAAAAAATAAAAATTAAAAAAAAGGCTTAAAATCTCTAATGTGTTAGTTTACAAGCTTTGTTCTTTTCTACCTTCTGGGGAAGTACCCTTCATGAATGAATATCATGATAACATGGTTGTCTCAACTTCCTGTTCACAAACCTAAAGTTCTCAGTTCCTCTATCATCTTGTAGATAATCCCTTAGAATCCTTCTTTTTCAAGATTTTAATCTGAATCTTCTCTAAGCCTACATACGTATCTTAAGTCTCCATCCTTTAGCATTCTATTCCTCCTTCAAGGGCCAAGTTCAGTTATACCTCCTCAATAGACCATTACCCAGAAAAAGACCAATATCTCATTCTTTTGAACTCCTCATAATTCTTCCTTAGCACATGTCAAGCACAGTGTGGAGGCTAATAGCATAGCTTCAACAGACCTCAGTTTGAATCCTGGTTTTGTCGTTCCCTTTGGACAAGTTGACTAACACATCTGAGCTGCATTTCCTCCCTTTGTGCAGATGAAGCATTCAAGCATTCAATAAAAATTAGCTTTCATTATCACATTTTCATATTGCATAGATTTCCTTATGTATAAGTGCTTTATACAGTGTGGGTCTACAAGCAGATCCCCAAATGTGTATGTTATGGGATCAGACACACAACCAGGCTTATTTAGAAGGATGTGGAATCAACAACTCAAGCATCGATTTTTATGAGGATTCTAGGAGATGCAAGGGAAGGAATATACCTAGGGGTGGTGAAAGTCAAGGAGGCAATTTTGTGTATGCTTTTTCACAAATGATCCTTCCATCCAGATCCCCAAGGTTTCTACCTAAGATGTGGGATAAATGAGTTCCATTTAATAGCTTATAAAAATAATAGGAGTGTGTCAAGAAAATCTCTAAAATATACTGAAGGCAAATGTCAACATGATTTGGTGCCCCAGGCTGCAGACTGTGATGTTATTGGGCTGAGAATATTTTTCCATCTATTTTAGTAAAGTGACTATTGAAGCATTCATGGCACAAGTAGAGCAAAGAGGACTCTGTATGGCAGATAGCTGGCCACAAGAAGAGGGGAAAGCCACAGTCATCTCTGGGATCCAAAGACCTTGGGTGCTGGACCTCACTTCCTATGCTGTGGTGTCCGTAAACAGTAGAGAATTGAATGAAACTCAGAGGGTATGCAGGAAGAGTAAACCACACCGCATCCAGGAGAACTAGATATTCCAGCACACTTTTGCTACCATAGCAGAACCTGAGGATTTTCTTAATTAGTTAGATGAGCTTATGATAGAATGGGATTGCCATGTTTGGCAGAGGAATGTTCATCTCGAAAAGGACAACACCATGTTCAGTTTATTAAGCACGCCTTCACTGCAAGGGATACATCTTTATTAAGAAGTCTGGATTGTTATAACAGACCAGCAGAGGAAATGGATTAGGGACTGAACACTGAAAGCATGTAGATTAAATTAATCTAAAATAATACTGGATTCAGCATATTCCAACTCTATCAGTTGTCCAGAGAAAAATCACCCCTATTCAATCAAACTTGAAGGAACATTCACAAGATGTTCATGAAGTCTCTAGAAGATGAAAAACACTGGGAGCATTTCACTCATTTAGTGAGCTGATTGAGAAAGGTGGTAGGAAGGAACAAAATTAAGGTGTATGTGACTTGAGACCAAGAGTATAAAAAAGTGCAGACTCTAGAAGACCCCGGAAGGATGTACTTGGGCATGTGGTTCGAACTCAGTAAATCACATGTCAGCCACAGGACAAGAAAAACAATGCCAAAAAGTATCATAAAAAGCAGGTATGAAATGTAAATTGGTACCCACTGGTTTTGATACAGTTTTTTATCCTGGAAATCTTAATTCCACTTGTGAATATATTTTAAGAAAAGAATTCAAAAGTGGAAAAGCTAGTAGATACCATTTCTTTATTGTTTAACATCTGGTTTATAGGATATTAATTAGGGTATAACCACATTATAGACAATTACACAATTTTTTAAAATGATGTTTATACATTTGTGCTAATGTAGAAAGTATTGTGTCATCATATTAAGGTAGACAATTCAGAATTAAATATATATATCACATGTTTTTGCTATATATATATATACACACACATATATATATTTATATAAATATATATCAATTTATATGTACACTTATAAATATATATATGCTTTTACATAGATGTTATATATAAATGTAGTATATATAGATGTATAATTTTAGATAAATATACTAAAAAACAGCTATATTATTTTATAGCTGAGAAAAGCTGGAAAAGTTTATGCCAAAATTAAGAGTGATTGTCTTTAGGTGGTGAGACTATGAATATTTTCTAAAATATATTTTCTTTTTTTTTTCAACATGGTGAATTATGAGCATGTATTGTAAGTATAATAAAAATGAAATAAAAGTATTTAAATTTCAAAAAACATATACTGCTAATTAACCTATCAGATAGTTGTATCTATTTTATCCCTGCCTGAGAGAGTCCACTTCCCACACCCTCAGTTGTTGGGACAGTATTTTGCCGATTTTTCTGTTCCTTCCATAGCGAACGACGGTGACGCCATCTTGTTGTGTGAATGCTTACCCTAAGGTATTTTCTGCAATCAGTGGCTTTCTCTTCACTGCTACAGCCCCTACTTGTATTCCTTGCCCAGAGTTCTGCAATGGCCTCTAACATCCTTATGACTTGTTTCCTTTCCTCCTCCTACTTGGGCGACTTGCATTGTTTCCCGAATAAGTAACTGAAACTGATTGAATCTCAGTTTCTTAATTTTTTAAAAAATTAAAAAAAAATTGATAAAAAAAGTGCTTGAAAGACATTAGGAAGAAGAGGGAGGAGATTCAACTTATTTCCCTATGAAACAGTATCACTCGGTGCCACGCAGACACTCCTGGGAAAGCTGTTAAAGATCGCAAATGAAAGGGAGAGAAAATGAATCATTTCCATGCCTATGGGACAGGAAAGAAGTTAGAGATAAGTAAAAGATAGTCTCTGAAGAAAAGGAAAAAGTAAATCAAGATTAAAAACGGTGCTTTTTCACTCCCTTTCTTCACAGAATCCACTCTCAGTTCCTTTCTCCTGCTATAATGTGGCACAGGCCCTCTGGAATGCTCCGCGAGGTGGGAGACAGGAATATGAACAATGAGCTGATTTTTTTCTTGCCTCCTCTAAAATTGGTCTTCAGCAAAGTGAAAAGGAAGGTTTGATTACTGCGTGTGAGTATCTCTCCAGAATTCAAACCAAGACTTAACTTCTAACAAAACTAACCTGAAATAAAAAAAATCGTAGCTTACAGAAGACATTTTTGCTCCTCCTTTAAAAAGAAAATGTTATAATCTGGTTCATGGAGGTTTGAGGTGCCCTAGGTTGAGCATTAATTGTAAACAGGTGACACATGTTAGGAACTTAAATTTCCCGAAATTTTAGCCCCCACCCCCTCCCTAAGTTGCGTGGAATCTGAGCGTAGGAAAGACTACAGAGTTTGCTTTGGAGACTCGGGTGTGGTTGCTATGACAACAAAACTTTAGGGCATTCTTGTCTACATGGAATAGCAAAATGACAGATGGCCCATTATGAAACTGTACATATTTGGAGATGAAAAGAAAATACATCACTCTCACGTCCATTCATTGTGTTGTTGCAAAAATGTTGGGCGATGATTACTGAGGGGAGTGAGAATAGGTGACCAGAAAGGAAAGGTTAAAATAAAACTTTATTCATCTTGAAACCATGTCAGCTGACTTGACGATTGCTTATAGAGCGTTGCCTCTTCCCAACCATATAGAGAATTCCATCTTTCAGGTATTTATTTGGCACCACGCAGTGCAACTTTGAAACTTCCTATATTATGACTACAGTTCAGAGACCAAAATAAAACAAGGTAAAGACAACAGGGTAAAACTCTCATGTAATTACCGCTGGGTAAGTGCGGTTTCCTTCCCCATCCTTGGGTGCTCTTGACAGTGTGTTGGGTGATGTGGAGGATTGAATGACCAGAAAGATTGTGTAGTTTACAAAGGTTCCTTGTAGTTCTGTATAAGATATAAGCTACTAGGATTACAGATCCAACGAAATAATAACAAACTTCAGACACATGATATGAAGTTCTGAGCTAGGTCCTGAAATTCATCATTGCAGATCCAGGAGATAAGTTTAGGAACTTATTGTATAAAAGGCTTAGGGATCTTGGCTGGTCAACTGAGTAGGGGTAAACACTGTGATGTGCCTACCAATTGGTACTGAATATTACCAACAGGCTGATGCCCTAGTCAAGGAAAGTGATAGTCTTGTGACTTAGTGATCATTTTTCAAGATGTCTGCAGAGGTGTACCTACCTGTCTACTTACCATCTGTTTATCTCCGCGTCCATCCTCATCTATGTATAAATGGCTGAAAATCCCTGATAATGAGTGGATCTCAAGTGAGGCCAGAGGCCACGTGTTAATGAAACTAGACAAATTTGACCTGTTTTCAAATACACAGGATGATGATGAAGAAGGGAATTGTCGGTGGTCCCAAGGGGGATCTTGCAGAAGAAATGTCTCAGCTTAATATTTTGAAAGCTTTCTGAAAGCTTTCTCAAAATAGCATGCTGCCTCAAAAGGTAGTGAATTCCCTTTCATTAGAAGGTATCGAGCATCAGTGTTTGGCCTCACGGCACGCAGGCATGTTGTCAGAAGGACTTAATTATCAGATTGGAGCCTTGGCTAGGTGGCTGGAAGTCCTCTCCCAGCTTTGAGATCCACTATTTTACGGTCCTACTGTGCTCATCAAACTCCTGAACCATGAAAGCTCCATGTTCTTGAGGCCCAGACACTTCTAGGCAGGGTCCACAAATCATTCACAAAATTGGATAGTGTAGTCGAGAATGAGTGGATATAAGGACAAGGCCAGCACGACTAGATTTATTCTTTTTGATGGCATATTTTTAACCTTGGCCTCTAAGGATGTAAAGTCAGTACATTAACCTGGATGACACTACCTCTTTACAAAGATTCGTATTTAAGTAATAGAAACATAAAGCTCGTCAAATGGAGGAAATGAATCCATTTCGCCTTTCCAAGAGCTCCTGCAGTAAATCAAAACATATTATGTTGAATAACGCTTTCTCATATTTTAATAGCATAACATTTATCGAGAAATAGGTTTGCTGCTTAGAATTTTTGTTGAGTGTCATAAAATATTATTAAAAATCTTTAATCTTGGGAGATAGAAGTGTGTGTATTGCTAATACACACACACAAATGTGTAAGTACTATTCATTTTTCGCATGTTGGCATGTTGTAAAATTCTGTTTTCTTTTCATTCCTAGATGTTGTAAATAAACTGGATCCGTACAGTAGGTTTTTGTCAGACTCCCAGAAAGACAATTTTATTTTATAGCACATCCTAGAGTGACAGCCAGAAACTGTTCTGCATCACCTCAGTACAAACAAAATTAGCTTTTCACAATATTTTTGCAGATGTTAAAGGTCATTAATAGAATGAAACCAGATGACTAAAGCAATACATTTGGAATGATTGGGTTTTATTTTTCTGCCTCGCTTAAAGACACAGAGTCCCATTCTCTCTCTTACTTGGCTGCATTTCATCTTTTTTTTTTTTTTTCAGTTATTTAATGGTTTCCAAAATCATAAAAGTGAAAGTGGTAGGATATGTATTTCTTGGCTTCTATCACCTTCCTTGTTTGACAGAGTTGGAATTTTATGAGGATGAAAATAGTATTAACTGTTCAAAAAACCACACTGTTTAACAATTGCCCTTGCTTTCTGTTTTTACTGAGGTCAAATATTTGTTATGAATCACTTGAAATCCTCTTTCCAATTAAAAAGAGGAGAAGAGATAATTAACTGTAAGAAACGCTACTAGATTTCTCTTTCGGAATGGAAAGGAAAAAGCTCTGTTTTAAAAGAACCCGTGACTCTAGGACAGCCCTGGCGGGCACCCTGCCTGTCTACACTGATTCATTTGTAACGTCTGGGCCACGAGAAAGCAGCTACAGTTAGTTAATACCTACAAGTGGTCACGATTACGATAGCACTATTTACAGATCAGTTTGAAAGTCATATGCTTCTGGCCCGATCCTGCTTTTATTACTCAGTAAAGGACACGCTGGAAAAAATTCTCATGTAAGTTAAAAACACCACAATTCCTTTTTTTTTTTTTTTTTTTTTTGTAGTGACAATGAAGTTGTAACAAGAACCTTGTCCTGGTGTCCCAGATTTCCTTGCGGATGTGCGGTGCACGTAGAAGGAGTTAACGTGTTGCCCCCCTATCACCGACAGCGCAGCCACGCCCCCACCACGCCCCCTCCCCCCACCCTGGTCCAACACAGCAAACCCATCCAGAAAAGCTAAATTTTCTGCAGACGTTCCTTAAGAAAGTGGAAGGAGATAGGAGATAGGATTTAAACACAACCGGCTGGGTTGCATTGCACCGTGGCAGGGACCCTTTTCCCGCTGGACCAGAGGGAAAGCAGAAGTGTGAGTAGGCTTAGTAGGTAGGAACATGAGGCCATTTGGGATCTGAGCCTGATGGCTCGGTCCTGGCACCGGCTTCGTTTTCTCCCTCCTGTCTCCCTGGACAGTTTCCTCCACTGTTTAACCCATCAGTCATGATGCAGATGGTCACGAAAATAACATTATGTCCTTGTTTGAGCCGGTGTAAAGGAGAAGCACATCCTTTCCCCCTCCCCCACTGAGGCTAGCAGGGTGAAAAAAAATAAATAAATTTCTAGGGAACAGAGCTGAGCTGCGTGGTCTGGCTGTCCCTTCCTGTCTCAGGTATGTCTGGAAGACTCTAACCACTGGAGATGCAGGTGTTGAATTTTGTGAACACTTAAAAATGTAAAAAATAATTTATTCTTATTTTTAAATGTGTTTGATATGAAATAAAGATCTACCTTTGTAATGTTTCATAGGCAAACCAGCTGTCCCATTAATTGAAAAAATACTCCCCACTTGTTTCAATGCTATCATATTCCAAGTTCATGTATGCACAGGAAATTGTTTTTGATCTTCATAGACCTTTCCCTTAACTAGCACTGTCTATTATTACTATAACTCTCTAATATATTTTGATTCCTGGCACTCTTCTTGTTATATTTCAAAATTATATTCGTTCTTCTTATGCCTTTATTCTTCCTTACAATTTTAGATTTAGTATTTCAAATTCTGTAAAATTTTATTGGCATTTTGATTGCAAATGAATTGAATTGATAGAAAAAAGTGGAGAAATTCAACATATTCAAGATAATGGACTATCTACCCAAATTTTTCTATTTCTATTTCAATTCTTTTGTGTCCATGAATAAACTATACATTTTTTTTCCATACACGGTCTGCCTCTATGTCTATCACAAATGCTGCTCCCACTACTACACAAATTGAGCCAGCTCTCATTTGAAGTAGTTTGCATGTATTATTGCATTTAATCTTTGCATTTACCCTCTGAGAAAAGTACCAGTTATTGTTCCCATTTTTCAAATGAGAAAATCAGTCTAGAGAGACTGAGTATTTGACCAATGTCATGAGGCTACTTATTGAAGGAGATGAGTTGAAACCAAACTGATCTGACTGGATGGATTCTACTCATTATGTGAAGGTAATTTCTGGCTTTCATGGTGCTCTCTATATAGATTATATTGCTATTTATTTTATTTTTTAAAAGGAATTCTTTTTTTAAAGTTTATTTTTATTTATTTTGAGAGAGAGAGAGAGTGTGTGTGTGTCTGTGTGTGTGAGCAAGCAGGGGAGGGGCACAGAGAGAGGGAGAGAGAGAAACCCAAGCAGGCTCTGCACTGTCAGTGCAGAGCCCGACGCAGGGCTCAATCTCATGAACCATGGGATCATGACCTGAGCTGCAATCAAGAGTCAGATGCTTAACCAACTGGACCCCCTAGCAATATTAAAAATATTGCTATTTTAAATGAAATATTGTTATTATATTTTTATTTGGATATAGCTGGCATATAGAAATGTTATTAATTTGTGTACATTTGCTTGACTCTAGCAATCTTTCTGGACTCCTAGACTGATTTTAAAAATTGCCTGCAGATTATTTTGGGCTTTTGCACAAACACACTCTATGTGAATAAAGACAGTTTTGGCCTTTCCTTTACAATTTTTATACTTCTTTATTTTTTATTTTCTCTTATTACAATGGCTGGTACCTCTGGTGCAATGTTGAATATTAGGAGTGCCCGTGGGTATCCTGGTCCTATTCCTGACTTTAACATTTCTGCTTCAAAAATTTTCCCAATTACGCATGATGCCCGATTTAAGATGAATCCTCTTTTTTGGCTATTGAAACTCCCTTCTAAAATATGTTTTCTAAGAGTTTTTATCATGAATTGAATTTATTGAATGACTCTTTTTTTCCCCACTTTTGATCTGGTAATATGACAATTAACACAAATAGATCACTGTTCTTGAATTCCTAGGATATGTGCTACTTTGTTGCAAAATCTTAGGTTTTGAAACACTGTTGGATGGGATGCACAAAATTCTTTTTTTCTTCTCCTGTTCCTTTCCTCTATTTCCATTCTCTGCAACATTTTGTTTAAATTAAGAATTTTGGATTACTCTAAGATTTAGTAAAAAAAAAAAATCACTTAGTATCATGACTCTCTTGGAGAGTTTTCTTCAATGCTTAGTTAGCTATTTTCAGGTTTTATTTATTTATTTTTTTGACTACGGCTAGATTTTTGAAATTTTAATTTCTAAAAAAATTGTCAATTTTAGCTGGGTTTGTATTTATTGACATGTTCTCCACACTATTCTACTTTGAGTAAAACTACTGTCTGTAGTTTTCCCTTTTCTCCAGTTCCTATTGTTATCTTTTTCATGAATGAGTCTTGCCAGAAGTTTGTCTGTTTTATTTTTTCAAATATTGACCTATCTGTTACATTGCTGATATCCACTGTTTTGTGTACATATGTGTGTACGTTTGTGTGTTTTCTTTTCTTAACGTTTTTTTTTAACGTTTATTTATTTTTCCGGGGAGGGAGAGTGAGAGAGAGAGATAGAGAGAGCAAGTGGGAGCAGCAGAGAGAGAGGGAGACACAGAACCTGAAGCAGGCTCCAGGCTCCGAGCTGTCAGCACAAAGCCTGATGTGGGGCTTGAACCCGCGAACTGCGAGATCATGACTTAAGCCAAAGTCTGCTGCTTAACCAACTGAGCCACCTAGGTGCCCATTGTGTGTTTTTTTTTAAATCAGAATTTTCTTTCATCTATGCTTACTTCTTTCTTTTTCCTTGAGCTTGTTTCATTGTTAATTTCTATTTTCTTGAGTTGAATGCTGAACTCATATATTTTTAATTATTATTATATTCTAATATGGGAATGTAAAATAGAAATTTGCTTACAAATATTTCTATATTCATATTATATAATGTTTAATATGTATTTTTGTGTTCTAATTATTATATACTTTTTATTATTTTTTGTTGCTAATGAATTATTTACATTTTTTAAAATATTTTAATACAATTTTTTGGAAGGGCAGGAAAGCTGTATTTCAGGATTTTATTCCCAATTTTACTGCATTATGACTAGAGGCAGTGTATATGATATCAACTTTATGATGGCTGAGTGCATATGGTATTAATTTTTTGGAACTGATCTATTTCTGGATCTATTTTCTTGTTCAAGTTGTGATTCAAATCTGTGTCATTTTTGTCTCCTTGATGTGTTGGTTTGAAAATTAAGCTAAAACTTTCCTACTATTACTATGGTACGAATTTCTTCTTGTGATTCTTTTATTTTTTGTTCTATTTATTGTGAGGTATGTTGTAAATTATAGCCAAATTCATAATTGTTATATATTTTTGGTGAATTTTCTTTTTCTCAACATGAAGTGCTCCTTTTGGTCCTTTTCCTTGCTTTTTGCTTAAATTTTATTTTGTCAACCTAGGCTTTTTAAAAAAATTTATTTACGTTTATTTATTTTTGAGAGAAAGAGACAGAGTGTGAGCAGGGAGGGGCAGAAAAGGGGGAGACACAGAATCCAAAGCAAGCTCTAGGCTCTGAGCTGTCAGCATAGAGCCTGACACAGGGCTTGAACTCATTAACTTGGAGATCATGACCTGAGCAGAAGTCAAAGGCTTAACCAACTGCCTCCTTGTCCCCTCTGAGATGCCGTATATCCTTCTGACATTTCTAATCTCATGCACACCTACACGGAGCTCTGTAAGACACTGGGTTCATGCCATATATGTGTTTAAAATGCTTTAATTTTCTTATAAAACTATATTGTAGATATTGTCTATTTCTATAAATGTGTATTGACCAGAGACATGCTTTTCTTGTTTGCTATTTCTAAATCTTAACTGTTTGTCAATTTAGTTATTTATTTAACAAAGAGCGATCTACGGAGTGTTGAGCAATGGGATGTAATAGTGAGGAAAAACAGAGACGGTGTCTTCCGTTTGATTCAAATCATTGAATTCCTAGTGTATGTCAGGCAATATTCTAGCTACCTGGGGTATAGCTCTATTCAAACACCCTGAAGCCTGTAAGGGCAATGGCTATTAGTAATACCACATACATGTGTAAAATTGAAACTATGACAAATGAGTGTTATGAGATTTGACTTTAGGGGAGGACATCAGGGGAGGCTCCCTAAGCAAGTAATGATTGGGCCACTATCTAGGAAAGGAAAGACTAGTTTAAAAGGTGAAGGAGAGAATAGAAGAATTGCTTCTCACAGAGATGAAAATGTGGGTACAATCGCTGATTGAAGAGAGTGTGGTGTTCTGAGAAACTGCTAGAAAGCCAGTGCGGCTGGAGTGTGACCTGAGGGAGGAAGCAAGATGAGAGACAAACCGGGAGATGTAGAGGGCCCTGTAGAACATATGACAAAGTTCGATGTCTATCATCTGAGCAAACAGTAGGGATTGTATTGGTTTAGTCATGGGAGTGAGAGATGGGTGTGGGACGTAATCAGAATATGCTCTTCAGAAAGATCACTCAGGTTCTATAAAGAGAAATTTATTGGCAAGTGGGGGAGAATAGATGGCAAACAGTGAAGATGTTCTTGCCATTGGGTAGACACATCTGGTGAGAAGGACTAGATGATGGTGGTACAAATGTGGAATGGATGGGTAGAAGGACGTGGGGGTAGAATGCAGAGGACCAGATGACACACTGCGCAGGCCGGGGGTTGACTGGTTTGTAGTTGGTTTTCATGTTAAATGCAATGGTATTTTTGATAGAATATTAGACTGTAGACGATGTGGATTCTGATCTTGGGTTTACTGCTGTCTTATAAAGAAAGACTTTGACGCTACTCAAGTTGTCTGAACTTGAGAGTTCTTGTAAGTGATATTGTAAATTCTCAGAGGCCAGAACTCATGCCTGTCTTGCTCACTGATGTATTCCTGTGCCCAGCACAGTGCTCTGTTTTGAATAAGTACTTCAAAAGCATTGATATTAATTGAGAGGTTGAATATGTTAGAATACGTACAATTTTACACCTAAAAGATACTGTATGCATCATTAGAGATGGATTTTATAAAATACAGATCAGTTTAATGACTGCAATGTTGATAGTAAATACATCAAATATTTCTCTATTTTTTCTCTCTTCTATAGAAAGTAATTTCCGACACAAAGTTCAATTTTGGGTGTCATTATACATTGATTTTATGTGAGTTCCTTTGGCACCGAACTCTATGCTTGATTGTGTGTAGATAAATCACAGTTCTAGAAAAATCTGTGGTTGTGTTTTACTCTGAACATCAAATGCCCCAAATGCAATGAATTCAGGTGTCCTTTTCTGTACCTAGGTAATACCTGTTAAATAGACACCTGCTTCCCTCAATACCACCCCTGCAGTACAAATTAGTTCTTCTCTATTTAGGCATAATTTGGTGCCTGATGAAGTATGTCCTAAAATATGTTTCCCTTTGTTTTTACAAGTTGAAAGGCTTTAAGAATTTATTCAGTTGGAATGTGTCAAGTGCAGAGTTTCTGACATGATGTACCTAAGGCCATAGGCAAAATCAATAAAATATTAAATGCCAAATTACAAGTAAACTTGTAAAAAATTAATATTTTGTCATTTTCTAGCTGGAACTACCATTATTCTCTCTCATTTTAGGATTACGTGAGTGGCTTCCATTCTCCCAAATATCTCTGTTTGCAAAACATGATATAAAATGACGCAGAATACAATGACCAAGTCAACGAGAGTGACTGAAAGTGTGATCATGTACTCTTTCTATCAGGCAAAACTCCTTTCCCAATTGGTTTAGATTTTCTCTAAGGTTCAATAATTCTTTACGTTTTCATGCTATGAGCATGAGATTTAGATTTTCCATTTCCTTGCCTTGCATTCAGGCTTGATATTATCTCCTTCAAAGCACTTCTCAGATGCGACCTCTGCTCAGCCACGTTGCCACCTTGTTCGTGCCTTCATCACATACTTTATGCCTCTAAACCCGCAACAGGAGCTGACAATCACTGCCACGGACTTCCCTCTACCTCGTCACTGCACTCTGTTTCACAGAGAAGGAATTGAAGCTGAGAGGGCATCCGTGTCGTCAGGTGGCTGACCTAGGATTCAAGCTTGCACAGGCCACTAACCCCCTTACCAACTGTCTGTCTGTTTTCTTCCTTTCTCAGCCATCTTACGTTACCCTGGCCAGTCACCCCTTCTCATAGTGATTCCTCACATACACTGTAATGTGGCCTGGCTGCCAATCACATTAAGGCCAAGCTCACCTGTAGAATTTGCAAGGCCTTTCCCAGTCTGGTCCCACATAACTGATACTTATTTCCTAAATCTTCCCAATATGCCACCCCTATTCTATGGAATCTAAACTCCCATCTGAAGCTTTCTTGCCCTATTCTTCCATAACATGCATTTTGTAGATCTCTGCCTCTCTTTTCTCTGTTGCACTTCTAAATTTAAATCATGTAATACTCTTCAATTGATATAGATTTGAGTGCTTTTTTCTTTTATTTTTTTATTTTTTTTTCCAGAAAGCCATTATTTTTTTTTTAATTTTAATGTTTACTTATTTTTGAGAGAGAGAGACAGAGCACAAAGGGGGAGGGGCAGAGAGAGAGAGGAAGACAGAATCTGAAGCAGGCTCCAGGCTCTGAGCTGTCAGCACAGAGCCTGATGTGGGGCTTGAACCCATGAACTGGGAGATCGTGACCTGAGCCAAAGTTGGACGCTTAACTGACTGAGCCCCCCAGGCGCCCTGAGTGCTTCTTTTAGATATCTTCTATTTCTTTCATCCGCTCATTGATCTGCTGTATTTCCCATGGATCCTTTATCTTCTCATTCTTGTCTCAAAGATTAATAGGTTTACAGGATACTAAATTCAGATTTTTAATCTGAATTAAATTAAAATGAGGAAACTGAGGACAAAGGAATTTAGTGTCATTAACAAGATGGGCCATACAGTACCAATATGTAATCTTGAAGGAAAGCCAATGAGGTTGTTTGAGACATGGGGAGCTTGGCCTGCCTGTGGACTACATTTATTGAGATGTCTAGTAGGTCATGGGTTGTCCAGAGCTGAAGTTCATGACAGATGCATGGACAAGAGATGCTGTTTTGAAGTTCATTACTGCAGAATTGGTGGTGGAAGCCAGGCCAGCATTTGAGAGGGCCTGGAGAATATTTAGAATTAAAAAAGAGACAAGGACTGGACTTGGGGGATCACTGACAGGTTTCTGGAAAAGCTGAAGGAAGAGAGGCGAGTATAGGGGACTGTGAAGGCAGGTAGGCAGGGAGGTAGAAGCAGGGGAGAGTGGTACTGTAGAGTAGTGGGGAGTTCATTGAATATGTTCTCCCAGAGATCTCTGAAAAGTAATATAGAAGGGAGATCTGTATGCCGTCCTGCATCACTGGGACTTGATTTCCATGCATACGCCCTTGAACATGTATATTTAAGACCATTCTTCTCTATTGCCATTCAGCTTCAATAACCAAGCGTGCATGCTTTTAATGAGACTTGGCCATACTTTTTCAATTGTGGAGGTAGAGATGGGACCCATGTAAATATCTTATTCCATCTCCAAATGATAAATTGTGTAACGATATGAAATTCACTTTAAACATTACAAGTGAAAGGAGTATGTGATTTAAAATGTCATGCTTTGGAGGTATTGTATGAGCAAAATTCCTATAGTCAATCATCCAAAGCAAACTATTATTTAGGGACTATTTGAAAATAGATAAGCTGAAAATACCTCATTTTAAGAACAAGAGAAAAGTGATGGTATATCAAAAATTACTTTTTCATATCAACATATTGGATTTTGGGTTAAATTTAGTGTTATTTACTTTAAAGAATCATAAAAAGTTAGAACTTCAAACTATCTCAGGGAGGCAATAACTATTGGTGAAAGCACATTTTATTTAAATTTTCTCTGAAAGTGATTTCTTTCAAACAATGGACTATCAGATTAAAACCAAACAAAAATATTTTTAGTATTCCAAAGGTTTGGATTGTTGCTTTAGAATGTTGTAAAAAATAACTTTTAGTGGGCTCAAACTATTCTTTTCCACACCACACAGTCATGCATAGAAATTTACACATAAAATTGTCATATAAATATACAATCTATGGTAGAAGAAAATATTAGGAACCTGAAATTCTTATTTAATTCTGGGGTAATTTGAAATATATAAATGTTGAGAGGCTTTAAATCTTAGAAGTTAATATCCAGAAGGGACATGAAAGGTTGTACACGAATTACAACTGAGGCCCAGAGATATGGTCAAGGTAGTTAAAATTTAAAAGGTAACAATACTAACAATACTCACAATGATAAAACTACTGCTTTTGAGTGATTAATATGAGCCAGATATGTCCTAGGTCTGCTGGTAGAAGATCTTATTCAGTCCTTACAGGCACAATTGTTTTTCTTGCTTTACAGAGGAAAAAATTGAAACACAGAGAAGTAAAATGATTTCTATTCCCCAGTTTGATAAAGCAAGTATGAATTTCATGACTTTCTTTTGTGAGATTCAGAATAAATAATTATTATGATTAAAAATAATTCAAGAGAGTACGGAAATGATTTTTTTTTCTAACTGCACCATCTTCTCTCCTGACACCTCCTCACTGATGCCCCTTTGACCATGACTGAGTTAGCTAATGTGAACCATAGTTTATTACATACACATTATGTTATGTGTCCTTAGGACATCCATCTTGGGAAGATTGGTCTTTCAATCAAAACTTTGCTGACCGTGTAAGCATCATGGTAGACGCCATTCTGGGAGAACACAGTCTGATAGAGCGGAGGAGTAGAAATCAAAACCCAGGGTGTGGGGTGGGTGGAAGGGCAGCAGAACCTCAGGAGCAAAGGCTTTGAGATGGGGGAGCCGACGGTGGGTTGGGGCCTGAGGTTTCTTATTCAGCTGGGGTTCAGAGAACATCTCTGTGAGATGGAAATTCAACTGAGGGCCCATTTTCTCAGCTTGTTTTCTCCATATTCCACTGAAAAAAAGGCAAATATTTCTCTTTTGCTCTCTCCTTCCCACCATCTGCATCGTGTTTTGGCATAATGCTAAGAGGTCAAGAATCCATTAATGTGGCTTTACCGTCAATTATAAGATACTCTTGACCAATAAACATCAATTCATGAAATTTATTTAATTACATGAAATCAATTGAAAGAAAGGAACTCCTTTGTAATTTTTATTTTTCTTGAAATGCAGTAGAACATCCCAGAAGGAAAGGATAACGACTTTGGGGTCTCCTGGGTCTGGGTCTGAGTACTGACTGTGCCACTCGCCAGCAGTCATTTATGTGGGCAAGTGTCTCAAGGTCTTTGAACTCCATTTTTTCCCCATTGATTCAATGAAATAGTAACGTGTCTTGGGGCCATGATGAGAATTAAGTGAAACAGAGTGTGTAAATCTCTTTGGCAAACGGTGTCTAACTGCTGTTGAAGTAGTGAATGAAAGGAATTGAACTGAAACAACACTGGAGGTGGTGCAAGGTAAGATGGAGAATTAAATAAAGGGACGGTGGTCAGGTAGCCCAGACCCAAGGATGATTCGGTTCACAGAAGAGACCCAGCTTCTGTGAGTGCTATCTTGGCAGTTGCAAAAGACACAGCTGTCCCATCCTGCTTAATTTAGTCACAGATCAAGCCCCGTCATGCAGTTGCCTCTTCCCAGCTGCTTTTGCTCCAGACTGGGAAAAGTGATGGCCCTGGTGAGGCAGATCTCGTGCTGACAAATTGTGAAACGTGGGGGTCCTGTATCTGAGCTTACGCTAATGAGGGCGTTTAGCACAGTCCTTAGCAATTTGTCAACACCTTGGCATTCTAGAACCATTTCCCAGGGCACTGAGTAAACATTTACATGTTAGAGACAGAACAAGCTTCTCATTAAGAATAATGTTTATAGGTCCTCTCTGTACTTTATCCCACTGTTTCAGACAGAAGGACCTTTTCTTTTCAGCTGGTGATTTAGTAGACAGTCTCAGGATATGTTTACATGAGTTCTAAAGGCTTTCCTACCTGAGATTTTCAGGGGTCTTCTAGATAGCCCTCGTGGGAAAGTCTTTTGCCGGTCTACCAACCCAAACCCTTCAGTATGCATGTTCTTCACATAGAAAGGATTTCCAAGATGACCAAATATGAAAGAAATAAAGAGAGGAAGTGAAATAATTTCAGGACACTCTGTTCTTGTCACTATCTATTTTGGGTTAATGGTACGAACATATGACCATAAACTTCATTGATGTGTTGTATTTTTTTTAATCAATTCATTTGTTTAAAAAAGTACTGCCAGAATGTTAACTTCTTGGTTTTGACAAACGTACCATGGTTATGTAAGATGTTATCATTAGGGGAAGCTGGGTGAAGGATATACGGGAACTCTCTGTACTATCTTTGTAACTTCTCTGTAAATCTAAAATTATTACAGAAACTTTAAAAAGTTTAAGCAAACATGAAAAGTATCACAGATACAGCAAAGTGAGATATCTAATTTTAACCTTGTCTTCCATAGCATTATATAACCTTATCAAGTGCACAATAGGAAAAGGGTACTTACTGAAAAATTATAATGTGGTGTTCTAGGCAATGGTATACAGCAAAAAGCAAAAAAGAAATATTCCTGCTCTCGTGGCACCTTTGGTAGTGCAGCAGGTGGAAACCACGATAAAGAGTAAGAAGGAAAGAAGAAAGGAAAGAAGGAAGAAAGGTAGGAAGGCAGGGAAGAAGAAAGGAAGGGAGGTTGTAATTTTACACAGGGTGGATCTCATTGAGGTCCTGTAAGAGGTGCTGTGTCTGGGGATGTCTGGAGGAAACACATTCCTGGAAGAGGAAGAGCCAAACGAAAGGTGTGGGGAGGAACAATAAGGTGACTGGAACAGAGGGAGTAGGAGGGAGAGGGGTGGGAGAGGAAGTTTTCAGTCCTTTGTGGTTGTGTGTGTTCACTTCACTTTACCTCATGGTAAATACGTTTTGCTTACGTGGAAGGAAAGAGAAAGAACATTTACCAGTCCCTCACAACAAACCCATAAAGTGGGAATAACTACTTCCAGTTTAATAGGTGATGAAGTTGAGGTTCAGAGAGAATAAGTAGTTAACCCAAGGCCACAAAGCAAATAATAGCAGAGCCAAGGTTCTGTCCTTATGTCTCAGTGTCCTACATGACCCGTCCAAACTGCCCGCTCTGCTATGCGGCCGCCTCTCTGTCACTGCCCAGCCCTCGACAGAGCCCCAGAGTAATCTGGATATGGGAGAAATCTTTTAGGTTAGATTTTATAGCGGAACACTGTGTTCGCCTGGGAGATTTAGTCTTACTTGAAGGGCATCTATAGCTCCTGATACCACTAAATTGTTCAAATCGAACAATTTAGTTGCTGAATAGAAAAGAAAAAGTTAAATTTACAGCAACTAGATGGGGAAAAGTAAACTCTGACAATGTAAAGAGAAAATAACAATAAAATAAATACATAAAAACCGAATTATTTAATCCTTAAAAATTGGGGGACCATAAGACAACGATATTGTCCTTGGCATAAGACCAGAAAGACGGTCTCTCAGAAAACATTAGCTATGACCCAAATGAAATTAATAATGTGCAAATCTCAGAATGGCCAGGGATTGATTTGGGCAAGATTAAAAACATATTTTAGAAAAGTCTTGTATTTGCCGGTGGCTTAAAATTGTTCTATAAGCTGTTTTGCTGGTAAAGTTGTGCCTACATTCACAAGAGATTACGGTTGGAAATACCCAGAATAAATATTATTAGCTCAGCACTTTTGGTGACAGTTTCAGATTTGCGGTTTGATAAGGTAGATGATTCTGTGCTTCCTTCTTGCAGGTATCATTATTAGTAGCAGCAAGTGGGGATGGTCTCCAGCATGTTAGCACAGAGCATGAATCCAGCTTGTCAGCTGGAGAAAATGATGAAGGGCTGGAGGTGTCTGCGCTTTCCATCCCTTCCCCTGATTTTCAGTGGAGATGTCGCTGCACTTTGCCCATTTGGACACAGCCCTGTTGTTTCACCTGGTCGGTTGGCACAACCATGAACCTGGTCTGATGCCTTCCAGTGCTTTTTTTTTTGCTGTCTGTCTGGGATCAACAACTATCATCCCGTCTCTCAGTACCTGGGGGCAATGATAAAAGAATCTTCTATGAGAGCACTATTATATGGAGTGATGGAATGAGCTCCTTACAGGGATAATGCTTCTTGCAACAAAAATTTTCAGAAGATATGCACCTGATTCTGTAATCTTTTTCCCTCCTCTTTCTTAGTTCCCATGAAAAGATGTGAGAGTGAGGTAAGACTCTACACTGAAAAGCTATTGCTTATACAGAGATGGTCGTTCTAGCCTGTCCTTCCCTCCTCAGCACCTGGAAGACAGGGAAGGGCCCGAGCTCTGTTGACATTGTGCCCTTGAGTTTCTCTGGTGCTAGGAGTCGTGTTTCTGTCCTCTTATTTGGGACAAGAGCTTTAGTTCTGATGAAGCAGCAGTACAAGACAGTTGATCCAAAGGTTAGACTATTTTAGCATTTCTCTGCAGGATTTGCCAAACTTGATGAGTCAGCTGGGCTGTTGCTGGTTTAGCATTATTTAGAAATATTTTTAGCCATTTGTCATCTGTTTCTGATAACTTGAGCTAAGGTGGCTTGCTGAAAATCACACGGGAACATGGACCCTGCTCAGGACTGCGATTCTGAACATATGCAGAGAAATGTACAACTGCGAATTCTCAGCACAGTCAATTGCTTTCTTTCTGAAGCTCACTTCAGAGTGGATATTATTAAGGAAATTGTATGTATATTTAACATTTTATTTTGGTGAAAGCAATGTCACCAAGGGACTTAGATTTATAGCGTAGGTTCAAATTCTACTTCTTGAGCAAACTTTCTTATTGGTTAAGGGCCTCTGAAAGTCTATGTATAATTACAATACTTTCTGAATCCAGTTCAGCATTTTATAAAATGATTGTTGTTGATTGGTTTTATACACGTTTTACATTAGCAAAGTCATCTGTACTTGAGTATTTATTTTTTTTAAAGTTTATTTATTTATTTTGAGAGAGAGAGAACCAGTGGAGTAGGGGCAGAGAGAGAGCAGGGGACAGAAAATCTGAAGTGGGCTCTGTGCTGACAGGAGAAAGCCTGATGTGGGGCTCGATCTCATGAACCTTGGGATTATGACCTGAGCCAAAGAAGGATGTTTAACCGCTTGAGCCACCCAGGCACCCCTGTACTTGAATATTTAAAAATAGATAATCATCATATTCACTAATGATAATGGCTTTCTCCTATTTTTCTTTTCATAGTTATAGTTAAAGACATTGAATTTAAAGTCCTATATTTTGGAAAGAAATCTTTACTTAATTATGTTCATAATTGGAGTTTATCTTCTGTTGAATTAGAATACTTCTTCAGAAAAATATTATCATGCCTATCTACTTTGTAATACATAGCAACAGATGTTTGTAGTCTAGGTTAGAGAACTTTCCTAATAATGGTCTATGATTGTCTCTTCTTTTTATTTTTTTAAATTATTTTCCCTTCTTTAATAAGCTATAAAACATGTAGTCACAAACTTGCACTCCCAAAATTCATCTGTAGCTTATGTGATGATGGAGCTGAAAATTGAAAGGTAAGAACTCATTGTCCATTTTAAAAACGGGTTCACTTTCCACCTGAAAACAAATTCCTAATTTCTTCAGGTCGAGGAGATTTTACGCCCTACGGGAGACAACATGCTTTTCTGCTTTGCAGCTAGATACACAATGTTTTGAATCCTCATCTTTCCTTTCCCAGTGGTTCCCAAACATTATTTCTCTTGTCCAAGCTTCCATTTCTCTCTGTGAAACAATGGTGATCATATCTACCATTGTGAGAGGCAAGGGGACTGCCTAGTACCGTGTTTGGTAGATGATGGACATTCACAAGTGGTAACTGATTTGAAAGAAGGGACAATGTGAGTTGAATCTCAGATAAGCCAATCGTCTAGCCAAGTGATCGCGGGCAATCTAGCTCATTTTTCTGAGACTTAGTTTGCATATTCATTAATTTTCTAATAATTCTTATTTGTTTGGATTGCTGTCTAGGTAGTAGCTAGACTATGATTAATAGATGCTGATATATGGTCATTATTATCATATATGACCATTGTCTCTTGCCTTTCTGGATGCTCTTCTCATCTCTGCCTCCCTGACTGAGGTGTACCTCTGAAAGGCATGGACTTCCCCTTGATGTCTTTGTGTCTATGCCGCAGGGGTAGTCTAGCTCCCAGGCTGATCATCAGGGCCAGAGCACCTATCCTTCCTCACACATGTTCAGGGAGGCTCTCTGTTTCCTCAAGTGTGGATGCCAGTTACATTCTGTAAGATTTTGGCAGCATCCTTCTACAATTTTCTGTTGCATTGCTTAAACAGGGATTGCTTGGTTGACACACTGGCCATTTGGGAACAATTTCGGATGGTACTGTTGACAGTCGTGTTTACATTGCTGTTTGTGTCTTTCTTTCTTAGTTCTACAACAATCCAGGCCTGGGAGATTCTATCCACACTGCAAAAAAGCATCTTTGTCTTTCTCTCTTTTTTTCCTTTCCTCTTCACCCAATGTGCTCCTTATTTGTATGAGTAGCCAAATCGCTGAGGTGTGTATCACAATTGATGATGATGAGTGTATTTCAGAATCTTCTATCTTAGGAAACACATTATTAAGTTTCCACCGGTATAAGTGAAGAAAAAAATGAAACAGAAAACATATGAAACCAACCAAGAAAAATAGGCTAACAAGATGAGTCAAAGGGGGAAAAGTTTCAAAGTTTAAATAAGAGGTTATTATAAACAAGAAGACAGGGGAATGGTATGAATGTTTTTATGGGCTTTGGGGTAAGCCAGACTAAAAAAAACCTACTAAAAATATAATTTAAAAAACAGCACTGTTACATATTTAGACAGATTGCAAATGCTTACTGCAAATATCTCTTCTGGCTGAGAAGTGGAAATTTTGATCAAATTTTGGAAAGGAAGGAAGAAAAAAGTCTTTAGATAATTTACAACCTATAAATAACTTTTGGCAGGGTGCTAAATTTGGTGGACGATGTTTTCCCATTAAGGCATTTGCAGCAAATGGACTGGATTCTTAGGAAACAGATCCAGAAGAAAGGAGCATCAAGTGTCTACATTCAACAGCTTCTATGTCATTAAAAAATCCATATTCTAACCACAGAGGTGGGATGAGAAATAAGATAAATTTATAGGATGATTCCATTAATATTAAGTACTAAAATAGGCAAAAATAACCTATTGTTATTAAAATCAGATCTTTGATGGCCTGGCCAGGTGATAGGGGGAGATTAACTGAAAAGGGGCATAAAAGAATTTTCTGGAAACCTATGTATGGATTGGGTTGGTAGCTATATAGATGTGTATATTTGTTAAAACTCACTAACCTGTAGTTATAAATATAAAGAGTATTTTATTGTATGTAAATTATACCTCAATAAAGTTAGCTGAAAATTTGAATTTGTACTAAGGCGTAGAAGAGAACATAAATATTAATTATGAAACCTATTAAGAATTACAATGATCACATATATAAAATATGAGTATGAATAGATACTAAACTCTCAGAAAATTAGAACGCATGATCTCTTGAAATAAATCCTCAGTGAATTGTTAATGAAAACTGGCTAGCTTTAAATCAAGAATTGCATGCTTATTTTTTGTAGTTTTCATTCATTTAATTGACTGTTGGATCTGAGTCAAAATCTTCAGAGTCCAGATTCCTAAGGATTTGTCTACAGGCTTTGGCCACATAATAGCACAATATTTGGGTTGAGAGAAAAAACAATCCAGACGATCATTTAGATGTGCACAAACATCCAAAGACTCTTGGCCTCATATTTAATTTCCTCAGTAAAATATGTATTTTGGTACAAAATTATAAATATGTGAATGTTACAATCTTTTTCTGGTATTCCTCTGCAATCGGATTTTCCCCCTTACATAGAAAGGTTCTATGCAGAAGCAGGTTAAAGCAAACAAAACTTTGTAACCTTGGGACACATATACAGGCATTCCTTATTCTATTATGTTTTGCTTGATCGTGTTTTGCTGACATTGTTTTTTGTTGTTGCTATTGTTGTTGTTTTATGCATTGAAGGTTTGTGGCAACCATGAGCAGAGCAAGCAATGTCGGCGCCATTTTTTTCCCCAGCAGCATTTGCTCACTTTTTGTCTCTGTGCCATGTTTTGGTAATTTTCAAGTATTTCAAACTTTCTCATTATTATTATGTTTGTTATGGGGATCTGTGATCAGTGATCTTTGATGTTAGTCTTGTCATTATTTGGAGGCACCGTGAACTACCCCCATATAAGATGGCAAACTTAATGGATAAATGTTGTGTGTGTTCCTACTGTTCTACCCATGAGCCATTCACCATTTCTCTCTCTTCTCAGGCCTTCCTCTTCCCTAAGACACAACAATATTGATATTAGGCCAGTCAATAACTCTACAGTGGCCTCTAAGTGTTTAAGTGAAAGGGAGTCACACATCTCTCAGTTTAAGTCAAAAGGTAAGAAATGATTAAGCTCAGTGATGAAGGCATGTTGAAAGTCGAGATGGACCGAAAGCTAGGCCTCTTGCACCAGTTAGTCAAGTCGTGAATGCGAAGGAGAAGTTCTTGAAGGAAATTAAAAGTGCTTCTCCAACGAACACACGGATGATTAGAAAGTGAAACAGCTTTATTGCTGATGTGGAGAGTCTGAGTGGTCTGGATAGAAGATCAAAACAGCCACAAGATTCCCTTAAGCTGAAGCCTAATCCAGAGCAAGGCCCTGTCTCTTTCAACTCTGTGAAGGCTGAGAGAGGTGAAGAAGCTGCCAGAGAAGAGTCTGAAGCCAGCAGAGATTGGGTCATGAGGTTTAAGGAAAGAAGCCAACCACATAACGTAAAAGGCAACATGAAGCAGCAAAGTGCTGATACAGAAGCTACATCAAGTCATCCGGAAGGTCTGGCTAAGATAATTAATCAAGATGGCTACACTAAATAAGAGATTTGTCAACATAAATTGAAACAGCCCTCTATTGGAAGAAGGTGCCATCTAGGACTTTGCAGAGCTAGAGAAAAGTCAATGGCTGGCTTCAAAGCTTCAAAAGACAGGCTGACTCTCCTGCTAGGGGCTAATGCAGCTGCTGACTGCAAGCTGAAGCCAATGCTCATTTACCATTGAACATCCTAGGGCCCTTCAGAATTATGCTAAATCTACTCTCCCTGTGCTCTGTCAATGGAACAACAACAAAGCCTGGATGACAGCACATCTGTTTCCAACATGGTTTGTTGGATATTTGAAACCCACTGCTGAGATCTAGTGCTCAGAAAGAAAGATTCCTTTCAAAATATTATTGCTCGTGGACAATGCACCTGGTCACCCGAGAGCTCTGATGGCAATGTACTGTGGAAGTAGTGTTGTTTTCGTGTCTGCCAACACAACGTCTATTCTGCAGCCCATGGATTAAGAAGCAGTTTTGACTTTCAAGTCTTATTATTCAAGAAATACATTTCATTAGGTACAGCTGTCATAGAGACTGATTCCTCTGATGAATCTGGGCAACGTAATTGGAAGCCTTCTGAAAAGGATTGACCAGTCTAGATGCCATTAAGAACATTCAGAATTCATGGGAAGAGGTCCAAACAGCAACATTCACAGGAGTTTGGAAGAAGTTGATTCCAACCCTCCTGGAAGACTTGGAGGGGTTCAAGTCTCCAGTGGAGGAAACAGCCACAGATGTGATGAAAATAGCAAGAGAAATAGAATTAGAAGTGGAACCTGAAAATGGGACTGAATTGCTGCGATCCCATGATCAAACTTGAGCAGATGAGGACTTGCTTCTTATGGATGAGCAAAAAAAGTGATTTCTTGAAATGGAATCTACCCCTGGTGAGGATTTTGTGAAGCCTGTGGAAATGGCAATGAAGGATGTTAGGATATCACCTAAAATTAGTGATTGAAGCAGTAGTAGGGTTTGAGAGGATTGAATCCAATTTCGAAAGGAGTTCTGTGCGTAAAATGCTATCAAAACAGCGTCATAGGCTACAGAGAAGTCACTCATGAAAAGAAAAGTCAATTGACATGGCAAGCATCACTGACTTATTTTAAGAAATTTCTAGAGCTATGCCAACCCTAGGCAACCACCACTCTGATCAGTTAGCAACCATCAACATTGAGTCAAAATTGACTCCCAGCTGAAAGCTCAGATGATGGTTCGCATTTTTTAGTAATAAAGAATTTTTAGAATGAGGTATATACATTGTTTTGTAGATATACTGCTGTTGCACACTTAATAGACTACAAAATAGTGTAAACATAACTTTTATATGCACTGGAAAACCAAAAAATTCATTTGACTTGCTTCGTTGCAATATCTGCTTTATTGCAGTGGTCTGAAATGGAACTCACGATGTTTCCAAGGTATAGCTGGTATGTGGTGGCAGTACTGTCAGTTCAAAGGTGCTACCTTTAACTCCCAGAGAAACCCTACTAGCAAGTTAGAAGGGAGGCACAGGTAGGTACCAGCCTCTGGGACAAGCAGATGTTTACCAGGAGTAAACTACAGTGTTTAGCAGAGGGTCTTGCACATAGTAGGTACCCCCAAAATATTTAAAGTTTAGAAAATATTCTCTGCCTTCAGCAATCAATTTTATTTCCCACTTGGAACACCATAAGGATATAGCAACTAGTTATGCTGCTCATTTTCCTAATGCCCTGAATTTCTTTATGGGTTAGAACTTTATTGGACACCTTATTACAGCGTACAGTGCTAATTTATTATCCTACATAAGTGACAATAAAATGAGAGCTTCCTCTGCAAACGTTTCTTATCATGATGAATCACCTAGTTATCAAAAGGTTGCAGTGTATTCCTTGGTGATCATGGAGTTCTACACAGGATATTTATTAAAATTTATCCAGGTTGGAGAAAAGCTTTACACATTAATCCAAGCCAGCCATAATACTCAATATGATTTGGGGATCTAATTTGGCTTCATTTGTTCTGCTTCAGGTAATGCCAACTTAATGATCCGTTTATGTAATTGTAGAACAATAATAAAAATGCCTAACAATTTTAAGATTCAGTGTGTTCCAAAACATTTCTCATGGAAATCTAATATATCACAGGGTGATCTGAGGGGGAGAAAAGGAATTCATGTCAATAAAGTTTGGGAAACATTTACAGTGCTGCAGTTTCATTGTGCCCATTTAGTAAATGAAAGTCTGTCTTAATTAGTTTGGGCTGCTGTAACAGAATACCATAGACTAGGTGGTTTAGAAACAGCACACATTTATTTTTCACAGTTCTGGAGGCTGGGAAATCCAAGATCAAGGTGCTGCCAAGTTCAGTGTCTGGTAAGGGCCCATCAGCTTCCAAGCTGATAGACAATAGGATTTTCAGTGTGTCCCCATGTGGCAGAAGGGTTGAGGAAGCTCTTTGGGGTTTCTCTCTCTCTTTTTTAAATGAAGATTTATTTATTTATTTTGAGAGGGACAGAGACAGCATGAGTGGGGGAGGAACAGAGAGAGGAGAGAGAGAGAGAATCCCAAGCATGTTCTGTGCTGCCAGCACAAAGCCCCATGTGGATCTCAAACCCATGAAACTGTGAGATCATGAGCTGAGTGAAACCAAGAGCAGGACTCTTAACTGACTGAGCCACCCAGGTGCCCCTGGGGTCTCTTGTATAAGGGCATTAATCCTATGCATGGGGCCTCCACCCTTTGACCTAATCACATTTCCGAGGGCTCTACTTCCTAATACCATTACACTGGGGGTCAGGGTTCAACATATGGACCTTGTGGGGATACCAATATTCAATCTATTGCATTCCATTCCTGGCCTCCCAAACTCTTGTCCTTTTTCACATGCAATATACATTCATTCTGTTCCAATAGCCCGTAAGGTCTTTACTCATTCTGGCACCAACTTTAAAGTCCAAGATCTCATCTATGTATCTTCTAAATCAAATATGTGTGTGACTCAAAGTACAATTCATCCTGGGGAAAATTCCTCTCAAGCTGTGAACCTGTAAAACCAAATATGTTATATACTTCCAAAATACAATCATAGGACAGGCATGGGATAGCATTCTCATTCCAAAAGGAAGATATAGGAAAAAGAAAAATAAGGAGCGACAGGTCCCAAGTAAGTCCAAAACCTAATGGGGCAAATTTCATTAGACATCAAGGCTTGAGGATAATCCACTTTGGATCAGTGTTTTGCCTTCCAGGCCAACTGAGGTTGCAATATCACCCCCTCAGTTCACCAGGATGGCCAGTAGTGGCTCTATACCTGGGTTACGTTTCAACATATGAATTTGGGATGGTTGGGAACACAAACATTTGGTCTATAGCAAATTTTCAGGGAAATAGTACAATGAAGTACCACATCGAATTTTATTTAATACAGCATCTCTCAATTATCCATCTACCTTCTGATGTCCCACGGAATACTGATCTTGAGAAGAACACAGTTTGAGACACACTGACTTTGTTTTTTACATTATATGTCCTCTCTCTCTTATTTCTCAAAACTACCCAGTGAAGTACTCACAGAGCCTAAATTACTTTCCAAAGTGAAGCTTTGTAAATTTAGTAGGCAAACTTAGCAAAACATGGGAGAAAGATCAAATTCAGTTGTTGTACTGTCATGCCGTCAGTCCATGTGTCCACCCATCCTTCCATTTTCCTCTCAACAAAATATATGCCTGCCTCTGTTCTAGTCCTGTTGGCTACAGAGCTAACCCAAATAAAGTTGGTTTGTGTTGGAATGTTTACCCTAGTGGGAGGGGTAGACATCTGATGAATAAGATGTTTTCAAGCAGTGATGTCTACAATAATGGAGCTCAACTGGTAGGTGTGACAAGAAGGGACTGCCATGGGGCTGGATGGGGCTGTTTTAGGTGGGGTAATAATGGTACTCCTCTCAGTGCATATAAAACCTGCTCTGAGACCCAAAGACAGAGAAGAAGCTCTTGCTACTGAGCCATATTTTAAATTTACCTGGAGGATGCAAAAATGGTATGGCATATGGTTAAGAGCATAAGTCTGGAGTCATGTTGCCTTGATGTAAATTCTACTTCTTACTGATTGTATAAGCTTAGGCAAGGAATTGAGCAACTCTGTGTTCCTGATATGTTATCAATACTACCACCATTATGACCATCTTTGGGAAATAAAAATCTGCTATAGACACCCAATCAAATCTCAGGATAAGGCTTTGTGAAAGAAGTCATTTGTAAGTGTTCAGGCAGAGGAGACAGCATACACAAAGCTCTTCAGGTAGGAAAGAGAAGGTTCTATATCCAGCAAAGCTGAGGACAGAGAGTTGAACTACAAAAGTCAAGAGAACACAGCCTGTACAAGGAAAGGGGAGTTTGATTACGAAGGGCCCTTTAGTCCTTGAAAAAGAATTCAGATCTTGTCCACAAGCTGGGAGGAATTTTTGAAGGGTTTAAAGCAGTCATGGGGTGGGACATACTCACATTTGTGATTTAGATAGCTCGTTCTTTTTGTTGGGTATGGAATGATGACCCAGAGTTTGCTAAAGAGAGTGGGATGGCAGAAATAACAGGATAGACAGTCCTGAGCCATGCAGTGTCCTAAGAGAGTGGTAAGAAGTGTCCTGAAGAGTGAAGAATGGATGGGGACGTGGCAGGGTTAGAGGCAGGGTTGTCAGGGATAAGATGACTATTTAGCTAAAATAAAATAGTGTCCTAAACTAGGAAAATGGTAGAAGAGCTTGAAAAAATGGACAGAATTAGGTAGAGGGCACAATAAGCTGGACCTAATGACTTCTAACATGTGTGGGATAAGGGAGAAAGGAGAAACGGGAGTTTGGTGACTTGAGAGACCAAATATGGGAAGTGAAATAGGTTGGAGTGGAAAGAAACAATAAGCACCTTTCCATTATTGTATTTTAAATCATTAACTAAGCATCTAGTTGTGTGTGGTTGACATTATGTGAATTTTACGTACTGAGACATGGTAGTATTTACTTAATTGTTGCATAGGTGAGAAAATCCCCTGAAATAGAATATTCACTTTCACATGAAATTAATAAGATATATTCTTAGTCGTTTACTTTTTATTTTATTTTATTTTATCTATTTATTTATTTATTTTTTTAGTCATTTACTTTTGATTTATCAGTCTGTGCCCATATAAGCAAGAAGTGGCTACAGGAATGATCTTATAGAATCTGAAAAGTATCACTGGTCCCCCATGTGTTAGCGTTGTGCTCAAGCAACCTGGGAGAAATTGCCCCAGAAAATCTACTGCAATTGAGAGACATCTGGAGGTCACAATGGAAGCTGTGGCCTATGGTTTTCAAAATCAGAGATTTCATCTAACTCCTTAAAAGTTTCTAGAGACTTCAAATTGTAGCTCCTACAAACTCGAATCAAATGTAACCTCATCCATTTGCACTTGCACTTCCAAAAGGAAATACTGTTCTTGGTTATGAAAATACAATTTCTCCCCTAATTGGCTGCCCTTTGTTTGTGAGCATGCCTGCTTTTATTATTCTGAAAGGACAGACACAGTCAGGCTGTAGAATGAGAGCCGCACATTGATTTCAGCAGAGTAAGGACAGCCTTGCTTCCTCATTGTCTTTAGCTTATAGGTAACACACTTACTTTCAAGCAAAATAAGAATTCTACAAGATATATTTAATGAGAACCTTGTATAAATTTTTTCTAAATGGAAAGAAAGCTTGTATATAAAAGCAATTTCTGTGATTCTTATATATGTATATATTATGATATATATGCACACAAACACATAGCCTCATCAAGTTATTCATTAAGTAAGTCTTTACTGAGTGTCTACTAGGTGCAAAGTAACATTCTAGGTACCAAGGATATCGCAGTTAATACAGAAGGAATAAAGCTCTGCCCTTGTGCCATTTCCATTCCAGTGGAGGAGATATCAGACACAAGATGAGTCTGAATGAGGACTGTCTTTGTATGGATATTCAGAAAAAACAAACAAAAAACCCAAAAAACCCCACAAAACTTGTCTAAATAATTGCCATCTTGAATGATCGCCCTCCTAAGTCTTCCATGAGTTGCTGAGAATTTACATGAGACTGCTGGTGACTTTAGGCCACAACTATTTGAGCAACTTAGTAACATGCAGAATCTCCACCCTTACCTCCAGATCCCAGTTCATTACATCTCAGTAAGGGCCCAGAAATCAGAGTTTTAAATATGCAAAGTCTAGGATGCCGATAGTCCACAAACCACACTTTGAGAAACCCTGCTATATAAGAAAAGTTCCATTGGTTGGGTCTTGTGCAAATTTTTTATCTTCTTGTCATCATTAACATCCTGCCACAGCCGTAGAAATCCCAAAGAACACTTCATTCTCCGGGACTTGAGTGGTTGCAAGTATATGGTGCTCTTAAAAGCAATCTGACACTATTTATTTATAGAAATATAATTTTTATTAAAAAATTTTTAACATTTATTTATTTTTGAGAGACAGAGAGTGAGCACGAGTGGGGGTGGGGCAGGGACAGGAAGACAGAGGATACAAAGCAGGCTCTGCACTCGCAGATGTGGGGCTCGAACTCACGAACTGTGAAATCATGACTTGAGCCATAATCAAGACTGGGCTGCTTACCCGACTGAGCCACCCAGGCACCCCTGAAATACAATTTTTTAATCAAAATCTTTTTGACTACATGTTGTTGGTCCCCAATTATCATGACTTATGTCATTCATTTATATCTGATAAAAATATGGTACATTTGGCTTTGATTATTTCCCTTGGTTAAAACTAGCCTTGTTTATATTGGTAAATATCTGTCATGTATGCTCAAAGGAAGATTTGTGTATTGCTGATCAATGTAAACAACAATACCACGTGTTGTTCATGATTTATGTGCACCTTTTTCCAGAAGTGTGGGTTTTAGAATGTCTGAGTTTTGTGTTAGGGCCCACTTGTCTCTGTCACAGATAACTAAGGACGGCACATACAGTCAAACTCTCTGATTACTCTCTTCCTGGTATCTTCTCCTCCTCAGAACTTCCTTCAAATTGTTGCCCAACTTTCTATTCCCAAGCACACACTTATAATACGCTCTGTAAAGATGTGTGATGTTTCCATGTTGCCTATAAATCTCACCAACTAATGCAGTTGTGCATTTCTCCCCTACCACTGTGTGGTTTATTGTTCAGCAGAGGGAATTCTTCACTGAGCTGTTTTATGCCACCAAGTCTGAGCATAGACCTTTCCTTTTGTTTAAAATATACTTTCTCATCATTAAAAAAAATGTTTTAAGTAAACTCTACACCCAAAATGGGCCTTGAACTCTGACACCAAGATCAAGGGTCACATGCTTTACTGACTGAGCCAGCCAGGTACCACTTCTCATCTCTGTTTTATAACAGCTTTACTGAGATATAATTCACATACCATATAATTTACTTGTCTAAAGTGTTTTTAGTGAATTCACAGGGTGTGCAAACACCAACACAATCTAATCTGAGAACATTTTCATCCCCTTATGAAGAAATTCATAGCGACTGGCAGTCACCAGCCCTAGTCGACCATTAGCCTTCTTTCTGTCTCTTATAGATCTGCCTATTTCAGACATTTCATATGGAATCATACAATATGCGGTCTTTTGTGACTAGCTTCTTCTATTTAGTGTAAACTTCTAATGATTCATCCTTATTGTATCATGTACTTCATTCTTTTTGTGGTTGAACAATATTCCATTGCATGGATATACTACAATTTCATTTATCCATGTATTATTTAATGAACATTTGGGTTGCTTCTAGTATTGGGGCCATTTTGAATAATGCTACTATGAATATTCATGTATCTCTTGTCTTCTTCATCTAGTTGCATTCTAGCCATCTTTCAAGACTCAAATCCAATGACAACTCTTTTGTGAAAGCTTCCTTGATCTTTCACGAAGTCACTAACCCCGCCTCCCCCTGACCCCTTTTCCTTCCCAATATGCTCACTTAGCCCTTTGACTGGGTTTTTATAACATGTCTGTCCTCTCGCCAGCTGTGAACTTCCCAAAGGCACAGCACCATGGTGCCATTTTTTTCATATCTGCCTTGGCCACTAGCATAGTCCCTGGTCAACAGTCAGATAAATGTTATCTGTTAGAAGGAAGAAATGAAGTAAAGAAAGGAGAAAAGAAAGAAATTAGCTTTAAAATAAGAGCCTTTTGTTTTTAACTGAAGTAAAAACAGTACTACGTTTTCTGGGATTCTTGATATCAAAATGAGTTGTTGGAGAAGGGAGAAAGGATTTTTTTTTGAGATAGAAATAAACTCATTATATTGTTAGTACAAAATTAAAAGTCTTGAATAGTTTTATCATATTACCAATTTTTATAAGAACAGAATTAAAATTGCAAAACCAATGGCAACAGTGAGTCAGAAAATTAAATATATGCAAGCTGTAAATAGACAATTTACATTCCTGTGATTAATCATAATAGCACCACTTAATTTGTGTTTGAAAAAGATGTCTTTTTCAGTTAAGCAGTTCTTTATCTTATAACATTTATTATATAGTTGGGAAATTACTTACAATATATGAAATATGTAGAATATACATAAGATTTGACATGTGAAATATATATAAGATTTGGCAAGAACATTGGAGAGAGAAAGTTTTTTATTTAATGCTAAGGAGAGAAAGGTCTACATAAAAATGGAGACACATATGTGTGTCTTTCAAAGTGGACAGCTATCCACTTCCATAAGCTTGGAATACAGAGAGAAGTAAATCTAAGATGTTAGAATCTGGGCTGCCAGGTTGGAACGGATCAGGAGGCCCCTTGCTCAGCAGGATTAGGGGGCTGGGAGAAAGACCCATCTTGCTTTTGGCTGCACCCATATCCAGCTATTAGTTAGTTTTTAACACTGCCAAGGGAGAACCCTTATTGGAGGTAAAATGGAAATGACTGCCAATTTTAAAGAAAGATCTGGGGTTTTCACTTTTTTGTGTGTGCCCACAAGAGTAACAGTAGGCATAGTTTCAAAGCAACGAAGACAAAACAAAATTTGACTTACTTTTTACTTTTTTTCCAGAGCAGAACCTGATTATGTCATTCCCTTTCTGCTATTGCTTTTGCTCAAGTACTTGAGTTACAAACTCTCGCCTGGTGAAAAATGCAATGAGGGGCTCTTGGCAATAATAACTATCAATGAGTGGAAAGCTAGGAGATGGCTCTAATCCAATAGTAAGATCTACCAATCAATAGAACCTATTTTGGGCCCAGGCACTCTACTAACTGCTTTATATCTGAAATCTTACTTGATAATTATTGTATTGTTCCCATGAAATGGCTATTTCTATCCCTATATTTTATGGAGAAAATGGAGGCTTTGAAATATTAAGCCCATTATCATTCATTCATTTATTCTTTCCATCTACTGTTTTGATGATTCCTAAGCAGTATCCCTGTTCGTTGTGAGATACACGTTCATCTCCAAAGCTATCACCTCCTCTTATACTCTGGAACCATCCCTTGTACCTTCTTAGAAACCTTGCTCCATGATTTATTTTGTCCACATGTGGCATGAAAAATTTTTCCATATGCTTTTTCCATATTAAAATCTCTTTAATTATTAAAACGCTGCTTAAAATTTTCTTAAATTTAATTCCAGTGTCGTTAACGTACAGGGTTATATTAGTTTCAAGAGTACAATATGGTGATTCAACACTTCCATGTATTTCTCAGTGCTTGTCATGACAAGCACACTCCTTAATCCTCTTCACGTATCTCACCCATCCCCCACACCCCTCCCCACTGGTAATTATCTGTTTGTTTTCCATAGTTAAGGGTCTTTTTTTTTAGGTTTCGCTCTTTTTTCCCCCTTTGTTCCTTGTTTTGTTTCTTAAATTCCACATATGAGTGAGATTATATGGTATTTGTCTTTCTCTGACTGGCTTATTTCACTTAGTTTAATACTCTAGGTCTTAAAATTATGTTTGCCTCTACAGCTACTTTATTTATCTCTTGCTATTTGAAGGTAAATTTCTTAAAATGATGAACATTCATTTCTGTGTCTTCCTGTATTCCCCTCTCAAACCTATGCACCTCGTTCTTTTCCACTACTCAATGGAAACTGCTCAAACTGAAGTCATCATTAAATTTCCAATCACCAAATAATGCACACCTTCATCTCTGCCTACCTTACACTATTGCTCCATGATATCTGAGCCTGTGGACCATTCTCTCCTTTGAGTTTCTCCCTCTCCTGACTTCCTTATTTTTCTTATCCTCTAGTATCTTATTCTCAGTCTCCTTTGATGACTTATCTTCTTGATCTAATGCTGAAATACCCGTCTTTCCCGAATTGCAATCTTTGGTCATTCTCTTTTCTTATCTATGTATTCCCTATCATAAATTTACCTAAACCTGATGATGCCCAAATTTATATCCACGGCTCAGATTTCTTTTCTCAACTTCAAAATCATAACCACAGCCACTAGCTGATACTTTCCATTTGGTTGTTCTATACATAACTCAAAACCAGTGTGTCAAAACCTGGACTCCATACCTTCTACAAAATTGTTCTTTCCATTATTTTATCAGTGACACCACGGTATCCAGTCACCTAAACCAGAAAACTGGTATTAGTCTAAACCCTTCCCTCCTCCAACCCTCCCCCCATCTCCACCTCCTATTGTCTACTTTCTATATTTTGTTTGGAACACATTCTCTCCTCTCCATCCCTACTTGTTACTGCTTTAGTTTACCTCTTTATCTTTTCTTGTCTTGATTATTGTATGAACCTCTTGAATTTTCTCCCTGTCTTCAGATGTTTTTCCTTTGCAATTTATCTGTCACAGGACTTATAGAAAGATATTAAATGCAAATCAAAGCATGACATTTTCATGATTAAATTCTATTAATGGGTTTTCATCTTCAGGAAAGTCTAAGCTACTGAGTTTGGCATAGAAGACATTTCATAATTGGGTCCATGCCTTTCTTTCTAGCTTTATCTATCATTCCCTCCACATGCCAGCCTCACCCCATACGACTTGAAGCATAGACTGCTTGCCATTAAAGGCACTTGGGATGTGATCTTCTTGGCATTTGTACCTTTGTTCTTTTCTTCCTTGAAACTGTTGTTCTCCCCTTTCTCCATCTATGATTTCCTTTGGATTTGTGACCGGTTGACCTTATCTCTCCTCCAATCTGAGCTAGATTATTTCTCTTTTCTTGGATCCCATGGTCCACAGATTATTCTTTATCTTTTTTTAAAAGTTTATTTTATCTATTTTGAGAGAGAGAGAGAGAGAGAGAGAGAGACAGAGACAGAGAGAGTGAAGTGGAGAGAGAGAGAGAGAGAGAGAGAGAAAGAGATTCCCAAGCAGGCTCTGTGTTATCATCATGGAGCCCAACTCAAGAGCTCACTTACATACCCATGAGATCATGAACTCAGCCAAAATCAAGAGTCAGACGCTTAACCAACTGAGCCACCCAGGTGCCCCGGAGTCTTCTTTATCTTTATTCTTTATCTTTAACATGACATTTATCAGTAAACTTATTTCTTTCAGAAATAGAGTGTTAATTTGTTGAGAGCTTTATATTTATTTCTGGCTCACAGTAGGGATTCAATTACTATAGTGTTATCAAAGGAATGAATGAATTGGTCTGAGTCTGCTATTTAAATACCCTATTGGAATCATCTTAGATTTTTTTCTAAATGTTATAGCAGAAAACTCTTTTCTTTCCAAGAAATATTGTGGATGAATTAGAGCAGGTCATATACCTTTCCCCCTTTTATTTTATAGAAGACATTGCTTCCTCTTTGAGTTTCTCAATAAAAGTATTACCTATACCGCTCTATTTCTGATCAAAGTAGACCGTTGGTGACAGAGAGCTTAGGTAAAGATTTTGAGAAAATTGGCCACAGGAGAATTCTCCTTCTTGGGTAAATTAAAGATTGTCCTAAAGCACGTCTGGCTTATGAGATGCCCTTAGCATGCCTGAGGTTATAGGATGCTTGTTGGCTTCCTGTCATTTATTTACAAATATCTAGCATAAGGGAGAAATGTTTTTTATAAATTAGCTTTAATTTATGTGTTAATGTTAGTGATCATGCAGGGAAATATTATAGATTTAGAGTTTTAGATAAAATATAACATTCTGTAGTTTAGAGAAATGATGTTTACAAATGTGTTAACTATGCATCATGTTGGCATAATCAGTGAGAACATCACAAATGAGGCTGGCTCATGTATCAGGCACTTGGAATGTATCAACACACAAAATAGACCCAAATTACTGTCCTGTGACCTTACATTTTAGTGAGGGAGGCATACAATACTTAACAAAGACAATAAATAAATGTGGATTATTTGGTATTGTAAAGATAATAAGTGGCTGCCATTTGAAATAGAAGGCTTATAGTAAGTGCCATTGAGAGGATTAAATATGGGCAAAAATTGATGTAGGTGAGAGAAGTAATCCCAGATATCTGAAAATTTGCATTCCCCACAGAGAGAACAGCAAGTTCAATAGCGCTGCCATGTTGATGTGCTGTTGTGTGAGCAACAGCAGGGAGCCATTGTAGGTGAGGAGAAGGGGGGGGGAGAGTAGGGTGATGAAGACAGAGAAGTAATAGGAAGCAGATTATTAGAATCTAAGTACTTTGGCTTTAATTCTGAGTGAGATGAAAAGCCTTTGAAAAGTTTTATACAGCTCTTGGCACATTCTGGTAAATAGTTTTAAAATATCACTCGAGATGCCAGTTTTGAGAAGTTTGAGGAAGGTAAAGTAGAGGCAGGGATTTTAGGAGGCCACTGCACTAATCCAGGTGGATGCCGTGACAGCTTAGAACAGGATGGAAAATCCAGACAGAAGGAGAATTTTTCAGGCTCTAGATGATTTTCTTTTAAGTTTATTTATTTTGAGAGAAAGAGGTGGGAGGGGCAGAAAGAAAGAGAAGGAGAGAGAGAGAATCTCAGACAAGTTCCACACCAGGCAGCATGGAGCCTGAACAGGGCTTGAACCCTCCAACTGTGAGATCATGACCTGAGCTGAAATCAAGAGTTGGATGCTTAACTGATTGAGCCATCCAGGTGCTTCTAGATGATTTTTAAAAAGTGACCCTAGTAAGAGTTTCTGACGGATTGAATGTGGAGTTTCAGGGAAAGAGGAATCAAGGATGACTCTAAGATTTTTTTCCAAGTAACTAGAAGGATGGAATTGCCAGTGAGGTAGGGAAAAATTAAGTGGAGCAGGATGGGAGGAAGAAATCAGATGTCCGGCTCTGGAAACACTGAATTTAAGATGTCAAAATCCAAGTGAAGATGTCAAGTAGGTACTTGGATTGATGAACCTGGGGTTTGGTTTGGGCTGTGATTTAAATTTGAGAATTGCCATCCACACACAGAGGTTGTATAAAGCCCTAAGATGGGATGAGGTCATGAAGGGACTGTAGGTATGTAGAATAGAGCACCATAACTCATTTTGAACATTAAATGATTCAGAAAAAGAGAGAGACCCAGAAGAGGAAACTAAGAAGGGAAGACAATTGTGAGGTGGAAAGAAAACCAGAGTGGGTCCTTGAGAGTCAATAGAAGGAAGCATGTCAGGGAGAGAAGGATCTATTTCATTCAATCCTGAAGATGAGTCAAATAAGATGAGGATGAAGGTCACTGAAGGTCACTAGGGAGATCATTAGTGACTTTGACAAGAAAGTAGTTCTCATGGAGGGGTGAGGGAAAACCTGCCTGAGGGGATTTTTAAGACAGCCTGAAAGGAAAGGAAATGGAGGCAACAAGTATAAATGATCTTTCCCGGGAATTCTACTGCAAAAGGTAGTAGGAAAGATACCGCATTAAGTGGCTGAGGAAATAACATGGACTTAATGTATTTTTTCCAATAAGGCAAATAACTTCTTTTTGAATGCTGTGCGTGAAAAGGATTCATTAAAGAGGAAAATATTAATGACGTGGGAAAGACAGGATAGAAACCTTAGAGTGATGTTTTTGAGGAGGGTTGTAGGGGGAGCAGGCTTATCCATAGTAGTAGGTAGGAAGACATTAATGAGTTTGGTTGCTAGTAAGTAGATTGTTGTGGTGGTGAGTCTTAAAATTCTCTTCTAATAGCTGTACATTTTAAACTCTTTTTGTTGTTAAGAATAATGCACAGAAAAGTATACCAAATATCAATGCGAAGCCCAATGAGTTCTCACCATAAGAAGACTGTGTGTGTGTGTGTGACCATCATCTCTGTCCAACAATAGAAAATTGTAGGCACCCCCAGCAACTTCTCACATGTTCCTAAATAATCCTTAGGCGCTTTCCCCTCCCCCAAAGTAACCACTCTTCTGAATTGAAACACTACAGTTTAGTTTTGAACTTTAAAAGGTAATATGCAATGTTTTGCACTTGTGACAACATTGTGTTTATGAAATTCATCCACTTCGTTGCACATTACTGTAGTACACTTATTTTTATTTCTATAGAATATTAGATTATCAGGTTATATAATTTGATTTTCTATTCTTCAGTGGATGGTATTTGGATTGTTTCTAGTCTTGAACTTTTAGCCTGCTATGAACTTTACTGGATGTATGTGGAAGGCATTTTTGTTGATACATGTCTATGGTGGAATTGCTGGGTCACCTGGTATGCATGCCCACATACAATTCCAGGAGATAATGTCAATCATTATCATTTCATTGTTTCATTTGCAATCCCACTAGCGGTGCATGACATTCCCATGTCCCAATTCTTTCCTATGCTTACAGTTGTTATTTTTCCAATTTCAACCTTTCTAGTGAATGTGGATTTTAGTTTACATTTCCCTAATGAAATTAAGCACCTTTTCATATGTGTCTTGGCCATTTGCATATGTTTCTCTGTAAAGTATCTATGCAGGTTTCTTCCCCTCTCCCCCCTTTTCTTCTATGAGGCTCTTTCTTGTCAACAAGGGATCTTTGTAAGTTCTGGATACAAGTCCTCAGCTGGTTATTTGTTTATGTTGGAATTGTATTTTCACTCTCTATTTGCCTTTTAACTCTGTTAACGGTACTTTTGAAGAGCTGACGGTCTTAATTTTAACATAGTCCCACTTACCAGTTTTTGCCTTTATGCTTAGTGCTGTGTACTACAATGCAACTTTTCCGATGCCTCAACAAAAAGATATTATCCTCTAGAAGTTGTATTAATGGTTTCTCACATTTAGATTTATAACTGACCTGGAATTGGTGGGAGATAAGGTCACAATTAATTTTTTTCCCCAAGGAAAACAAATTTTCTCAAGACCACTTACCAAAAGGGCCATTCCTTTTCCACATCTTTGAAGTGACACATTAGTTTGAAAATAAATATATATGATTGAGTAGGTTTTTTGATCTATTCCATTTTATTAGTCTGTGCATTTCCTTTTTCTCAATGCCTCCACATGTATTTTCTTAACAAACACACACACGCACATATATATGCAAAAAGACATATTTGTTAAATACCGCCATATTCTTATTATGTTTTAGAAGTCATAGATATTCAAATCTTCATACATGTTTATCATTTTATGGCTTGTTATTCCTTCACAGACTCCTTTCTAAGCTGCTTCTGGTTTCATTTCCCTTCTGCCTGAAAAGCACTTTTTAGTATTTCCTTTTGCAAGTCCACCAAAGCTAAATTTCCTATTTTCCTTTTTTCAGAAAATACCTTTGTTGTACCTTCGCTTTCGAAGAATGTTCTTTGGGTGTCACTTTCTGTGTTGGGAGTTATTGTCTTTCCGTATTTGGTGAAGCTATTAACCTGTGTCTTCTTTCTGTTGACTCTGTTGAATCTGTAGTCTAATTCTGGTCCTTTTGAATTAATCTCTTTTTGTCTCTGATACGTCGTAAGATTTTCTCTGTTTTCGGTTTTCAGCATTTAAAATGACGTACCTTGGTGGCTCAGTTGGTTAAACATCTGACTCTTGACCTGAGCTCAGGTCTTGATTTCAGGGTCTTAAGTTCAAGCCCCGTGTTGGGATCTGTGCTGGGAGTGAAGCCTACTTAAAAAAAAAATGATGTATCTATTGTTTGTTTTAATTTATACTGCTTTGTGGCTCACAGTGCTTCTTGAATCTGTGCTTTCTAGTTCATCGATTGGGGGAAATTTTCAACCATTTATTCACCTCTTGAAATATGACTTGGGCCCTATTTTGCTTTCTTTCTGGGACTTTAATTACATGCATGTTAGGTAGCTTTTTTCCCTTTTTTCTCTCTTTTCTACTTTCCACGCACATATTTCCTATTTGTTTTGTTCAGAGTATTTTCCTCTGTCTGTCTTCTGGTTCAATACTATTCTTTTAAGGTCTGTTTAATTTTCTGCTAAAATTATACATTGGATTCTTAATTTTGGATATGATTTTTTCAGTTCTAAAATTATCTTCTTTTGTTTTTTTCAGTTCTAAAATTATCTTCTTTTGTTTATAGTTTTCAGTATTCTTTTGAAATTCTCAGCCTTGCTTTTTATCTTAAGCTTTTTTAGCATAGTTATTTTAATGCTCTAAGCTCAATAACACTGTTTTCTGTGTATCTATGGTATTTTTTTTTAATTCATGTGGTGTTGTCTCTTTCCATGCACGGTCTTTTGATTGAATCCTGGATATTGTATGTAAATATATTTTTTAGAAAAATTATTGAGGATAATATCTTCCTTCAGGGAGGATATATTTTTACTTCTGGGAGGCATCTAGGGGCGCTAGCAATCTGAATCATCTAATCCAATTTCAGGGATTGAAATAATTCAACCCTTATCTATTTCTGGGTTGGCTTTATTCTTATGATATAGTAAAATATGGGTAGTTTACCAGGATCCCTCTGTCTTGGCTGGACCTATTTTCCAACATTTGTCTCTCCAGCCAGAGAAGATACTGGAAGTGCTTATTCAGCTGCTCAACCTCTCACATCTCGTCCTGACTTGGTAGAAGTTCTCGGGATAAATGGCAACCTCAGTTATCTGAGTTTTTCTTCTTCTCCTGATCCAGTATCACCATTCTTCATTATCTTATTAGTTCTATCTTGCTTTCAAAAAACTTTTGTGTATATTTTTTCCCATGATTTGCTTTTAATGGAGAAATTGTCTATTCCCCTTTCACTTGAAATGACATGACTTATTGCTTCAATTTTTAGTCTGGTAGGGAGCAAAGGCATTAGTTTTGTACAAGGAGGTGAGAGGAAGTGCTGGAGGCTTGAAGAGCAAGAAGAAGGTGGGAAGGAGCCAATTGGCATAGTGAGAAGGTAAATAGATGAAGGCATTATAGTATGATTTCTGGGCACGTGGCAGGGTTTATGGTTATTAATTCAAAATGGTACCAGGAAGTGTGGTGGTGTTTTCTTTAGCTATGTTCTTTTGTTATACAGTTCGAAAAGGCAGAGGGTGATTGGTGTTATCTAGGTTTGTAGTTTTGACAGTCAAGTCCAACAAAGATTGCGATGGGCAAGGGAATTGAGTGTCTATGCTAGAGGGTCATTAAAATGATTGACTATGAAATTTAATCCAGGTGAGGAGGGAAGAGAGATCATGAAGGTGAGAGACATTGAATAGTGATGGGTGTTCAGTGAACTGAAAGTACCCATGGGATGAAAAGATCATTGGCCTTGGAGTACTAAAGAAGTGGACTAGAAAGAGGTGGAGCTCAGAGAGAGGGATATACAGAATGGAGATTGTAGGTATGGATAAAGACAAGCTCTGAGACAGGCCCTTAAGGAGGGGAAGTCACTGACATGAATGGAAGTCAAATTGACAGAGAGGGATTCAAAGACGGGGAGCTAGAACATTGGAAGAATAATCTGTGTGTGTACTGAAATGGCTGGGAATTAAGACCAGAGTACCACTGAGGTGTTAGCAGGCCATGAGAAATGAAGAGAAGAAATAAAAAGAAATGAGAAGAAGGAACATGGGTAGTGGGTAAGTAACAGGATGAGTGGTGAGTGATATTATCTCATGGAGTGTTAAGCAGGTCTGGAAGCATTGATAAGGTCAAACTGGACAGCCACTCCGTGTCTGGTTTCATTGGTAGGAGGCTGAGGGAGAAGCTACCTGCATCACCTGAGAAGAGAGAAGGGAACCACTGTCTGAAGAGATGATCAAATTTCAGTTAATGCAAGGAAAAGAGGACTCTTTAGTGAAGAGTTTGAGGATATGTGATATGTTTGTGATGAATCACAGACTCCCAGAGACACTGCAAGTTTATATATGTCTACACTGAAAAACTACTGTTGGGAATAAGTAAGAAAATGTATGTGAGAATACCAAGCACAGTGCCTGGCCTCGAGCATGGTTAAATGTTAAGAGTCTCTTCACTCTGGTAAAATACCAGCTTCATATTGTTTAGGCTAGTTCTAAAATATGTCATGAGAGAAGGAGAGGTTTGGCAATTTATTTAGACCTCTTGATAATAAGCATTAATTAAGCATGTGCTCTTTTTACACACACACACACACACACACACACACACACACACACACACACAGTGTATAATACTGCACCAATGCATAAACTAAATTGCCTTTGGCAGCAAATAACAGAAAATACAGCTAAAATGGCTTAATTTATTATTTATTAACGCAAACAACAAAAGGTCTTATGGTAGGGTGACTTCATGTTTTTTTAATTAAGAGTTCAATGACATCATCAAGGTCATAGCTTCATATTTTCTATTTTTCCATTCTGCCATGTTCAGCATTTTGGATTGTTTTCTTATGCTGCCTCTCTTTATTAACCCAAGATAACCAGTGCAATTGCAGTCACCGCCCCTAGGTAATCTAGTGGAATAAAAAAGAATTTCCTCCTGTGTGTGACTTTCCCACAGTGAGAACTTTACATAATGCTTCTCCTCAAGTCTCACTGTTTGGAGCTTCGCCCCATGCCCACACCCAAACCAATGACTTCCCAGGCAAGGAGGCCACCCTGATTGGTTCAGACCAACTTGCACCCTCTCTCTCAGCTTCCTGCCTCCGTCCCTGAAGAACATGGCTACATGGTGAATAAAATCAAGGCTTTTTTAGCCTGAAAAACGTTGTTCAAGAGGTTCACACGGTTGTTTTTTATATTACTTATCACAATTATATTATGTAACTATATGCAGAGATAATATCTAAACAGGCATAGAATGTACTAATTTTCTATTGTTGCACATCCAATTGCCACTAATTTAGCTTCTTAAAATAAGGCATATTTATTAGCTCACAGTTTTCGTGGGTCAGGAGTTCGGGCAAACTGGATCTTGCTCGGGTCAGGCTCAGGGTCTCCTTTGGCTGCGGTCAAGGGTTGGCCACACTGAGGTTCTCATCGGAAAACCAGGACCCTCTCTGAAGCTGATTTGGTTTATTGGCAGAGTGCAGTTCCTTGAGGGTAGAGTAATGAGGCTCGCCTTTTCCTTGCTGGCTGTCAGCTAAGGACTGCTCCCAACTCTTAGAGACTGTCACAGTTTCTTACTATGTGGCCCCCATAGATAGTTCACAACACGGATGCTTGCTTTTTTCCCCAGGTCATCAAAAAGGCTCTGAATTCCAACTCTTTCCAATCTGCAACAAGGGAGTCTTACGTAATGTAACCTAATGAAGAGAACAACAATCTCATCCCATGTACTGGTCCCACTGACACCCAAGGGAGGGGATTATACAAGATGTATACACCAGGCAGTGGGAATCTTGGGGCCCATTTAGGATTCTGCCTACTGAAGTACTAATGTATTTTGTGATTATATTAGTTTTATGCCCATGCAGATTTACTTTTTTTTTTTTTTTTTTTTAAAGAAGTGTCTTTCTTTTCTCTGCATTCAGTACCTAAAATTCACTATGCACTCCAGGGGCACAGAAATAAAGCGATTTACTACAACAGATTACTAGTCATAGCCAAATGCTCCAAACTGAAATTAGATTCCAGAAGAAAAGCCTTTAGAAGGATAGCGGGGGTACGACTGTCAATCTCTTCTTTGCCTACTCACTTTTAAAAAATTCTAATTTCTCTCCCAACAGTAAAATATCTGTTCACAAATCCTGTCTCAGAATATCCCCTTTCTTCTCCTGTCCTGCTGTGATTTGTCTCTCTCTTCCTTCTGCCAGCTTGAGATTTTCTCGGCTGGGCAACTTGAGGTCCTGACTTGGGGTCAGTTTTTCTGGGGCATGGTTGTTGGAACGAAGTCAAGGCGGTTCTGGGTGGGGAAGTTCTCTAAGCAAGATAAATGAGGAAAAGTTTCAAGTCAACCTCATGGACTCATTGCACATGGACTCATGGGCTCACAGTTTTGAAAATATTTTAATGAATGTAACAAGCTGCTATGGTGTGGGGTCCTTATTCAGATCCGGGTTCAACCCAGACAACTACCAATACATTTGGCTACAATCTGGGAAATCTGAATGTGTATCAGATATTAGATGGCATTAAGGAATTGTGATATTCTGTTAACTTTGATGATGACTCTGAGGATTGTAAGAAACGTGTATAATTTTTAAAGATCTGTTTCTAAGTGTGTAGCGATGATGGCTGCTCCTCGACAATAATTGAGGGGTGGGAGGAAAGAGAGACAGAGCAATAGATGAAGTACAAGTGGCAAATTCTTGATAATTATTGAATCTTGTGATCGGTATATATGGAAATTCATTATCTCATTCTATTTTCATATGTCTTAAATTTTTCATAATAAAACGTTTTAAAATGGGATTTTCCACATTGCTGTTAAAATTTAATGCATTTAGGCTCTCGCTTCTCCACTTGAATGCCTTTGCAAAAACTAAAACAATGATGTGGTAAGATGTTTATTTCCCTTCTATATCTTTAAGAAGAAGAGACTTAAACAATAAAATGATAAAGGTACTTAAAACAGTCACCATGTAGATTGGTTTTAAAGTTATCTTCCTCTAACATTTGAAAAGGCAAATCTGAATTGTCATTAATTTCCCAGTCTTGGGATTCGTCTTGAATCAAAATTTATTTTCCTTTCTCCCAATGCTTTCAGAATTTTTTTTTTTGAATTCACTTGGCAAGGTATCTGAAGGTTTTTCTTTATTTATTCATAAATCCCTGAGTTCTGTCTGCACATTTGGCAGCAAGTCCATTTTGAAACTGACTTTCTGAGTAGATCCTGTTCTTCCATATATTGGAATCTTTCATAGAGACCCAGACATAAATGGTGTTAGAGAGACAACCTAAGTAAATAGATTGTGGTGGATAGGTGAGCTAAAAAGTAATAAGAAGTTGTTTCTCTGTTATCTCTTGCCCCACTATGAAAATACTAATACCATCTGCTTTTACAATAATGCAAGCCACCCACGTATATTGATGGATTGCCATGGCATGGCTTCACTTTGGCCTTCTGTTTGCCAGCACCTCTGATCTATATGGTGGGACATTACTTCATCCTGATTAATGTATAACTGAATGACCACACCTGTCTTAAATGTTATTAGTAGGGCTTTTGTCTTTGTTTTTATGCAGCAAAGTTGATGGAATTCTGCTAGGAGCTGAACTGTGTACCCCCCGAATTCATATATTAAAGACTTAACCCAAAAGTTCAAAATGTGACTTTATTTGGCAATAGAGCCATTGCATATGTAATTAATTAAGATGAAGTCATTAGGGTGAGCTCTAATGCAACAGGACTGGTGTCCTTCTAAAAAGAACACTGCGTAAAGAGAGACACACGCACATAGGAAAAACAATGTGAAGATACAACCAGAAGGTGGCCACGCATAAACCAAGGGAGGGAACCAATCTTGGCAACACCTTGATCTTGGACTTTCAGCCTCCAGAACTGCGAGACAATAAATCTGTTGGTTAAGCTCCTTGGTCTGTGTTATTTTGTTGTGGCAATAGAAGACTATTAAAAACTCCAGACAAAGATTAGATGACTTTTTCTTTATATTGTCGTGTTGAGCCTTTATTTTTTGCCTATGTGCAGGCTGCACGCATTCTTAAAAGCTATATAAGTAAAATATCTGTATCACTCCTTAAGGGTGTGTCTGCAAAGCACCAAGTGAAGTGAAATATCCGTTATTTTTGACTTGCACATAATCAATTCTAAGCAAGGACAGAGAAAAGCCAAGGTTTAGTATTGAGCATCTGGCTTGGCTCTCGTTATTGGCTGTCTCTGCTTTGGCATTCTCTACCTTAGTTATACCAGTTGGTTTTCTTTCTCTTCAATGTGGGGAGTAGAGGGAACATGGAGGAATCCTAAACACAAGATTATGATAGTTTTATTTGAACTGGTATTGTTATGTAATAAAATTGCTTTTCCTTTTTTTTTTTTTTTAACATAAATTATACCTCTAAAGTCTAGTGGGAGAGAATCACTAGATAGGAAAGGAGTTCAGGGGCACCTGGGTGGCTCAGTCAGTTAAGCGTCTGACTCTTGATTTCCGCTCAGGTCATGGTCTTCTGTTTCATGGAATGGATCCCTGCATTGAGCTCTGTGCTGACAGTGTGGAGCTTGAGATTTTGTCTCTCTCTCTCTCTCTCTCTCTCTCTCTTTGCTCCTTCCCTGCTTGTGCTCTCTGTCTCTCTAAAAATAAATAAACATTTCAATAAAAGGAAAACGAAAAGGACTTCAGCAGACCAAGAAATAATAGTAAGTTTTCTTTCTATAATGTGAGTATTTTTTCCATTATCTATTACTTGTATGGCCCTGGGTAAGTCCCTGAATGGTTCCAGATTTCAGTTTACTCATATTCAAAATAGATATAATCAATCATGAGAATCTTTTCGAAATAAAATAAGATAGTCAATATGCATAAGTTCTGAGAATACAAAGCACTATGGAAATATAAGACATTAAACACGATTAGGTCTATGAAGGCAGAGTCTTACATTACTATAAACAAATATTCTAGCATATGACCTTCTTTATGGAATCAAGTCAAGCTCATGAAACTGAAATAATTGTTTAAAATCGTTGGAGGTTAAGACAGCCTAATAATTCATCCTTTTCCCAGAAGCCAGCACAGTATTATTCTATTCCTAGTAGTGGCAGATTATGTTTTTCAAAAATATCCCTTCCAACACATTTATCTCATCCCACATGCTTTTCTTATAATGTGGCTGACACTCCTCCCACTAGAGGTTGGGTCTATGCTCCTTCCCCTTGTGACTGTCCTGACCAATGAAATATAGTAGAAGTGATGCTATGTGCCTTCTGACCCAGGGTAATACAAGGATATGACACCCCCTTCCTCATCTCTGTCTCTTTTTGTCTTTCCATCTCTCAATCACTCTCTCTGTATCTCTTAGTGGCTGTCTCTCTCTCTCTTTATCTCTGTCTGAGGATCCTTGGCTTTGGGAGGCAGCCATCTTGTTACAAGCAAACCCCGGACACGTGGAGAGCAATGCGTGGCTACTGCAGTTGGCGGCCCAGCCAACGTCTCAGCCCGCATCAGCTGCAAGACACAAGCCTTGAGGGAACAAGCCTTCAGTTGATCAGAGCCACATTCTCCTAGTTCTAGTTGAGGCCCAGACATCATGGAACAATGATGGGCTGACTTCACTGACTTCGCTTTCTGACTCACAGAAACTGTGGAAGATAACAAAGGACACTTTGTGTTTTTTGGAGGATAACACTGGTTAAAATTAGATTGGACAAAGGAAAGATTAATATACTGAATTAACAAGTTACACTCTGTTCACTATGAAGAAGCTAACAAAGGGCGCTGACACACTTGGCTTTCCTCATGGACAAAAGAGGAATTGGAGATTATACTATGTTTGAGATAAACATGCAAAGGAGAGGGGGAGTGTCCTTGTTTCCATGAAATGATGTTGCCCTGATTATTATGTCTAAGTGGATTGCAGGCTTTTCCCAATTTCAAATCAGATAAGGGGGTAAGTGCAGAAGCAAAAAGAGAAACAAGAGGTGTTTACTTGTAGGGATGTGAATGGCTATAGCAATGCTAACGTGGGGTAAGTGTTCACCAGCCGTGAACATGTATCATTTAAAAATCAGAAAAGGGAAATCAGACAATTATTTTTAATGACCATTTTTTTTAAATGGAAAGGTCAGTGTGTGTTTGTGTTTAAGATTTCTAGCACACATTGACTCACTCCCCAGTTATAACTTTTCCTTCTCTGGCCTGACCTACTTCGTGTTCAACGTCACTATGGTTATTAAAATAGGGGCCTGATTAGCATCAGTAGTGGTCACTGGACCATTGAGAACACAAGCAGTGGTTTCAGAGGAAGAAATTGGGGACAGAACTAATAATACTGAAATACTGAAAGGTGGAATCTGGTTCTGAGTAATGAGGATGTGGTTTCTAAAACCATCTGATGTGCCCCACCAGAGCTGATATAACTTTTCTTCATGGAAAAAATAAGCATGAAAGTATTTAGAGGTGCTTTACCTTTCTTATATTTTTATTTATTTTTTTTTATTTTTTAAGATTTTAATTTTAAGTAATGTCGACACCCAACATGGGGCTCAAACCCACAAACCCAAGATCAAGGGTTGCATGCTCCATCAACTAAGCCTCAGTGGTTCTTTTTAAGTCTGGTGTCATTTCAAAGTTGAATGACAACATTACTACTTGCCCTTGCCTTTTAATTGACTTCCTTGGAGATTTAATACATAAAGTCACTCTTTGTTCTAGTGCCAGTCCCCCTCCCCCTCCAAGAACATTTCTTTTTCTTTTAGGTCTATGCTACTAAGTTGTCAGTGTGTTTTACTACTTTCTCATAGGAGGGTTATATTTTTTCCTAGTTTTTCAGACTTTATTTTGGTTTTTACTTAAGGTTTCTGGACTTAGGGACCATCATGTCATGTAAGAAACATACTGACATCTTCAAAATCTGTTGTAACAGTGGATGGATATCTAATTTAGAAATTTGCTAAGGTCCCGCAATTTACTTTCTACTAGATTTGTTCGATTGATAAATCTTCCATAAAAAAAATTCAGAGGTGAAATATTTTTCAAACTTCACACTGTTTATTCCTTCCATAAACAAAAATAAGTGCAAGTTTTATTGCTAGGTAATCTCTTATTGAATCAAAGAGATATATCAATCCCTCTAGTGGAAAGAGAAAGAGTGCTGGGGGAGATATCTACCACTGATCTTCTTGTCTTGCTACAAATATATTCTCTTTGATTTAACCTAGTCCAAGCCTGAGTCAAAACTGTTGTTAGCTATTTCAAATTACAGAGATACAACTTATGTACCGAAGAGTGCTTTAAAAGATTACTGACAAATTATAAACCATTTCAGCTGCCTATAAATGTTTCTGGTAGATCGTTGAGACTGACCTTGAGACCAACCTTAAGCAATCTGGATATTTGTCTCTCATATATTTCCCTGATGGGTATGAATATACTTGCATTAAAAATGATGGATGTTGGTAATTTTGCATTAATTGCCACAGAAAAAAAAACCTTAATACCTTTTGATGAGTAGCACTGACCAGAAAGTGAGAGAGGGACTATATTTCAGCTAAATATTTTTCCTGGAAATTTTTGTGTAAACAAGGTTTGAATTGATGCCTTAGAATAGTTGAGAAAAATGTGTCATTGGCAATTGTCCTAGAATTACAAAATGTGCAAGAAAATGATGAAGTCACCTATTCAACTAAAGTAATCTCCAGGCACAAGAAAGAAAATAGGACATTTATTCTGTTTCACACTTTTCTTGGATCTGCTGTAGAGGAACTGAATCTCAGCAGGTTCTAAAAACAGGTAGATTTGTGCTTATTTTTACTTATTTCTAGTGTAATTTCTCTTATACCAGACATAAGCATTTATCACTTTATAATGTGAATTCCCCTCATAGAGTCTCTATGTTTAAAACTAATTAAAGATACTTCTAAAATATTTTAGTTTTGACCACGTTCGTGTGCTTGCAAGAGGGGAGCATTTGGTATAGTTTAAAGCTCTGTGGTGTGTGTGTGTGTGTGTGTGTGTGTGTGTGATCTTAGTAAGCGTTCTTTTTACTATGAATTGAAAGAAACTTCACAGAGATCATTTTCTTCTAACAAAAGGATATGTGTACTATGTTTAATTCGTTATGCTATACCCAATGAACCTAACAAGGACAAGTTATTCTTTGTTCATTTGTGCAGAATATTTACAATTTCACTTCTGTTTCAATATACTGAATTTTTTCCTTCTCTGAAGCATATACCGAGTAGCAGAAAGTAGTCGAATCCCAGGACTAGAGTCAGGGGTGAGTCTAAGTGTAGGGTGAAGAGTCACAATGATCACGTGTGCAGTTCAAGGTACTATGGAGTGGATAGGAGTTAAATAATGAGTCGACTATTATCACTTACCATGACCCAGGACAGTTTTATTTTTATGTTGTATTTTATGGGTCCACAAACAGAAAATAAATTTACCCTATAAAAATATTACCGAGTGCAGGTCCGGGAGATTATTAATTAAAAGGCCAGTAACTGGCTTTATCGTTCAAGATCATGATGAGGCTGTACCGAATAGTTCCAGTGGAGAATTTTCAAAAATGCTAGTTGAGACATAAACATTTCACATTTAATAATCAAAAAGTCTCCATTTGCTAAGAAAGGGTGTGCTCCGAGCTCACTACCAGTGAACTAGTCTGTTGCAGAGATTCCCTGGTCTCATGGTGTGGCACTTGAAATATTTCTTGGGGATTTGTACTGAAAAGGAATTCCCAAATATTTCAGCTGTGCAGGTCTGGCCACAATAGTTGTCGATCTGACCCCAAAGAAAAAACAAGAGCTGTCAATTTTCTTCATAAACTGTGAATTGACAAATGGATAATTAGGTGTTTGTGGTTTTCTCCTCAATGCTCATATCAAATCAACTGTTAGGGAGACTCAGTGAGTTCCCAACAGGCAAATAGCCAAAACACAGACCCACACTCAGCTCACAACAACAAAAACGTCCATTCAAAGATTGTGTGTCAAATAATGGAACTTCACAAATGCCTGAGTTAAAGAAATCAGGAATGAAACTGTCTCAAACTGCAAGCACATAGCATTTTTGCACATCAGGAAAGTTTGTCTTTGGATCTTTGTAAACACTTCTCTCTTCCCCACAACAGATTTCTATCAGAAGCAGATATAAATGGGCAAAAACACTATCTTTTGTTGCATTTTCTTGAAAAATTTCATTTAGGGGACTCCTTGTTTGAATGTTTAAATTTCTTATGACTAAGAGATTGCATTGTTCCCATTAGGTAAACAGTTAATTTAAAGAAATGATTGTAGACTCATGAGTTAGAGAAAGGGGAGACTTGAATTAAGACATGGGCAATTTTAATCAAGACGTGCTCTATTCAGTAAACTCTGTAAGATCAGTGAAGGGAAAAATGTATTAAGGTTAATCAGTTTTGAAGAAATGTAACTAGTAGATAATGTGCCCTGATTTTTTTCCTTTGTGACAGGTGTAATAATAGGACGATCACTGTTCATCTATATTTCACTGGGCATTAATGCAAATTTCACATTTTCACAGAAGAGAGGATTTTATTATGTTATATTGATTTAGAAATAATTCATTAACCTCTACTTCTTTTTCTTTACATATCAATCTATCTCTCTTCAAGGTTTTATCTTCATTTTTCAAATGGTTACAGTGAAGTGTCTTATATTGCAAGCTATTAAAAGATGGTCTTTTATACATTCAGCTGTCATTCTTGGCAAAACTGGTACTTATTTTCTATACAGGTTTGGATACAGTTTGGGCGTTCAGGGACGCTTGTTATATTTCCTCGAAGCTGCGTATTTTGATAGCTTTCTATAACGCAAAGTGTTTGTTGCACTCTTTCATGGGTCTCCACGAGTTGGTGCAAATGAGATCTGCTTATGTGTCGATGTTTTTCTTCTGCTTCCAAAATTGGGTCTGTATAAATGTTGAGGGATGTAACGGCACTGAGTCTGTTACATTAGACCAATGACTTTCACTACAGTAGGGGTGTTATGAGTCACCCCCTGTCCCCACTCTCGGGACATTCGGTGTTATCTAGAGACATTTTTGATTGCACTGAGTGCATGGATGGGGACGGCTACTGACATGCACGGATAATGGCCAGCGATGTTGCTAACCATCTGAGAGCACACAGGAAAGCCTCCCAAAAGAAAGGGTTACCTGGTCCAAAATGGTAACAGAGCCTGAGGTTGTATTAGATTTGCACTGAGTCTACCTACAGTCCATTACTTTCCAGAAGTGTGAAATCACTTACAGCCTAACTTCTCTGTGTCCTTCTTTCCTTTTTCCATAAGAGTTGAAATTTAAGAACCAAATCAGAGACGCATAAAAGTGAAGGGTGGGGGTACTTGGTGTTGTCTTCAAGAATGGGGCAAGGGCATGGTGGGAAAGGAGAATATTTCAGGGGCCTCCTTCATGTTGCACAGATACCTTGGAAGTGTAGAGTACAGGCGTCTTCAGGAACAAAGAAAGGTGTGATGTGGCTGGTGTACAGGGGACAGACAGCTCAGGAAGAAGGACAAATAGGCTAACAAAAAAGACTTGGGGTAGATTAGAGAGGTCCTGGACTATTGAGTCAAGGAAACCAGGTTTTATTTTCCATGCAATGGCTAGGTGAGGGGGTGTGTGTGGAAAGTTCTTAATGGGGAAGTGATATGAAAACAATTCTGATTAGCAAACTGAGGAAAATTGAAAACCTAAATTTAAAGTCTATTTTACTTTACGTAAAAGCAAGTCACTTACTACTACTCTAAGCATCTTGAAGCAAACCACATGTGTAGTGGGTATTTTTGTGACTAGTTAGAATTAAGGAGTTTTAGACAAAAGTATTTAGAGCAAGGACTGTATCTTATGCTCCGGTATTGATAAATACAGATTGAAGGTATAATGATAATGATTGATTCCTGAATAAAATTATTATTTCTATTTCTAAAATGATCAGATAGAATTAATCTGAGGAATTCATCTATTATACAGTCAAGAAATAAATTAATATCAGTGCTTAAATTTTTAATTCCAAATTTTTAAAGCAAAGAAATATGATTTGGAGGCATATTTGGAGAGTATATATTTCATGCAGCCGATCGGTACAATTTATTTTTGAGGAGATTATGCTGTTGGCTTATAACATTGTTAGTGAATTCATTTCCAGAGAGAAGAAAATCTTACTTTAATAGTTAGAAAAATTAGTCTTTATCAATTCTAACTTCAGTGCTTTAAAGAATGGCCTGAGAAAGCAAATAAAAATAGTTTGCTTATCTGAGGAAAAATATACTGGACCAGAGGACCTATCCACTTTCTTTTTTTTTTTTAGATGATTCTGTGGAATATGTTGGCCCATTACCAAAATACATATTTTAAGAATTATACTTCTTTCTAAGCAGTGGTTTGCAGTCCATTTCCAAGGCTAAGGTGATTTAAATTACATGATTTCTCTGTGCATTTCAAATAAGGTTTTTAATATTTTAGTTTTAAGTAATAAAATGCCATTCAAGTGTGTAATTTATTACTAAACCCATTAATATTTATAGCCAAAAAATGATTTTCCTGAATGGTGAGAAAAAACCTCTCAATATCATCTCTTGCCTAGAAAAAAAAAAAGCAACAATGAAGAATCCTTGTCAGAAATATATTATATGTATACTTTCCTTTGTATATCAAAAACATAGATTTTTTCCGTCAAATCATGTTCTATAGGATCTTTCACTCTGAAACTCTACATTAAGATTAATGGAGGATTAAATATTTGAAGATGTTTATGTGGTTATATAGCACTCTGTAAACTCTGATTTGGGAAATTTTCTTTTGAAATGAAGAATTCAATTCAATGAACATACTATTTTAGCTTTTTAAATAAAGGTTTGTGACATCAGTCATTAATTTATTCTTTTCCTAAATATACAGTCAGACCTTAATATGTGCCAAACACCTTTTCAAGCATTGAAAATATAGTAGTGGACAGGCGAATCCCCAACCTCCATGTGGGACTCACATTTCAATGGAAATTGGGGAGTATTTCCTTTATTTTAATTTATATTAATGAATGAAAGGCAAAACTCATCTTTTATGGATATATTATTCATTCTCAAGTTCTGTACACTTGTGATCTGTTTCTATCACACGCCAGGACTGTATTGCACCATGGAGACTCTAAAAAGAGGAACACCAGTGTCAATGACTTTGGAGAGCTGATGATCATTCCTTTCTATCTGTCTCCATTCTGGAGATCCGAATCTCTCCCACTTGAATTACTAGTATAGCCCTTCTGGTTCTAGCCCTACTTTTGGTTGCTAACTCTCACAATCCAAGATGGCATTGGAATGAAGACCACTGTTAAATTCATCTCCCTGAAGACCACGTTTACCATGTCACTTCCTGCTCAAGAATCCTTAATGTTCAATTGTTTCACAAGAGATCAAGGCTTAATTCTGAAATCTAGTGTCCGTCTGTGGCAATCAGACAAGTAGAACCATTGTGCATATTACAAGATAACTCATTCATGTAAGGAATAAGACCTAAACAATAATGGAAGACGCTGGGGGAGTGAAAGTCTGCAAGATGAGTTGGAGCATGAGACAAGGCCCTCAGAAGCCCTCCTGAAGTCAGCTGCACCCCTCCTAGAGTGGGGCCATGAACAGGATTCCTGGAGAGTCGACAGGTAAGGAGAAGAGCTGACTGCACAGTGGAGGAAAAGTAAGCATTCGCTGGCACCTCTCAGTCTCTTACCATCTCCAGCCTTGAGGATCGTCAGAGAGTAGTGGCTACTGAGTCATATGTGTCTTCCCAACCTCATGCAAATCTCTTTTTTGGTCAGCTCTAGCCTGAAACTATAGAAGGATATTCTGCGAAGCATAGTTCCAGCCTTGCCAAGTTGAAGTTTCAGCTTCTCTCAGTCTGGTTTCCTTACTTCATTTTACAGTCATCTGATTCATCTGACAACCGTGCCTTGTTAATGCTGTCTGATATATCTGAAATACATATTTTCCTTCTCTTTGCCAATCTGCTTACTTGTTCCCCAACTTAGGTTATCCGTGGAACCCCAGATTTCAGGAGCTTTGTTTAGAATTTTAATAGCACTTGTGATTATAATTTGTATTAGAAATTCTCATGTATATGACTTTGAAAGGGCTGCAGAATGTTGAGAAGGATGTGATTGACGATGTAAAAAAAATAGATTTGCCCAGAGGAAATGCTCATTGATCTTGATAAGAACAGTTCTGATCGAAGATTGAGAGTGGTGGAGTTGCACTGATTTACAGATGATGTGATAATCTGAAAATGGGAGATGGAAAAGTAAACATGGTAAAGGTATAATTTTTAAAAATATGATGGCTTGGGTCACCTCACTGGCTCAATCAATTGAGGGTCCCATTCTTAACTTCCACTCAGGTCATGATCTCACAGTTCGTGAGTTTGAGCCCCACATTGGGCTCTGCACTCACAGTGCAGAGCCTGCTTGGTATCCTCTCTCTCCCCCTCTCTCTGTCCCCCTTCCACTTGCTCATGCTCTGTCTCTCTTAAAATAAATAAATAAACTTAAAAAAATAAAAAAATATGGTGGCTCTAGACAGACAGATGAAGAATAAATGGAAGGGATGTTCATCATGTTGTAAGGGAAAGGAACACGTTTGGAAGCCAGGTTTGCAAGAAAACTTGAAGGGTTATGAGAAAGACAGCAAGTTGAAAAACTCTGTTTTTACTTTTTGATATGAACTCATATGGATATCAGTGAAAACAAACAGAAAAACTAAAGAAAGTGGCAGGTGCTACTTGTGTTATTGACTCATGCTGGGCCCTGTTCTATGTGCTTTACATATGTTAATTCAGTCATCTGCCCATACTCTGGAGAGGTAAGTATTCTTCTTATCTCATTTTAACAGATAAGGAAATGTTGTGCAAAAAGTTTACTTTTTCTTTTCTTTTCTTTTTTCTTTTCTTTTCTTTTCTTTCTTTTCTTTTCTTTTCTTTTCTTTTCTTTTCTTTTCTTTTTTGCCTACACTATTATAGCTAGTAAAATACGAGGAGGTAGAATGTGAACTCAGCCAGTTTGACTTCAAAATCTATGTTTTTTTTTTTTTTTTTTTTTACCATTGCACTATATTGCATTTCCATTTAATTAGGCATTACTTTGTGGAGTTAATAAAAGCAACTTACTTCCCTCTTGACTTAGATATCCCCAAAGAGACAGTATGAAAAGTTTTAAACATTCCCTAGCACCAACCAATCAGCTTGGAAATCACAAGAGAGTTCCCTCCACCTTTTTATCCTTAAATTCTTAATTTTCATTTGTGCCTTTTTACTTGTCATGTCATCAGACTAGATCACAAACGCTGATACAGAGACCAGCAGCATCATTGGTGTAAGTTGGGAGCTTATTAGAAATGCAGAAGGTCAGGTCTCATCTAGTGAACCAGTATTTGTCTTTATGGGGATCCCCTGGTAATTCATATGCACATTAAATATTGAGACAAACTGCTTTAGGTTATCTTTTAGAGAAAAGGTCTTAACAAACTAGTCCCAGAACATCTTCACAGCATTTTTTTTTCAGCCACTTCAACCTCCTACCCAGTTCATTATGCCAGCAGCATGTGAACTTCACATAATATGACCTGGGGAGCTTTGAAAAAAAAGAGATTCTTGGATCCCACCCTACATCTACTGAATCAAAACTTTCCGGAAAAGGGCTTGGAATGGAAGTTTTTAAAAACTTCTTGAGTTTTTCTGAAGCAGAGTTAGATTTAGACCTTTGGGTCTAGACTCTAATGCCTCTTCACCCTCTGTCTAGAGCACAGAAGAAATTCAGAATGAAGTCCTGCTTATTCATCAAGATCTAGCCAAAGATCACCATCTCTCATGCTTAATTTAAGTCTTCAGGTGAAATTGTTATTATTTCTCATCATGTTAAATATACTTTTGTTATTGTACCTACTGTATCATATTAATCTGTTTGCATCTTTAGCACACATGTTGGGTAGAGTTATGAATAGATGCTCCATAAGTTTTTATTGAATCAATGAATATATAATAAGCAGACATGTGTTATAGGCATATATAGTAGCATCTAGTAATAATGGTAATTCCTTATTATTGCTCATGACTGCTCACTTTACCATCTACTTTCTGTCATTGCTAGAGTTTTCATGGTCCCATTCTTGCAGTTCCTTGTGGAGGAAAGATCTGTGAATCATGTTAGATCATCATTTTTGAAACAAATATTAAATATTTATAATTATATATTAGAGGACAATGTATAAACACCAAATTATCTCCTTAAATAAATTTAATAAATAGCTTATAGTTTCATGTCAGAAACTAGCCAATGCATTTAATTGTGTGTGTGTGTGTGTGTGTGTGTGTGTTCTTTTTGGTATTTCTTAGAACTTTAAGAATAACTTGACTGTTCAAGGTAAAGAAAAATATGTTTTGAAAAGTTTTAAGGAGGTTCCCCTTAGAATCAGGAATGAGTAGAACCATACTTTGACTTCCCTTTGTCTTTCTAAAAATGTGGTCTTTTCATAGAATTCTTGATTTTAAACTTTAAAGAGTGACTCATAGGAACTACATTTTTGACTTCTAGCTCATAAATTTCAATCTTCCCGATGGAAGTCAGAAATTGGGCTTTCCATGAGTACATGCAGTCTCCTGATTATTTAACTTACAATTACTCCAGCTTTTTAGCATAAAGTTAGCTAAAGCAACTTGGAAATTAGGCCAGCACATGGCCACTAGATGACATCAACAAAAATGAATGAAAATCTCCCTTGCCATGTAAAGTACAACTTCCTTGTTTGTAGAAACATGTTTTTCTTCAGAATTATGAAAGAAACACTTTTACCAGTTGGAATCAGATAACATATCCACTACCTTGTTCAGATTCTATTATTCCTTGGGTTCATCTTAATTACCTTTATTAATCCAGTTGTTCCAATTGTAAAACAAATCAATGACAACATAATCAAAGGTATAATTAAAGGAGAAATATGTAAGCATACTATATCCTTTTGCAAATATCATCAGAGTGTTTCCTTTTCCTTAGGAACAAACACATATACTGATTGGGCTCAAGAGGAAGAACTTTATTTAAGGCAAACCTTCATGATCACTAAAAGAGAGTGTATGGCCCCAAATCTCTATCACTAAGTGTGGGAGAATGTTTGTACAAAGATGACACTGAAAAATAAAAACAAATCTAGAATTTGTTAACAAAAGGTATAAAATTCTAGCTATAATATATATAATATTTATATGCTTATATAAATATTAGCACCTTACTTCGGTAGAAGGTCACATTAAGAAGTGCAGAAAACAAGACAAATGTGGGGAGATTAAAATGGTTTTATAGGGTTAAAAATACAAGCAATGGAATAAAGAACTAATGATCAGGAAACATTGTTGTCAAATCAATAGATTAAAAGGTGTAAAACTCACCACATTTAATGGATAGTCTAAATAAGTTTCCACCTAGTGAATTAATCAGTCATTGAATAAAAGAAGTTTATTTAACATCATCTGAAGGATACGGTTTATTTATTTATTTTTTTAGCAAGAAACATGCAAATTAGGTAAAGACCAAAACCTTGCCAATGGAAAACCTTTTCAGTAATTGCTAAACATCCCCATTTCTGACTCCCCACAGTAGCTATTTCAAATTTACTCTTTAAAATGGCCCAGTGTGCTCTTCCCCAGGGGATTTCACTTAGTTCCATACTTTCAAATGTGACCTGTATATATGCTGATGAGTCTTAAGTCTATTTCTCATCAAGATTTCTCACTTGCTTTCTAGATTCCAATGCTAACAGCGTGGGTGTCTGTAATTGTCCCACAATCACTGCCCTGGCAACAAGAACAAAGCAGAAATAATACTCCCCACTCCCGCCCATTCCAAATATGCCTTCTGCTTCTTTACTTTGTGGATGCCACAATCCTTCCAGTTGTTCGTCTAGAAATTCTGGAGGTCATCCCTAATTTCTTCTTCTCTTTTAATCTTCATAAGCAACCAACAACCTAATGAGGTAGACGTTGCCTATCTATTATATTGATTTTGCCTCATCCTTTAATGCTCTTAGTGGATCTGATAAGCTCTGAGGACAGATATTAGTCTCATCTCACCTCATCTTAACTATAGCAACGGTCTTCTTCTAACCACCTGTAGGAGTGCTGGCAACACCAACTCCGTGTTTGGCCCTGCATCTTGTTCATGCGCACAATGACCTCCCTCTGGCTACATGTTTGTCCTATGGAGGTTGATGTGCCCTGACCAGATGCAAGAAGCCTTGCTCTGATAGTCCCTAAAATTGTGCACAGTGGCTTCAGCCAACGAGTAGAGATTCTCTTGTGCACAGATGAAGCCACTTTCAATAACTAGCCTTTGACCTCATCACACTGCCTCTCGCTCAATAGAAGCTGGGGATTAAGGGTCTGGACTTGGCAGAGAATGACTGTGTAGCACTGGATCATTAGCCTACTTCCCCCCTACCCCCACCACTCTGTCCATAAGTTGCCCTGAATAAAACTTTGTAAGTGGTATGGACTACCTCCACCTTCTAATACAGCCCACACTTCAAACTGTTTTCTTCCCCCCAGTCTGTTTTCCATATTGCCAGCAATGTAACCTGTTTATTTCAAATACATCCATTTGATTTCTCTTCTAAAAAGTCACCCTTTCTTGGGAAACAGGATGAAGTCTATGCTCCATGGCATGTCCTACCGAGCCCTTCTGGATCTGACTTCTGCTACAACTCCCATTTTGGATCTTATGATTTTCATGTCCCATTTGGGCTACGCTAGAACTAACCTTTTATTTCCTTGAACTTGCTGTGCTCGCTGTGCCTCTGTGCCTTTGTTCATTCCCTGTGCCAATAATGAGTGCCCTTGCCTGCCTTTCCACATGCCCCAGCTTAGTACAGCCTCTGCTCAAAGCTCCCACGACTTCCTTTATAGGACGTGCTTCTCAAGTGCTGAGTTGGTAGTGGAAACATAGTTCTCATTGCTTTCAATCTACATTTCTCTATTTTTCAACATTTTTGTTCCTTGGTGATTTCTTCGTAGGCTTATAAAATGATTCGTTTGTGTTCCTAGTAGATTATGGAGATGAGGAACTGTGATCGCATTATCTCAGGGCCGGAGGAGCCTTCAGAGACTTGCATAGTGACATCTGAGAGAAAGTAAGAGTTTCTAACTCAGAAGAAAAGAAATGATAAGAAGAACAAGTAAAAAGTAACGGGAAACTTTATTAGTGCTCACGTATTGAAGTGTTAATTGATCCCACAAATATTTTGAAATACTGCATATTTGTCATCATACCACGTGTTGGGTATTACATTGATTATTTTGTTTCTGTTTACTACTAAAACTTAATTTTAGAGGGTTTTTTTGCTGTTGCTTTATAGCGCTTCCCCAGAGGGGTGATCTGTGAGCTTCCAGTAATATCTAGATAATCCAGAATGTGTTTATCAATGTGACAGGAGCATTCCTCCGGAAAAGAAAACCATTTTCACATTTTTAGGCCCAGCCATGCCACATGGTGCTGGATAGAGCCTTTGCTCCTATTCTTCTTGAAGTTCAGACAATGGTCTTTAAAGACGGTCCATTTCTACCTTTACACTCCTTTTTGGGTGCCTTTATGAGTTTTTTTTTTTTTTTTTTGTAAGATTAATCAAACTATTTAAAGTTATACCTGAACCTTTTAAGAGATAATCCCTTGATCTGGATATATCTTGGAATATCTCTTATAAATAAAAAAATATGCAAAACAGTCAAAAAAGCCAATGTTTAACTCGTTAAAGAGAGGTAAGTCCCTGGTGGGAAAGCTAGCAGCAGATATTCAGTAAGTGTATGAATTTCTTCTTGTTGTTGTTACAAATTACGGCTAACTTAGTGACTAATACAACACCAATGTATTTTAGAGTCCTAGAGGTCAGGAGCACAAGCTGAGTCTCGCTGGACTAAAGTCAAAAGTATTGACAGGGCTGGTTCCTTCTGGAGGCTCTAGGGAGGACATGTTTCCTAGCCTTTTCAGCTTCTAGAAACCACTTGCACTCCTTGGTTCATGGCCCTTGTCTCCATTTCAAATCCAACAGCATAACGTCTTCAAATCTGTTTCCATGATCACATTTCCTTCTCTGACTCTGACCCTCCTGCCTCCCTCTTCTAAAGGCTCTTGTGACTATATTGGATCCACTGGGCAATCCAGGATAATCTCTGATCTCATGAATCTTAACTTCATCATATCAGCAAATTCTCCTTTGCCATATAATACTCAAAGGTTGTGTGTATTAGGATGCAAACACCTTCGAGGGGGTATTTTTTTTAGCCTACTACTGTAGATATTTTATAACCATAGCTATTTAGTGATAAAATCCTGAAAGTGTTAATCAACCAATAAGCCTAAATGCTATAAATCAAACATGAAAACCTATTTAAAGAAAGGAGCAAATCTTTTCTTTATTTCCATTATTCCTGTTTGAATTCTGAGAGCCACATATACTGCTTTTGTGCACTGCAAACTAGAGAGAGTCAGCAATAACAAAAGGGGATGAGATTCTCAAATGAATAAGAAAAATTCAAGCAGGAGATTGAGAACTGGAAGAAAGTCCTGCCATCCAATGTCTATCATGGGACATGGTAAGAAATTATTTTGCATTCAGTCTTTGCTTCGCAGATGGACCCTCGGCAGCCTAAGATTGACACTAATTGGTACCATGAAATTTGTACTTGAAAGTAAGCTGTAGCTATGCAACTAGTTGAATAAACAGAAGAAATTCACATGAATCCTTCATGTCCTAGGTTGACCTTATCATGCTGGGACCAAGGTGGTTCTCTGCGTTTGATCTACAAGAATTCCAGGAGTTTGCAAGCCCTAGAAACTTGCGTCACATCTCTGTGGCCTTTTGGAGAGATTATGCTTAATCAACACCTGGTCAATTTCACCAAGCTGTTCTGGATCCCTTAAGAAATGGAATGTATACGTTTAGGGACAGTGGCTACTGACCTAGTCATTTTTTTTGTATTATTAGTAAGCTAGTATTAATTGCAGAAATATGCAATCAGCCTGAGAAAATATTAATGTTTATTGCATAATCAATCAGAATATGCCAGCAAGGATAGCTTCGTTTTGTACTGGTACCAATGTAAGGGGCCATTTGCATAGGAAAGAGAGTAACTACTGACCTTATCTAAATTGTCAATCTTCATTTGCTTGATTTGCTTATTACATACTTCAAAGGGCCAAACTTTAAAAATAAAGAATTATCCAATTCATAAACCAGTACAAAACTTCCCAATGTAATGGTCTAAATTTCAAGTTAGCATCAGTTGCTTTTTAAATATAACCTTATGCAAATATTTCCGAATGAAGGTCTTTCTTCTAATAGGATATTTGCATCTTATTGTAACGATGAACACGTCATCTTTAGCTTAGAAATTCTTTAAAGTAGCCAGTTCTTTATTTAAAAAATTTTTTAATGTTTATTTTATTTTTCAGACAGACAGAGCATGAGCACGGAGGAAGCAGAGAGAGAGAGAGGGAGACACAGAATCCGAAGCAGTCTCCAGGCTCTGAGCTGTCAGCACAGAGCCCGACTCGGGGCTCGAACTCACGAACCGTGAGATCATGACCTGAGCTGAAACCGTATGCTCAACCAGCTGAGCCACCCAGACGCCCTTGGTTCTTTATTTTTTAAATATATAATGTATACTTCATGCTATATAATGAAATTATAGTTTTGTGTAGTAGAGAAATGGATTCCCTCAAATGTATTTCAGCAGTAAATCCTAGATATAAAGATTTTATGTATATAAAGTGCAAACTGAATTTTCACTAAGCAAAATAAAATATAATGAAAACTCTCAGAAGCGGCATCCCTAAAGTTTGGTTTTACAATTTGGAGTTAAGATGCTCATTGGCTTGAACAAGAAAGAGAGCATAAGGAAAGACACATGTACGCAGACACATCACATAAATACAGAAGCAAGTGCTTTGAAAAAATCCTTAAAATAATAAAGTCATAACATTTTAGAGATGTAAGTGGTCTTAAAAAAAAACGTTAGTCCAAATCCTTTATTTCCAGATGAAGAACCGGTATTTAGCATCAAATACTTCTTCTAGATATCTACCAATTTTATGGGTGGAAGTGTTTCATTTAATTTACATTTTCCTGCTCATCAATGAGTTGATCCGTATTTTCATATTTGCTATTTTACTCTGTGATTTGGGCATTCAGACCTTTTCACTATTTTTCTTTTGGGTGACTGGCTTAATTTGATGTGGTTTTTCATACATGAAAACATATTGCTCTTTTGTGTTACGCACATTAAAAAAGTGTTCTTACAGTCTGTAGCTTCTATTTTAACTTTCTTGATAGTGTTTTAGTTTTATAAAATTTAAAATTTCAAGGGAGTCAAATTTGCCAATATAATGCTCTGTGACTACTGAATTGCGTGTCCTATTCAGAAAGACTTCCCACATCCCTAATAAAATAGTTTTGCTGTATTTCCTTCTATTATAGTTAAGATTGTTAGCATGTGTTGCTTTTTTTCAGTTCATCTAGCGCTTGGTTTTGTTTTCTGAATGTTATGGAAAAAGCTGATACCTTCTCCCAGTGTTTGAGACACGCTTGTATTAGGGGTATGTTGCTGCTTACTGGCTATATCTTGATGTTACTCTGGTGACTACAACAGATTGGTAAGGGGTCACTACAGTGATATACAGTCAAGTCAGTTGGAAGTATGTGTTAGAAACAAGTTCAGTGGGGTGCCTGGATGGCTAAGTCGGTTAAGTGTCTGCCTCTTGACTTGGCTCAGGCGGTGATCTCATGGTTCGTGAGATCAAGCCTCATGTCGGACTCTGCCTGCTTGGGATTCTCTCTCCCTCCCTCTTTGTTCCTCCTCCACTTGCTCTCTATCTCTCTCTCAAAATAAAAAAAAAAAAAGGAAAGAAACAAGTTCAGTAATACTAACTTGGAAAAGATACATGGCATGTCTGTTTTGAGTTGCTTTGTTAGAGGAAATGCACTCTTTAGCAAGAAGTGAAAACGTCTGGCTGTGTTGCTTCCCTAGTTGTTACCAGAATACAAGGGAACGTTATGATTAAGGGGCCATCCTTGATCTGGATTTAGCTTAGATGTGTTCAATATTTGTGGTAGCAGTGTTTTAGATTTCTCCTAAGACAAAAATTGAGGTAGTTCTGAGTATAAGCATACATACACACACACACACAAACACACACACACACATATATGCAGATATAAATTGTTTTTGTGTAACTTGTTATATCTTCTAAGAGAAATCTGAAGCAATTTGTAGCAGTGCTATTAGAATGTTATTCTATGACACTCAGATGAATTCAGCTTCACCATTGTAAATACTAAGAGTTAGATACTCATGCGTAATTATCTGTATGGAATTGTACTGACAACATGGATTTTGCACTTTAAATTGATACTCTCCTTGTGAGATGAGGAACCTAGCCCCAATCTTGCCACATTTGGAATTTAAGAGCTGAGAATTTGGAAGTGGGAAGAATTCTCTACCTATGCAAAATTTAGAGTGGCAGGAGGGCTTAGTTACTCTGTATCAGAAGCAGCAGGGCTATTTCCAGGAATGATTCTTGTGGCCCAGAAAAACCATGGAGGCTCTGGGGCCCATTGGCAGGTCCACACAAAGTACCCAGCAAGGGTTTACTGAAGGGTTGTATACGGAAATAACTTTTCCACATTCTGTCGGAAAATAGAATATGAGAGAGATAAGTTTTTGGATGGTAAAAACAAAAGGGTAGATCAACCGACCAACTATTGAAACATTTTTTTTTTGACATCTTTAGATTCAAGATTATGGATGCTGAGAAGCTTGATGTCTATATTTACAATCCCTGCTATTGTTCTGGAATTTTGGTTGTTGATATTTTCTAAGACTTGTGTTGACTTCTAAAGGTGGTTTACATATGCTATTCACTCCTGCCTTGCCTGAGATCTTAATGGGTAAAGAAGAGCGTCGCCTTGCTTTATACACAAGAGACTGTAGAGAATGTAAGTCCAAGGACTTACTTAGCTAAAACATTTTTTTTTGCCTAAAAGTAAGTGTGGTATATTATTAAAACTAGTATGATTTAATCTATTGTTTGATTTGTGCCAAGACCAATGTCTAATTTAAACAGTTGGATCTGTCCTCAAAGAGATCATAAGCTAAGTAAACAGGGCATCCTGGATAAATGCTATGCAAGAACAGGAAAAGACTTTCTGCTTCACCCAATGAAAGCATGGGCAAAATATCTACCCAACACATCACGTAAGCTCCGCATGCACTAGCTAGGATTTTATGTTTGTCTGAGAAGTAGATGGATGCTCATTGTAACACTAATCTCGCTGTTTCGTCATTTGGCTTTCTGACACCTATCTTGAAAATGGTGTGTGTGGATTAAGGCACACATTTCTATTCTTCCTATAATGAAGGTAACACTGATACCCTGTGTCTAGTTATAAAGAATAACAAAGCAGTAAGGAGTCTGTGTATCTATTCTTCTTTGTGACAAGGAGTGATTTATAGCAACATGCCTTGCTGAGCCTATGCTCCATCTAACAAGGGTAGTTATTATTTAAGTGAACCATGCTAGATCAAACTCCAAGGGAAGTTTTGAAAACTTTAATTAAATTCAATAGAATGATTTTTGTTTCCATTTCTACTTGACTAGATTGTATGCCTGCTAGCGCCACACAATAAAAGGCTATAAGACTTAAATGAATTTTACTATTGAAATTTGTCATTCAAAATATCGGATACTTTGTTTCTTTTTCCTTTTTTTCCATTTCTTTTTGCCACCATGTTCTTTACGTTTTGATTAGTTTTTTTGTTTATTTCTTCATTTAAGGTCGCAGTTGGGGCGCCTGGGTGGCTCATTCGGTGGAGCATCTGACTTTGGCTCAGGTCATGACCTCACAGTTTGTGAATTCCAGTCCCGCGTCAGGACTCTGCTGACAGTTCAGAGCCTGGAGGCTGCTTCGGATTCTGTGTCTCCCTCTGTCTGTCTCCACCCCTGCTCATGCTCTCTCTCTCTGTCTCTCTCTCCCCAAAATAAATAAACATTAAATAATTAAAAAAAGATTACAGTCACATTTCCAAAGAGCCTATGGAGAAACGTTTTCAACAGAGCCTTGATTTTAAGGAAATATTGGGTGGGGATAATCACAACTGCGAAACTGCCGTGGTAACATCGAAAGGAATCATCTATGCTATTTGGACAGGATGTTGATGCTTACACAAAGTCCTTGAACTCTTACGATCTCATTTAATTCAAGTGGACTTAAATCCTCCATTGTATTTTAAATGGTCTCATCTTAGTTTCTGTAATTGCGATCTGTTTTTTACTCATTGGTAAAATTGGAAACAAGTGTCTTGTAAAAAAAACCTCAGAGCCGTTTACAACGCAAGTCACCATGTGATTATTTTTCTGTTCTGCAAAGTGACGTGGGTGGCTCTGTCACATTGGCTGTGCAGCAGACAAATGAATCGTTTGAGAATCACCATACGCTTTCCCCTCTTGGCGAGGCACAGCGACAGACACTGCTGTCCGAGCTTCTGTTCAGCAAAGCGTCTCCCCGGAACCTCACTGCAGGCTGCACACCCAACATCACAGCCAGCCCGCGGCACCATCCTTCTCTTTGCAAGCAAATGCCTGTGGATGGCACAGCTTATTGGGCAATAACTAAATTTGCTCTAAGAGCAAATACAATACGGGAGAAAGAAACCTAATCGGTGTATTGTTATTTTGACACATTTAGTTACCTTTTAGAAAATGCCCTCCTAATTTTCAGCTTGACATGATCTCAGCATCCCATAGAAGACTGGGGATTTTTCATCCCATTGACAGGAATCCATTAATAAAACAACAATCTTTTGTGTATAGTAATCTTTAATCTTATTTTGTCACCTACTTCTCGGTAGCATTTCCACTCGTTTTACAGTATAATTTATGGCACTAGAACAACTCCTGCCCTGGAAAAGGTCACTCTGTCAAGGTTTACTTGTCTTTGAAGAAAAGTAATAGAGCATTATTTATGAACCAAAGAATGCGCTTCACTACTTTAATCAATCAGGAAGATGCTTGTATTATTGTATCTTTGCCTCTACCCACCCACCCCTGCCCCCCCTCCCCGCCAAAAAACATAAGCAAAGGATACGCCAATCTTGCTTTCTCTTTTATGTTGCAAAAGGTCTCTTACCTTTTATGTTTCTTCTGCTTTTGTGTTTATGGCACTATGGAAATAACAAGGCTGATGATGTCTGATACCTGGGAACAATTTGTAAATTATATGCAAGGGGTTGATCTTCTCTAAAGATCATAGAACCTCTGGACAGATTAACCAGCTACCCAATGTGCTCATCATGTGAAATTCATCTGATAAAACATAAGGGGATTTGCAATTAAAGGCTTTGTGGATAAAGAAGAAGTTGAAGAGGTTTGCAACTGTCTTAGAGAGTAATCAGCAAAACAAAAGCAATTACCATGTTTTTGTACAGAAGATCCCTAAACATAACCACAGTTGGTCCCCATATGTTTCTAGAAACCACCACAAGCACAAATTAGAACATGCTGTGTGGGGAAATGAATTGGTAGTTCATTAGAGAAAACAGTTACAGTTGGAATAAATATCTCCAATAAGGATTTAATTTAAGTTACAAAGGATGTTGGGTGTGAATTAAATACCAATAGATAGCAATGCCATCTTAATAGTTAAAAAAGTATGCTAAAAATATTTAATTACAAAATGGTGAAATAGAGATCCATGCATTCTTGGTAATCTCTTTTATAACACATGGGGATGACAAAGAATATGTGAAATATGTAACAATCCACGGCCAATGACTCTTTAGAACTTAATAGAAAAAAAACCTACAGAACTGGTAAATGACATTAGTGTTCAAAATATATGTTTTTTATTTAAAATTTTTAAAAATATTTATTTATTTATTTTTGAGAGAGAGAGAGAGAGAGAGAGAGAGAGAGAGAGAGAGAGACAGAAAGCGAGCAGGGGAAGGAACAGAGAGAGAGGGAGACACAGAATCTGAAGCAGACTCCAGGCTCTGAGCTATCAGCACAGAGCCCGATGCAGGGCTCAAACTCACAAACTGCAAGATCGGGACCTGGGCCGACGTCAGAGGCTTAACCGACTGAACCACCCAGGCACCCCTAAATATATGTTTTTTAAATGTCACATTAACCAAAGCACTAAATAGAATATTGAGGCATTAGAGTAATTTCCAAGTAGATTTAGAACATGGGGTCAAATAACCTTAAATTATTAGTTTATTTACACCCACCACAAAGATTTTGAAGTGGCATATAGTCAGTTAGGACTCTAACCACTTGAAAGAAAAACAACTGATTAATTCAGTTAATAGTTTAGAAAAATAGCTCCCATCCCTTAAAATGATGATAAATGTTCCATTACCAAATGAGTAAACTGGAATTTTATGTATGTATGTATGTATGTATGTATGTATTTAGTTAGTTAGTTACTTCTTTATTTATTAGTTTAGAGAGAGCGCACATGAGCAAGGGAGAGGGGCAGAGTGAGAGAGAGAGAGATGAGACTCTTAAGGAGGCTCCATGCTCACCAGAGCCTGCCATGGGCTCGATCCCACGACGATTATGACCTAAGCTGAAATCAACAGTCAGATGCTCAACCAACTGACTGAGCCACCCAGGTGTCCCAGGTATTCAAAAAATTTTATAATGATTTGAAAAAATTTCCTTTACATGCAAATGGATATTTTGATTTCCAGAACAGGATAGATAATACAAAAGCTCTTTTAAGTCTCAAGGAGGAATGAACCTTGCAGTTGTGCCTGCTGTGTAGATGAAACAGAAGAAAGGGGACAGGAAAGGTGAGATGTCTTCCTAAAGTACAAGACTGGTCATTTAAAATGGTATCTGGTTCCCCACCATGCCATAAATTCTCCCAGGTTCCCAATAAAATACTTAAGAAGAAATGAAGACATTTGACAATTCACGAGGTTAAAATATAAGGCTGACTGTTTACTATTTTTTGAGGAATCTCCATACTGTCTTCCATAGTGGCTACACCAATTTATTACAAATAGAACTAAAATATAATTCAGCAATTTTGATTCTGAGTATACATCAGAAAAAAATTAAAACACCAATCCAAAGAGGTATTTGCAACCCTATGTTCATTGCAGCATTATTTATAATAGCTAAGATATGGAAGCAACCTAAGTGTCAACTAAGATGAGTAGATAAAGAAGATGTGGTACACACGTGTGCGTACACACACACACACACACACACACACACAAATATTACTCAAGCATAAAAAAGGATGAAATCTTGTCATTTGCAACAACACGGTTGTACCTAAAGTATATAATGCTAAGTGAAATAAGTCAGAGACAGAAAGATAAATCACTTATATGTGAAATCCAAAAAAAAAAATGAAACAAGACAGAAACAGACTCATAGATACCATTGGTTACCAGAGAAGGAAAGGGTTGAGGGGGTGACATAGATGGAGGGGATTGAAAGGTACAAACTTTCAGGTATAAAATAAGTGAGTCATGGGGATTTAATGTACAGCATGGGGGATATAGTCAGTAATATTGTCATAACTTTATATGGTGATAGAAGGTAACTAGACTTATTGTGGGGACCATTTCTTAATGTATAAAAATATCAAATCACTATGATGTATACCTGAAAATAATGGGATATGGTACATCAGTTATACTTCAATAAAATATATGTAAGGCTGACTGTTGTCAGAGTCTGAGAAGGCATAGGATAAAGTGAAATTATAAATAGATGAAGTAGGAGACGATACCTAAAACAGTGTATCCTCCTCACTGGAAAGAGAATAGGGGTACACATACTCCTTTCCAAAGAGGGGGATATACCACAACGACTTCTCCATGGCTGTTCACGGGCGTATCAAACCTTGAAGTTTCTGCCTCGCATGTGCAATTGTTTGCATGTCACATCCTTTTGACATCACTTCCATATCAAAATGCTTTTTGCCACGTGTCATTTTGGATCTTGCAATTTTCATAAAGCAACAGGGAAGGGAAAAACTGACAGTGATTCCATATACTCGAAACTACAAAGTGACAACGGGGAAAGGCATAGGAGTGGGAAGGAGATAGCAGAGCCCTAAGAGCTAGGTACATAGATGAAAAATGTTATTGCATGCTACCAGGTAAGAGTGTCAGAGAAATGGGATGAAGGTTAGAGTGCGTGAGGACCTCCTCGACACAGCAAATCAGTCTGGAGCACTGGGTAAGATTATGGGCTCAGGCGCAGATTGTTGGGTCAATGACAATTCGACCGTTTAGTTAATTTCTAAGTCTCAGTTTCCCCATCTGGAAAATAGAGATGGCAACAGGACCATCCTCAGAGGAGTCATAATGAACCTTAGTTAAAGAATCATGCACACCAGGGTACTCTGCCTGGCATGCAGTGAACACTCAAACATATGAATCATTTTGATTTGAGACTAGAAAATGGTTGACCAAGAAAACCATGTATTTGAGGCAATGTTGTGCAGGAAAAGCTAGAGCACAATCCATAGGGAATGACTGTTTTGTGCTGGGGAGAGAAACTACTGTAGTCCTGGGGAAGGAGAGAATTTGGTGCTTTTTAGACAATCATAGCACGTTCTCTTGATTTCTTGTCTGAAGGATTTTTTGGGGACCCCACTCTGACGCACCACACATATCTCCAGTTGTGAATGCCATCTCTGGCGAGACTGCACTTGAAGATTTGTAAAGAGAAGAAAACGACAACATGAAGCCTGTTAAAAAAAACAGCAAATTTTGGGATGAATTGAACATGACTTTTCAAAGCCAATGGCAGAGGCTAGTATATGTGCTTTGACATGTCTCATGGTCATTTCTAATGAAAAAATACCTATTAAAGATAGACATACGGATTACCTAAGCAGCCATTCCTAATTAAAATGTCTATTAAAAAGAGACATTTGGGTGATATATATAAAGAAACAAAAATCATGGGTTTTTGTAATTTTACTTTTCTTTTGTAAAATTTGGTGCTAAATGACAGTATTTTTTATTATCCGAGAATGTTATACATAGCTAAGTTGTATATTAAGGCTACAAAAAGTGTTTGTAGATATATTGAATTCCAAATATAAATTGCCACAGAAAATTACAGAGAAGAATATTCTAGTTAAAGGAGAGTGAATCAAAATCAAGAACTCAAAAATTGTGAAGGCATAACATAAAAAGATACTGCTGATATGAAACCATTCAAAATACAGTTGTGCAGATAATTGTTTTAAATTAAACTGTTCAGAGTTACCTGGGTGGCTCAGTTGGTTATGTCTAACTTCAGCTCAGGTCATGATCTCACAGTTGGTGAGTTCGAGCCCCGTGTCAGGCTCTGTGCTGACAGCTCGGAGCCTGGAGCCTGCTTCAGATTCTGTCTCCCCTCTCTTGCCCTCCCCAGCTCATACTCTGTCTCTCTCTCTCTCTCAAAAATAGATAAACCTTAAGAATATATATATGTATATAAATTCAATTGTTTAAATAATTACTTTATACAATTTGATTATAAAATTGAATGAAAATATTAAAAATTATTATTGAAAGAACAAAGATATAATGTAAAAAAATTACTAAACAAACCTAGCTGATCAAAATTTTAGATTGTATTAATACTGAAATTTAGAGAATGAGTAAAAGTGAGTTATATTTACAGTCTTATATGACAGGAATCAAAATATGGAATTCTATTTCTGTTATCTTTTAAAATTAGTAATAGAGGGGCACCTGGGTGGCTCAGTCAGTTGAGCATCTGACTTTAGCCCAGGTCATGGTCTCACAGGTTTGTGAGTTTGAGCCCCCAGTCAGGCTTTCTGCTGTCAGCGCAGAGCCCGCTTAAGATCTTCTATCTCCCTCTCTCTCTATTCCTCCCCCACTCATGCTCTCTCTCTCTCTCTCTCTCTCGCTCTCTCTCTCACACACATACACACACACACACACACACACATATATATATCTCAAAACAATAAATAAACATTAAAAAATAAAATTAGTAATATATAAATTCCAAATCTTGGAAAAACAAAAATCCCTAAAAGTAAAACGATTAATACAGTTATGAAACAGAAGATAAAAGAAACAGAGAAGAGCATGAAGAACAGAAAGTATGTTGCTTATATGGAGCCCCCCCACCCCGATTGCAACAGAAATTCCTGAAGGCAGGTTTCATTTGTCTTATGTACGAACATTTATCAGATGTGTGCCTGATACATGATAAGAACTCTAGTTTTTTGTTGCTTGAGTGAAGACTGCACATGTCTTCTTGAAAATGAGCATAAACGTGATAATATTACCTAGGAAAAGACAAAATCTCTTAGAAATTGTGTTTGAGATCATTACACTTCCTTTTAGCTTTGATGGATAATGCATAAAGAAAAAAGTAGGGATATTAAGGAATTGAATAAGTTAATGACATTGAATTCATAAAGATAAAAGTTTATATCATGTGAAGACAGATATACTTTTCTTTCAACTGAAAATGGCCTCAAGTTACTGGAGTGCACTAAAAGCTACAATAATTAAAACAAAATGCTGATATCAGAATAGACAGATCAACAGGTTATATGTGTATATTTAGAAATACAGTAGTAAGTATGATACAGTTGCGATATCAATAAGGAATCAGGTATAAATGTTACATAATACTTTTTGTAAAATGGACTATTGGGGGAAGAAGTCAAAGTAAGTCATTGCCTTACAACCTACAACCAATTAGATTTAAAAACAAAATTAAGAGGAAGAGAAAAACATAGAAGAAAGTATGCATGAATATTTACTACCGTCCTGGGAAAGGATCTGGTATACCTTCATAGCAATGAAGAAATTACACTTAAAATACCGATAGAAATGTCCTTTAAAACCTCAAGGTGACCTGTGCATTGTACATCAACACAAAAATCTTGTAAGTGACAAACTATTACATTTGCTGTGTAGATAATTTATAATATTCTATTTGTAATGTTCTATTTATTATTTAATATACATTATATTTAATTTTATTTATGTTAAGATTTATTGAGTTGTATTTATTTTTATTTTTTGAAATGTAAATATATCTTATGAATAATTAAGACAAAGTTTAAATCCTCATTGTAAAAAAAGAAGAGTCTGGGGCGCCTGGGTGGCTCAGTCGGTTAAGCGGCCAACTTCAGCTCAGGTCATGATCTCACAGTTTGTGGGTTCGAGCCCCGCATCGGGCTCTGTGCTGACAGCTCAGAGCCTGAAGCCTGCTTCAGATTCTGTGTCTCCCTCTCTCTCTCTGCCCCTCCCCCTCTCATGCTCTGTCTCTGTCTCTTAAAAGTAAATAAACATAAAACATTTTTTTAAAAATAAAAAAATACAAAGAGATGAGTCATGAACAAGTTACAAAATAAGAAATATAAATATGGAAACAAATGTGCCACAATGTTCGACCTCACATGATTCCTCAAATTGATGCATACACTAAAAAGTTATGGTACTTGTTTCATCAAATTAGGATTTTTTTTTAAATTTAATAATCAGTGCTGATGTGGGCGCATGAAACCCAGGCTCTTAGGCATTGTTCCAGCAAAGTCAAGAAACACATTTCTAGAAAGTGATTTGGCACCAGGTTTCAAAAGCCGTTAAGAAGCTCTTATTGGTTCACTCAGTAACTCCACCTTAATTAAAGCTGCAGCAAATATTCATGAAGCAAATTCATCGTGTAATTGTTATATATGCACAATTTATATACTTATTAAATATATTTATATATTTATTTAGAAAGAAAAGATATTTCTCTAAAAAAAGAGGAAAGAAAATAATGGACTGAAGGAAAAAAGTGGAGAATTATACCAAATATAGAATTGACTATTCCATGCTAGAGAGAGAAACTTGTGTTTTCCTAGGGTAGAAATGAGTGATCCAGCTCTAGGGTCAAGTTAATCTGATGTTTTGAAGCTATTAGAAACAAAATGTATTTGGATATAACTGGATCCCACGAGAGAAACAGCCTATTGCTCAAAGACTCAGAGTGAGGCTAAAGGCAAGTAACCTGGAACCGGAAGAGACATTTGATTAGTCATAAAGTACAACCTCAGTCAAGGTCTTCTGAAACCAGAGACATGGGTGAGTAAATAGCAGGAGATCCTGGTGAGCCAAGTTGCAAAACTTCTCAAAAAACTATGAGGAAAGTGAATTCAACAGTACATTGAAAGGATGTGTGCCTGATATAGTGAGATTTGTCCTCACTATATCATGTGGTTCAACACATGCAAACATGATATATCACATTAATAAAATGAAGGATAAAAATCATATGATCCCTTCAACAGATGTGGAAAAAACATCTGACAAAATTCAACATTCTTTCATGATAAAAACTCTCAGCAAACCGGTTATAGAAGTTTGTACCTCAACATAATAAAGACCATGTGTACAAGCTAACATCATACTCAATAGTGAAAAGCTGAAAGCTTTTTCTCTAAGATTAGGAACAAGGGTGTCCACTCTCACCACTTTTATCTACCATAGTTTGGAAGTCCAAGTCTAGAGCAATTAGGCAAGAAAAAACAATAGAGGCATCCAAATAGGACAGAAAGAAGTAAAATTGTCTCTGTTTGCAGTGACATGATATTTTATATAGAAAACCATGTAGAATCCACCAAAAAATACTTAGAACTAATAATCCAGTAAAGTTGCAGGATACAAATCAACAGACAAAAATCAGTTGTTTTTCTGTATACTAACAACAAACTAACAGAGGGAGGAATTAAGAAAAAAAATTCCATTTATAAGAGCATCAAAACCAATAAAATACTTAGGAATAAATTTTAACAAATGATAAAAATATGTACAATAAAAACTATGAGACATCAATGAAAGAAATTGAAGAAGACACAAATTAGTGGAAAGATATTCTGTGCTCAAAATTGGAGGAATTAATATTGTTAAAATGTCCGTACTGCTGTAAACAATCTACAGTTTCAATGAAATCGCTATTCATGTTTCAGTGACATCTTTCACAGAAATAGAAAAAATATCCTAAAATTTATATGAAACCACAAAAGACTGAATAAAAGCAATCTTTAAGAAAAAAGTTTTTTGCGTATAGTTGACACACAATGTTAATTTCAGGTACAACATAGTGATTCCACAAGTCTATGCATTTATGCTCTGCTGACCGCAAGTGTAGCTACCATCTGTCACCATACAATGTTATTACAATATCTCTGACTATATTCTCTATGGTGTACCTTTCATTGCTGTGACTTATTCATTCTATAACTGGAAGCCTGTATCTCTCACCTCTCTTCACCCGTTTTGTCCATCCCTCCCACCCCATTCCCCTCTGACAGCTATCAGTTCCTTCTCTCTATTTATGGGTCTGATTCTGCTTTTTGTTTGTTTGTTTAATGTTTATTTATTTTTGACAGAGAGGCAGAGCGTGAGCAGGGGAGGGGCAGAGATAGAGGGAGACACAGAATCTGAAGCAGGTTCCAGGGTCTGAGCTGTCAGCACAAAGACTGATGTGGGGCTCGAACTCACGAACCATGAGACCATGACCTGAGTCGAAGTCAGATGCTTAACTCACTGAGCCCCTATTTATTTGTGTTTTTTAGATTCCACACACAAGTGAAATCATACAGTATTTGTTTAGTCAAAACAATCTTAAAATAGGACTGAACTGGAGGCATCACGCTTTCTTTCTAATTTCAAATTATATAACAAAGCTGTAATCAAAACCATAACGGCATTGGCATAAAATCAGACACATAGATCAATAGAACAGAAAAGAGAGCTCAGAAATAAACCCACATATCTCTGGCCAATTAATTTATGAAAAAAGAACCAAGAATATGTAATGGGGAAAAGATAATTTCTTCAAAAAATGGTGCTGGGAAAACTGAATATCCACATTCAAAAAATTAAACTGAGCCCTTATCTTACACTATATTAAAAAATGAACTCAAAATGGATTAAAGCCTTGAATGTAAGACCTGAAACAGTAAAACTCCTAGAAGAAAACACAAGGAATAAACTCTTGGACGTTGGTCTTGGCAATGATTTTATGGATTTAACACTGAAAGCTAGTCTACAAAAGCAAAGCTAACCAAGTAGGACCACATCAAACTAGAAAGCTTCAGCACAGCTGGAAGAAACCATCAATGGAAAGAAAAGGCAACCCATAGGATGGGAGAAAATGGTTGCAAACCACTTATCAGTTAAGGGGTTAATTAATATCCAAAATACACAAGAAAGTGGACAAACAAGCAAATTAGCAAAAAAAAAGAAAACACCACCAACAAAAAAACCCCACCAAATAACTCAATTCAAAAGTAGGCAAAGAACCTCCAAAGAAGACATACAGATGGCCAGCAGATACACCGAAAGGTGCTCAACATCACTGATCGTTAGGGAAATGCGAATCAAAACCACAATATACCATTTCCCCTCTGTTAGGAAGCCTGTTATAGAAATGACTAGACTAATGTTGGCAAGGTTATGGAGCAAAGGGAACCCTTGTGCACTCTTGGTGTGAATGTAACTGGTACTGATGCTATGGAAAATAGTATGGAGGTTCCTCAAGACATTAAAAATAGAACCACCAAATCAACTAGCAATCCCATATCTTGATATATGTCCCCCAAACCCCAAAATCTCTGTCTGAAGAAGTATCTGTGTTCCCATGTTCATTGCAGCATTATTTATAGCAGCCAAGGTATGGAAACAACCTAAGTGTCCATTGATGGGTGATATATGTATATATATATCATATATATCATATATATCTCATATATCTCATATATATCTCATATATCTCATATATATATATAATATATATATTATATATATATATAATATATATATATATCTCCAGCTAAATGAAATAAGCTGGATAGAGAAAGACAAATCCTATATGGTATCACTTATGTGTGGAATTAAAAAAAAAAGTCAAACTCATAGTAACAGAGAGCACAGTGGTGGTTGCCAGGGGCAGGGGGTGGGGGGCAGGCAAACTGGAAGAGGCTGGAAAAAGGTACAAACTTTCAGCTCTAAGAGGAATAAGGTCTGAGGATCTAATGTGTAACATGTTGATGATAGTTGATAATACTGTATTGTATAATTAAAATTTGCTAGAAGTGTAGAACTTAACTGTTTTCACCACAAAGAGGTAAATATGTGAGCTGATGAATGTGTAATAGACATATATGCATAATCATGTTGTACACTTGAATTTTCTTACAGGTTTATTTGTCAAATATATCTCAATAAAGCTGGGAGGGAAAAACAGTTCTTCCTGTTGACTTACCTCACCTGGATATAACAGTTCTTAGTGAACATTCTTCAACCCTTCACCTGTGCACTTGTACCTTGGGATTTGTTACCTTTGTGTGCTGACGTGTAACAGGAGAGAGTTTACGCAGTGATTCAAACGGAGCTCTAGAGCCACACTGACATGGGTTCAAATGCTGTTTCTGCAACTTAATAACTGATATCTTAGGTAAGTTATTTGACCACTAACTCTCAGTTTCTTCAACTGAAAAATGTGGATTTTGTGTGTATGTGTGTGCATGCATGCATTAGGTGTCAAGGCTAACACCATAGTGGTGTTTGTTGATTGTAAGTGATGGTAGTAGGTACACATGTATGTATGTGTATATTGAAAGACATTTCCTCCATGACCAAACCCTAGCTGGGCATCTCTGAGCTCTCTTCTCAACTAAGCTTCAACCTTGGCCTATAAAGACTCGAAGAAACACTAACACCGTTTGTGACTGACACCTGAAAGATACCCCCTGTCTCCCAGTCTTGGTGGGAGAGTAGGAGTCGAACTTCAGTAAAAGCCAGTTAACACACCCAGATGGGTTTCACATTGACCAAACTTTCCTTCCTGCTTTTTGTAGTTTTTCACTTCACGGACTCCGCAGAGCCCCTTCCCCACTTCCTCATTCTCCCTTTAAAGGCCCAGCCACCTCTGTCCAAATCAAAGTCAAGGTCAGCCTAAGCTGGACTCTTCCCTATTGTAGTAGTGCATAATTGATTAAAGTCGGTCCTTACCATTTTAACTAGCGTCTGGTTTTGTTTATCTTTGACAATAGAATCATTCTGTCAAAAAAAAGGGCGGGGGGAGAAATCCAAGGTTCTAGGGCTGAGGTCTGGAATAGAAGCCATTACCCCTTCCTTCATATTTCACTGGAGGCGGGGTGAGTAACCTGTAAACCCTTCAGAACCTCAATACACGCTCTAGCTCCAGTGGGACAGCTAAGTTCCCCAACTGATAGAAATAGTTCATTTCAGAAAGGCTTGTTACATAAGCATTTATATGACTTGATTAATCAAGACCATTTTTATTTCTCTAACGACTACATGACTCATCCACAATTAGGTACAAATTCTTAGGCTATTTTGACATCACAGAGTATTTATTTTAACTTTTCCCATCCCACCTCCCCCCACCCCTGGGCTAATATGTAAACCAGACAAACTCACAAAAGGTTTCTAGGTTTTAAAAAATTTTCCAGAGAAGACTCAACCTCTCCTTTTAGGTTTGTAAGATTGCTCATTCTTAAGTTCAAAATTAATCTGGCTCTCTGTGTAAATGTTTTGGTTTAATCATCCCTCCCTTTTTAACCTGTAGAAATAAACTCATATTCAACTAACACTTATTAGATGTTTGGCATAAAAATTATTCATTTAGCTTTTATAATAACCACAGAAAGTAGGTCTCATTATACAACCAGAAAAATGAAACTCGGAGCAAGTGATTATGAGCTGTTTAAGGAGACAGTGGGGATTTGGGCTGAGATATCATGGCTCCTCAGGTGCCCTCTCATCCAAGGATGTTGATACAACATCCCCACTGCCAGTTTTCTTTCCTACACCCTTGCTAGACCCTTTAATCATCAGGGAGAGCGCATTGCTGCGCCCAAGCATGGCTACAGAAACCTGCAAGGGATTCCTAGTCCAGTTCTACCAGGTGAATAGAAGTGACACGAAAGCTTAAATCTATTTGTCATCTCTGATGTGGCAGAATATAATTATAAACTCACAATCCTTTACTAACTCAACATGTTTTCTTCATGGGACATTAATCATCATGGAAATGATTTGTATCTCTTTCATATGAAAGGTCCCAAACAGAACTGTTTCTTAATTTTTTTTGAGCGTACTTCACATACAATGTTACATTAGTTTCAGGTGTACAACATAGTGACTCAACAAGTCTGTATGTTATGATATGCTCATCCCAAGCGAGCTACCATCTGTAGTCATACAAGTCTATTATAATATCATCGACTGTATTTGTTAGGCTGTACCTTTTATTCCTGTGACATATTCATTCCGTAACTGGAAGCCTGTACCTCCCACTCCCTTTCACTCATTTTGCCCATCTCTCTAACCCCCCTTCCCTCTGACAATCATCATTTTTCTTCTCTGTATTTATAGATCTGATTCTGCTTTTCTTAAAAAATTTTTTTTCTTAGTGTTTATTTTTCAGAGAGAGAGAGAGAGAGAGAGAGACAGAGAGCAAGCAGGGTAGGAACAGAGAGAGAGGGAGACACAGAATCTGAAGCAGGCTCCAGGCTCTGAGCTGTCAGCACAGAGCTGGACGCTGGGCTCGAACCCATGAACCGTGAGATCATGACCTGAGCTGAAGTCAGACGCTTAATGGACTGAGCCACCCAAGTGACCCTGATTCTGCTTTTTGGTTGTTAATTTATTTGTTTCATTTTTTCAGATTCCACGTATGAGTGAAATCTGTGGTATCTATCTTTCTAGAAGTGAGTATTTTATACTACCCAAAACTTAAAAGAAATGCTCTATTTCAGAGTCTCTACTTTTTTTAATGTTTGATCCCAAATTCATCCTGCTTGCTGATTTATGTTAAGCTCTGTGGTTTTCTAAAATTCTGTTTCTTTTATGATTGCACAACATTATATTCCAATACCTAATGGGTTAGATACAATGACCATTGAAATGATAAAGTACTGTTTCAAAAAGAATGTGGCATATATGTCCGTGCCCTTTTCTTTCTCAACGAGAAGGAACTGCTTTAGAATAGAAAATGGGAATACATTTTAAAGCCTATAAAACAGGAAGACACAGTATTCTAAGGAACAATAATTAAAGCTGAGGAGATTATAATGCAGCCAAGAATGGTTATATCACTTATTTGTGCACTGAAATTGAAATAATGCTGTTCAAAATTCTATTGAAAATATGATTGCTAATATCAGAGATGGTATAAATGAAGCTAAATTTTAATGAGGAAAGAAAATGGAATGACTCTCTAAGCCTGTGTAATTTGTTCAATTCGGAGCTAAATATATTATCTAAAAATGTATAGAAACCGATACGCTCATCATTCTACCGCACTAAAATGTTAGTGGATTAGCAGAAGAGATTCATTGCTACTACTGAAAAATGATGATCCTTTGTAGCAATAAGCAAGAAGGTAGATAGTGTTTCTTTACAGAGGGCTAGTGTCTGCTGTGAGGGTGAATTTGACACATGTTGGAATGTTAGAAGTTATACATAATCTTGATTTCTTATAAGTATTTGTGTTTAAGGAATATAATGAGCAGCTTACCGAAGGTCAGAATTTCACCAAGATTTAAATCCATCTTATGTTCTGCTGAGAAATGTCTCGAGCGTTATAAAATATCCCTGTTTGTTTAAATAAATGCCAGGGAATTTAGAAATCAACTATTTGAAAAGATGGAGTGCAGAAGGAAGAAATGGGGTTCTAATTAAGGGACAGGGTGCTTTTCCTTGTTGCTGAGGTTTGTTACAGAAGTGTTAGTCAACACCTGTTTTTCTATGTCAATCATGGCCTGTGTTTATCGGTCCGAAGGGACAGCAAATTGTATCCCTAACCAAGGAATGTCCTCTGTTTATTTGCCTATTTGCCTGCAATTTTTAGAAAGGTCTTTGCCATGAGGCTTATGTCTTACTTGGGAAACACTGCTTCCTTGGGAAGTTGTGAAGATGTGGAGTCCATTGGTCCTTTCAGGTAACTTTCTCCTGCCGGCACTTTTTGTAAGGAAATTGGAGAGGAATTTCTAGTCTAGTAAAAGAATCCCTAGCCCACTGCTTTTCACTTATCCCGCAAAGTGCCCACCACAATCCCATGCGCATGTGTACATGTGTGTGTATGTGTGTGCATGTATGTATGCAAGTATAGGTATGTGTGTATGTAAGCGTAAGGTGTATACGTATTCACCATTCATTCATTCATACACTCATCATTCACAGAATTTGGACAATAAATATTTACTGTGTGTTGTGCTATCAGTAGAAGTACAACGTAGAGAAAGACTTGAGTCATATCACATTCGCATCAGGTAAACCTGAATTAAAATGTTTACTCTGCTCCTTATTATCTGTGTAACCCCGGGGAAGTGGCCTAAGATCTTCTTTATGAAATGGTGACAGTAGTTTGTAGCTAAGTTGAATGAAAAATAAATAATTGCTTTGTGAACAAAGGGCACAGCATGTATACTAAGCACTCAATAAATGACACAGACACAGTAATGGTTAAGATTTTATCTAGTCAAAACTCCTTTCTTCATTCTCTTTCATCATCAATTTCTCTCTCTCTTAACTGGATCATTCTCATTAACATACATTTTCCTATTTTGTGTATGTATATATATATATGCACACAACCTTCCTTACACCCCTTCTCCATCCACGTAGCCCCCATTTCTCTGCTACTCTTTGAAACAAAACTCCATGAGCTGTCTATACTCACTCTCTTCAATTCTTCTCCTCTTATTCTCCTTGGAAACCAACCACGTCAGGTCTTCTACCTCTAGACTTCACCAAAATTGCTTCTATGAAGGTCACTAGTGGCTTCTATTTTCCCAGATCTGAGGTCTGTAGTCAATCCTTACCTTAATTGATTTTCAGCATCATTTCAACTTAATGTCTCTTTCCTCTTTGAAACGTTCTCTTTATAGATTTACTGGATTGAAATCTACTGGATTGCCTGAAAAATAGATCCTGGATCTGCCTACTTCTCACCACCTTCTCATTGGCATCTCTTAAATGAATCAGGCGTCTTCTAACTAGTTTTCCTGCCCTTGCATCTACACAACCAGGCAGTTAGAGTAGTCCTTAGTTGCATTTTTTAAGTTTATTTATTAATTGAGAAAGAGAGGGAGAGAGAGAGAGAGAAAGAGAGAGCGACGGAGAATATCCCAAGCAGGCTCTGCACAGTCAGCACAGAGTCCAAGTGGGCCTGGAACTCACGAACTGTGAAATCATGACCTGAGTCAGATGCTTAACCACCTGAGCCACCCAGGCGCCCCTAGAGTAGTCCTTTTGAATCCATTTCAGCTCATCAGACCCCTTTGCTCAAAATCTTCCAATTGTTGCCTCTCTCCCTCTTTGTTAAAAACTGTAATGCCTACAATAGACCACAAGGCTAACCCTCCAAAGCTTCTCTCCTCTCTGATTTTGTTTCTTACTGTGCTTTGAACAGACTCAGTCACACTCGGGGCTGGGAGATTTTCTATATATTATTTCCTTTTCCCTGAGATGGCCACAGGGCTCGTGCCCTCACCATCTTCAGGTCTTTGCTCACATGTTCTCTTCGTCTGAGAGCTTCATTTAAAATTTTTTGTCTTTTTCTCTACAGCACTTATCACCGTCTCACATAGTACTTACCTTACTTACGGGATTTATTTATTGTCAGCTTCCTATAGTAGAAGTTTTTGTTGTTGTTGTTTTTGTTGTTCTTTTTAAAACCAAGTTTGCTACCGTTTCCAGAATTAGATCCAGGTTTTGTGAGGCCCGGAACTCATACAACTTGAATAGCTCTTAAAAACTTGGGGCTTCTGGGTGGCTCAGTTTGTTGGGCGGCCGACTGCAGCTCAGGTCATGATCTCGCGGTCTGTGGGTTCAAGCCCCGATTGGGCTCTGTGCTGACAGCTCAGAGCCTGGAGCCTGCTTCTCATTCTGTGTCTCCCTCTCTCTCTGCCCCTCCTCTGCTTGCTCTCTCTCTCTCTGTCTCTCAAAAATAGTAAACATTAAAAAAATTTTAAAAAAACCACAATATCAAGCGTGCAAATCGGTACTTATTTAAAAAGAGAAGAAAAATTACAACCACATTATCCTTTTTAAAAAGCTTACAAATGCAAACACTGTAAAATAAATATATTAAAAAGATTAATTGCCCCAATTTTTTGCTGTATGCTCTTTAATTAATATTAAATAACAATTTTGTAATACAATTTCAATATGGAAAAACTAAAAATGAAAACCTCTAGCCTGGTCAATTGAAATTTATTTTCTATATAAATTATATATTTACATATAAATATATATTATATATTTATTTATTAATTGAAGTATAGTTGACACACAATCTTACATTAGTTTCAGGTGCACAACATAGTGATATGACAAGTTGATATGCTTTGCTAAGCTCACCGCAAGGGTAGCTACCATCTGTCACCACGCAATATTGTTCCAATACCAGTGACTACATCGTAGGAAAGTTACTCTTCTCTTTCATTTGCCCCTTCTGCTTGCAATTACCACTTGCATATTTGGCATGACTGGTGGAAATTAGCTGTTAGTACCATGAATAAATTTGATATCTTTGTTAGACAGAGATTGTAAATAAATACTGGTCACTGTGGTCAGAACAATTTTAACGAACCATGTGCTCTGTTTTCAGATGCTTTAAAATGTAGACCATAGCAAATTTTCTTTACTTTTCTTCTTTTCTTTTTGGCATTTGAACTTGTATTCTTTCTGAAGTTCTCTATGTATTTTTAATAGTCAATGCCCTGCCAAAGTGGTACTTTTGCTATCAAGTTTTATAAAGTGCATAAAGTTTTCTTGAAGGTGGTATTTCTTTGAAGAAGTTCCTAAAGTATTAATATGGTAGTTTTCATCTTAATGTTCAGCGTTTAATTTTTATTTTCTGCTTTCTAAACTCATGACCTCATTAGTCAATAACCTTTTAAGAGCTTATTACAATTTTGTGCGTGTGTGTGTGTGTATGTGTGTGTGTATACATATATATATATAGTTACAGGTAAAGTTATGTAAATTTTTAGAACTGTTGTCGAATTTAGGGCAACCCATTAAAGTTTCATTCATATAGAAGAATGTTTCGCATGCTAGCCTCTGGTTTTGTCCATTTCCAGCCTATTTTTCCTCCTCTGTGCACACATTTCCAGCGTGGAGAGGCCTTAGACAATTTTAGATCATGAGACAAGCTCTGACTGGGTAACCAACATAGTGGATTGCTTGTGTGTTCCTGGGAGAAATAGCCACCTCCATATGGCTAACAATAATGTACCTATACTTGGAAATGACTGCAAATCACGAAAGTCTATTCTACCTAGACACAAACTAAAATGTATCCCCGACTAAGTTTCCCACCGACGAATCACAAATCACCCGCAGCTCTTACAACACCATCATCCAAGAGGGCCAGGGTTATGGTAGGAAAATCACAGTGGTAATAAACAGTGGTCTAAACCAAGTGCTACCAAAATATCTTATTTATATAAATTTTACAAAAGCAAAGGGTCCCCCATGGCCTTGGGAGGGACTTATGCAAATGAGTGGCATACAAGATTAAGCTTCATTGACCTCACAGTGAATCTTCCTCTGCCTCAATGCTCAGAAACGCACCAGACCCATGGTAGGAGCCCAGTGAGGATTCATGAAATAAAATGTTCATCACATGGATTTTGCCATATTGGTAGGGTTTCTAGGTAAAACATCAGATACCAGTTAAATGTGAATTTAAGAGAAATAAACAGTTTTTAGCTTAAGCATATTCATGCAGTATTTGGGATAAAATTCTACTAATTTTTTTTCCCTTTATTTATCTGAAATTCAAATGTAACTGGTGTCGTGTTTCTTTATTGGCCAAATCTGACAATCTATCAGGTTTTAAAGAGATGCCTAACATCCAGGTAAGATAAAAATTTACCTGTAACCTGTATTTCTGTTTTGTTTTTAACAGACTCTTTTTTCTTTTTATTTATTTTGAGAGAGAGACAGGGGGTGGGGAGAGAGAATGAGAGCTTGAATGAGGGAGGAGCAGAGAGAGAGAGGGAGAGAGAGAATACCAAGCAGGACTTGGGCCCCTAATGTAGGGCTCGATCTCACAAATCTCGAGATCATGACATGCGCTGCAATCGAGAGTGGGATGCTCAACCAACTAAGCCACCCAGGCACCCCTGCCTTTTGATTTTAAACTCATTCTATTTTGTGCATTTAAATACTTATACCAGCTGGAATTTATTTTGATAATTAATAGAAGGTGCGGCTCCCATTTAATGTTTCAGGTTATGAATATTTCACCTAAATGGTGCCTTATTACATTGCATGCCCCTTGCAGACAGGTATATCTCACCTGGTGTCATTGGAGGACCCAGAGACGCCGAAGAAGGCTGTCTGCACTGGGTGCTAGGTGACTTGTCTATAGGGAATCTATAAGCAATAATAACACCAGTAACTAAAAGCTGCTCAGCTCTTTACTATCATCACGTACACCATGCAGTGTCAGTAATGAACTTGGGCGCACAGTAATTTGGCCTTGGACCCACAGCTCTCCCATGGCCCAGCCCCTCGCCCCGCTCATGCTGTTGTTCTCATTCCTGTTTCCCAGCACAGCGCCCTTGTTATTGAGTGCAGAGCAATTTTTCTGTAAATGTTTGTGAACTACAGTCAAGTCTCCCTGAGTGCCTGACCTATAGCAGCAACTTACTAGATTTCCTTTCTTTTTGTATCCAATTCCTTTTCATCCAGCTTTTCACTGAATATAACCAACCCAAGTCAATGCGTAAGGCTCATACTTGACTCTGCTTCTCTTACTCTGCTCCTTTCGGCTCTGCAACAGTTGACACACCATGCTTTGAAACTTCATGGGGGCGCCTGGGTGACTCAGTCAGTGAGCCTCCGGCTTCGGCTCAGGTCATGATCTCGCGGTTCGTGGGTTGGAGCCCCGCGTCAGGCTCTGTGCTGACAGCTAGCTCAGAGCCTGGAGCCTGTCTTCAGGTTCTGTGTCTCCCTCTCTCTCTGACCCTCCCTTGCTCGCGCTGTCTCTCTCTCTCTCTTTCTCAAAAATAAATAAAACATTTTAAAAAAAGAAACTTCATGTTCACATTTCCCTCTCATCCATACCAAACCTCCACCCTGGGGAAATGTCTTTTTTTCTTTTTGTTACTGCTGTGTGGCCTATTTATTGGCAAGGATTGTTTTACCTTAGAATCACCCATTATACATATCTGCTGAATGTCAGATCTTTAGGATATTGGATAAAATAAGACCAGATTTTCACGGTATGCCTGGCACTCTTCTAAACACTCTACAAGCAAAGAAGTAATGAACACTCATCACTACACCATATGAGGAAGATGATTTTTACTATCTTCAGGGACGAGGCACTGAGAAATGGTCAGTGGCCAAGTCTCATGGTAGTTAAATGGCGGGGACAGGGTCTGAGCCTCAAGTCATTTCAGAGTCTGTGCCAAGAACCAATCTGTTCCTGGTTCTTTACGTAAGTTATCTGATGTCATTCTCGAAACACTTTTCAGTAAATTTTATGATGCCTATTTTGCAGAGGACGAAACTGTGGCTTGGAGAGACAAAGTAGTGTCCTAATTCCCATACCTGGTCAGTGGTGGGGCTGGAAGAGGAACCCAAATCCATCTGACATAAATCTGTGCCCGCCTTGTGGCATTTTTTTCAATAGTAAGTTCTGTGGCTTGATGTGTTTATAGAGATCCCTGGGAGGATCACAGATTCCATGGGAAGTTGACCTTGCACTTGAGAAAACACTAAAAGAAGAATAAGAAGCCCAAAGATTAAGTTCCTAAACTTCATTATAGTAACTTGGGGGCCTACAGGGCTCTTGGGGCACCCTGGTACTGCTGCTGCCCAACGTCTCTGCATCTGTCTGTCTCCTCTGACCATCAACGCTTGCCCAATGTGGGATCACCAACATGGTGAAGAGGTTCATGGCCCCAGGGATGGCTTAGAGTATCAGACAAGACAGACTATCAGACTTCCCTTCATTCTGAACCTTTTTGATTAAAAATAAAAACTCACAGGGGCACCTGGGTGGCTCAGTCAGTTAAGCGTCCAACTTTGGCTCAGGTCATAATCTCACGGTTTGTGGGTTCAAGCCCCGTGTCGGGCTCTACGCTGACAGCTCAGGGCCTGGAGCCTACTTCGGATTCTGTATCTCATTGTCTCTGTGCCCCTCCCTCACCTGTGCTCTGTCTCTCTCTGTATCTCAAAAATAAATAAATGTAAAAAAAAAACAAACCACAAACTAAGTTTAGTTTCTTTTAGAATGTCATTTGCTTTTATTACCCATTAATTAATGTTATAATATAGCCACAAATGCTTTATTCCCTGAGTTTCTTATTCAGTGGAAACAATATGTATATAGAAAGAAGAAAAAAAAGAATATTAAAACTTTTATATTTGGATTTCTTGATGGCATTCCTTTGATCACTGGTTCAGAGACAAATATTACATGTTTGTGTCCGCCTGTAACGTTTGTGTCCCATAGTCTCCTGGCCAAAATGGAAGACACTTCCATTTTATTTGCTATACAGCATCTGTTTCAGACTTATTAAATCCAAAGATATGGAATTAAAAAACATTCTGGGAAAAATGGTTAGTAAACAGAAAACAATGGGGCACAAGAGTAAAATTCATGAGGTAAAAACCACAGACTACCACTTCTGCCTGCTCTTTGACTGAAGTTTTCATTTTCAATCAATTGTTTCTGCATCTGTTAGACATAACCTTGGAAATTTTTTCTCATGTTTATGGGAATGCTTGTAAAATTGCTTTGGATGAAAATGCAGGAAGTCAATACTTGAAAACTTTTCTGGGCTTTTTTCACGTACCATTTAGATAGGAGAAGAGCTGAAGAGATCAAGGATAAAAGTAAAAGTGTGAACGACACAGGCAAGAAATGTTTTTCAAAAAAAGCTTCAGACAGAAGCCAAAAAAAAAAAAAAAAAAAAAAAAGAGAGAGACAGAAGGGTCTGTCGGTTTATGCTTTCCCCATTCTTGCTACAATCATTGTCTCAGGAATGAATTCATATTGTGCATCATTTTCGGTTACCTTTATAGTCTTTCTTACAAGAATGAGGAATGAAAATTTTAATGCCTCATATATTCTATGAATTACTGTAGATGGCTAGACGGCGCTGCTTTGATCTTTCCTATATTCTGTGGTTTGATTGGATCGTGATGTGAATGGAAAGGAGCACAAAACAAATCAGTTTCTGAGAGAACGACTTTAACAAGAAAAGGAGAAAAGGTACCTCAGCCCACTTCAGAATATTACACATGTGGCGCTAGGGGTCCCGATAACTGCTCCTGGGTCCAACTCAAAATGATCGCAGTCTTTCTGGTTGATACACATTCTGACCTGAGAATTCATTACTAAAAATGGCGATCAAACTTTGGAACAAATAACAATTTAATGTCCTTTAGATTTAGGTTTTGCTTCCCGTGAGTCCTCGCGGAGTGCCCAGTGAGTCCAACCGGAGGTTGACGGTACACGTGGAGTGAACACATGAGTGAACGACCGAGTTCAGTGGTAGTATGCCGAGATAGATGAGAACGCACAGATACATTTTTCTACTTCAGAGCATGTTGCTCCTAATGCAAATTAGCTCCTATTCGGTTAGTCAATAGAAGAATCATGTTATAATAATGTGGAAATTGTGTTGGTTCATAAGCAATTTTTCCAAGCGTTTTAATGATTTGTGTCACCAAGTAATAGCGGCCGATCTCCAAGTGCACCAGCGCAGAGGGGCTCAGCACGGTGGGGAGGAGCAAGTGTGCACAGCCACCGGCTCCTTTGCCCCCCAGCCCCACGACCCCAGCATTTCCTCTTTGCTCAGTTTGACTCAGTTGTGGCCAGAAGTGCCTATTGCCTGGTTTGCCTGTGCCTCCAAATTAAAACTCTCAACTCTTCTGCGCACCCCCTTCAATCAAGCTCTCATTACCTTTATTTAAAGGTAAAGTTTTATATCTACTGAAATATTATTTTAAATTGGGAATTGAACGTGTCTTTTTTTCTGAGGTAGATTTTAATTAGCGTTCCGTTGGTTTTATTAGTGCTCTGGTTACAAGACTGTTTAAGTTTGAGGGTCTGCTTATGGCTTTATTTCCCCGCCCTCAAATCCTTATTATTTTTAGTGTGTAATTTTGCAGAACACGAGTTTTTTTTTTTTATCCCTTCAGGAATGCATGTATTTCATTACAGTGGAAAAGCCTATATTGGTTAAAACAAAGACACTGGAGAGCCGAGGAAAAGAGTTAACCTATGTAGAGGCAATAAAAATGGTTTGATAAGTCTCTGACTATCTTGGAAAGAAAAATCTTATAGTATCAAAGCTGTTGAGGATTTCAGAGATCAATTGTTCCTACCTATTCCTTATACAGATGAGAGCACATTACCCAGAAGGTATAAGTGAATTGCCAATGATCTTACACTTGATATTGATAAACTGAAATTGGTTCCCATGTGTTAGGACACCTGTCTCAACATTTCTCACATTCATGGAAAGAGTCACATCTTGGTGCTGTCCACATCTTGGTGAGCCTTGTGTCATGGTACCTCTTTAGTGTCCTTGTGGATAAAGCCAATATTTCTTTCCTCATCATTAGCTTACGTTTTAAGGAGATAATTACACCTCTCAATTTGTCAGTTTCAATTTGTACCTGTTTTCTTGGTTGCTAAGTATTATTATTTTTATTTTTTTACCATTTATTCATTTTTGAAAGAGAGAGAGAGAGAGAGCACGAGTATGAGAGAGACAGAGAGAGAGGGAGACACAGAATCTGGTACAGGTTCCAGGCTCTGAGCTATCAGCACAGAGCCTGATGCAGGGCTCTAATCCATGAACCGTGAGATCATGACTTGAGCCGAAGTCGGATGCTCAACCAACTGAGCCACCCAGGCTCCCAGGTTGCTAATTATTAATAGTCCCTATTCTTCTTATAAGAGACCTGGTTTGGAAGATAAATTACATGGCTACTCTAATGAGGGTCATTGTGTACCTCCCCTTACCCTTTCGTCTGTTCAAATCCTATCCACTCTTCAAGATCCTGTTTACATTCAGGTAGTTGTGCAAAGGCTTTCCAGGATCACATAGCAAGAAGTTCTCTTTTGTCCCTTAATTTCTTAGTATTTCATGTGTAAGCTTCTAATGTAGTTTTTAGTTTATTTCACTGTTTCACAAAGGGGGCACTGCTGGCCTTTTGGAGGGGACAACTCTTCGGTGTGGGGAATCATCTCTAACGTTGGAGGATGCTGAGCAGCCCTGAAAGCCAAAAGTGCCCCTCGGTAATATGGCAGCTCAATCCGTCTCCACCCATTTCCAAGCCACCTGACCCGCTGTAAAAGGTGGAACTCCCATCTCCCAGCATCAATTATAAACCACAGTTTAGACTGAGGGCTCAAAGAGGCAAGATCCAGGTTTGATTTATTTTTGCATCCTTCCTCCGCCTCTCTCTCTCTCTCTCTCTCTCTCTCTCATACACACACACACACACACACACACACACATACTGATGGGAATCTGATGACTCTTAATACAATGATCTAAAAGAGTTATTGTGGGCGTCTGACATAATTTCACATTACTGTCTCAAACTAAAAGAAACTAAGGGAAAACGGAAATGCTGAGGTTGAACTAAGAAGGTGCCTAAAACTAGCAAAAGTTACTTCTCTACTGTACTCTTTCAGCTTCAGAAGAGTAGATGCAAGTAGGCACAGGTGGGCACTGTGGAAGATGATGGGACAGTACCCGCCACCTGTACCCCATACACTGGAAGTGATGGATTAGGTGTAGTTAGAGGCTTTAATGCTAACAGAATGGCCAGCATTATTATTATTACTACTACTCCTCTTTCTTGTCTTATTTCCCCCATTCCTCCTACTTCTATCCATAGAAATTCTAAGAGTCAACATACCTTTAGTGCTTTTGTGTGTGTCTGAGACATCTGCAGGTGTTTGACGTGAATTGTGCAATTGAATCCTTACTGGACAACAATAAAGTCTATATTACCGGTGTTATTAATCTTCCATTTTACACATGGGGGAAGCGAGCTCCAGAGAAGAAAAATAACCTATAGTTCAGACACTAACTGGTAGAACCCGGATTTGAACCCAGGTGGTCTGACTTCACAACCACCACCCTTAGTCACCCCAAGAGATGTTAGCTCTGTATCAATAGACCTCCTTCATCCTGAGACTCATAATCTTGTCACAGTGTGTGTTGACTCTGCCCAACCTCCCATGATCCTCTGGCATTTACACTGCAGCATAATCATGGGCCAGAATCTTAGCCACGAAAGGTTATTCTTCAGGGATTTTGATGATATTTATTGATTTTTGTTTGAGCTTAAAGAGGTGAATGTGGTACCGGTACTCATCCCTCTACAGAGATGTCATGTGTAGTCCATACAGAGACTGTGGTGAAGTGGGAGGAACAGTCCCCAAGGGCAGATTTCTTGGGTTCAAACCCTGGCTCCATTGCTTACTGGCTGTGTGAACTATGTGAAACTCTGCAATTTATATTGCCAGATCTCTGGCAAAATAGGGATAATATCGGTGTGTACTTCAGAGGATTGTTGTGAGGGGTTAATGAAAGAATACATTTAAATGATCAAAACTCAGCCCGGTGCATAGAGGGTCTAGCTAACTGTTGTTATTTTAATTAGGATGTTTGTGAACTGATTCTAAGACAGAAAACACTGTGACTGTCTTTTAGTTTTTAGTCTAGATCAAGAAATCCAAATATATGGCAAAATTGTCTTTGAGTAGGACTCTTCAAGTGAGCTAGAAGCAGCAAGACTCAGTTTTGGGCAATGGATCAAGAACCCAATGACCATAGCTCTGGTCTCAAATCCCCATGGGTATGTTGTATTAAATAGATGGTTTACTTCTTTCTCCCTGGTTGCTTTGTCTGCAAATTGAAAGAAGAAAGGAAGTTTATCTTTATCAAAAGCCTGAAGAAATTTCATGTAAATGTTGGCCATTTCATGATGAGGGGGAGACAATAGGGTTTTCCTCAGGGCTGCCTATAGGATTTTCATCCCCTCTCCAATGACGGCACCACGTCAAGTGTCTTGAGAAACAAACACCATCGACACATTGAGGAACATAATTTTTGTGAACAAAACAATCTCTCCAGTACAGAGGGAAGTGCAAAGCTCTCTATTTTCCCTCTTGTGACATTCAACTATTAAAGGCAAAAATTCCGTTTTATTGGCTTCTTATAATCAAGATGATGTGACCTTTACAGGATTAATATCTCATTCTTTTGCTAACTAATTTACTCTAATAACGCAGGAAGATGCTTTATAGTGTAAAAAACACCTTGGGGTATTGGGATTGGATGTAATAGCTAGAATAAAGCCATTATAGTTGGATATATAGTAGGAGTAAAATCTTAAATAAAAATTTGTAACCATGGGATATGGAAAATTTCTTTTTTTAATATTGGAGTTTTGCTTTTATTAGTTCTTTGTTAAAGGAGCTGCTCTATTTTTGCAGTAAATTTTCACAGCCCTCTACCTTTACTTAGCCTTTTGTCATCTTTACTTCTATTATTCTTGTAGTTCTTCATTTTATACAAAGCCAAATTAGGTGTCCTATCACAGCCCCGACATTAATTCGTATTTAGCTCTAAGAAGAGACTCCAAGGACCCATATCTGCCCTGCCTGCCTCATTAGATTGTGGGCTCACCCAAAGTAGGGACTTTTCTTCTGAATCTCCTTATATCCTAGATTGCAGGATGTGGCTGGCACACAGCAGATGCTCAATCAGTGTGTGATAAGTGAGTAGTGATGTTCTGCTGCACTTGAAAAGTTCAGTATTTACATTCATAAGGCCCAGGGAGGATAAAATTGTCCATTGTGCAAACAGCAGGTATCCAGGGTAGTGGCTACTGTCATGGCCAGCCTACTCACTCTGACCTGTCATTCCTGAAGCAGTTTTAAGCACGTTCAATCTCCTTTGTGGTTTTGGCGATCAATGTCTTCATCATTAAACGGGGAGGGCTGAAATCTGGAATCTGTCTAGTTGGAATCTAGCCCGGATTCAAACCCAACATACTTAACCATTAGTCTCTACCACCAATGTCTCCACCACATGCTGAGAGTTCTTGGGCTCAATTCTTTCTCCATATTCTTCTCTGTGATCTCAATTATTTCCACTGGTTTTAAGAAGCATCTTCATGTGTGTCCCTCCGTAATTTATACCTACTGTTCAGACCTATCCCCTGAACTCTTCCTTTCATATTAAACTGCATGCTTGGTATCTCTTATCTATCTCACAGCCATCTTAAAATTTTTATTTAATGTTTATTATTTTTGAGAGAGCAAGAGACAGAGACAGAGAACAAGCAGGGGAGGGGCAGAGAGAGAGGGAGGCACAGAATCTGAAGCAGGCTCCAGGCTCTGAGCTGTCAGCATAGAGTCCAATGCGGGTCTCAAACCCACAACCTGTGAGGTCATGACTTGAGCTGAAGTCAGACGCTCAACCGACGAAGCCACCCAGGAGTCCCTCTTAAAGTTAATGTGTCTTTGACTTTCCCCAGATCTCTCCCTTTGCCAGTCAGCTTTCCTTATCACAGTAAATAACATCACCTCTCACATTCGATCCCTCTGAAAGTCCTGTCAACCTTCTTTCCACAACTGTGTAGAATCACCTTTTTTTTGCATCTAAAACAATAGCTATACTTTGTGCCGTGACACACAAAGACCTATATGACCCGGTCCCTGCTTCTCTCTGTAGTGGCTATTATAACTTTCAATGATTTCATTTATAATTTCATTTAATTTTTAAATCTACCTTCCTCTCTAAGGAATAAGACAATTGAGGGCAGAGACAATATCATTTGCATTATTGCTGTATTCTCAGCACTTGATATTTTGTTTGCTACATGGTAAGTACATAAAAAGTATTTGGTGACTAAATAAGGAAACTTTCTATAACATTTTGCCAAAATATTCACTCCCTTAATCTAATGCTTGATTGCAGTCCACTCTATTCCTTCCTCTCTGCAAATTATTGTTTTATATTTTACTCAGAATATTAGATACAAATCATTCAGCCTGTCTTCTTCAACGATTTCCATTTACTCTTTTGACTATTTCTGTCTCCATTGCTTCCCACCTTGAACAAAGGGCTATTCTTCTTGCTCTTTTTGTTGACCTTCCACAAAGGTCCTTAAACTTGCCTTCTAGTACCATCTCAGTGCCTGGTTCCTTTTACCAATTATTCTTTCCCCAGCATCTTCAGTCTCTTGTCTTTTCAACATATTCAGCCATCCACCATCCTTTGATGCTCCCTTTGGTTAACATTTCCTTCCTTGTGTTCTTTTATTGCCAAATCTTTTGATGTGCTACTATATCCATTTCCTCAAACTCCTTCGTGCTCGTTCTTCTTGAAACCCCTGTAAGTTAAATATACTTTTTCCTCTGTTAAAATTTCCTTCATGTCACCAATACTTTGCTAATTGTCAAATCCAATTTGATTCTTGTCATAATAACTTGTGCTTGCTGTTAGCAACAGCTTCCTTTTGGAAACTTTCCTATTTTGCACCCTAGAATTCTGGACCATGCTTGTTCTTTTTCTAGTTACCTGACGAGTAATTTTCTGTCTTCTTCATGGGATCTTTATGATTTTCCTACCTTGTAGGTATGTATTTCTTCATAATTAAATCCTATCCATTGGCTTTTCCTTTTATAAGTCTCCCAACGAAAACTTATTTACCTCTAACATACATTAAGTTATTCTTACATTCAGGTCCGTTTCCCTGACTTCCTGCCTTTGTCTATGTTGCCATGATCTCTCTAGGCACTCCCACACAAGCCTTCCATCAGTCAGTTTACTGCCATCACCCTACTTCCTGCTGGGTCCCAGCCCCACCACATTACCTCGCACACAACAGACACTCAGTGAATGCTTGACTAAATGAGAATGTCCTAGCATCTCTCCTCTACATTAGTATAAGTGTCTAAACGACCTTCCATCCAGCCTCTTATCCAATTAATTCTCTTCCTACCTTAAAATGTGTTTCCACTGTTGTGGTCTAGACTAGTGCAGGAGTGGTGAGCTGGTTTTATGTTTTGAGCCAACCCTCTAGGATGGTGTTGCTACCTAAACTAAATTATTAAGCAGGATTCTGAGATCTCATTAAGCCTCAGTGAGAAAGAGTGTGATGATTGTTTAGTGGTAGCTGTCATAGCTCTGACAAGAAAGAATGTAGAAAGATATATGCCATGTGTGCTAACTGTGTTCATCTCTCACCTACAAGATAAACACTATATTTATTAGCTTAAGAAATCAAAGCCTGATTTTTTGGTTCGTGGTGCAGGACTCATACTTGTTTTTAATAACATCTCTAGTTATCTATAGTTCCCAATATTTTGTTTCAGCAAAATTCATTGTTCTTCAAACAAGTCCTCCAACTTTACATGCCGTAGAATGCTCATATAGTATCCCAACTTAGAATTTCCTTTAATCTCCTTAACTCCTTTCTCTCTTCTAAATTTAAATCTATCCTTTTTCATAAGGCCTTCCAAGATCATTTTAATCCAGAACAATATCTCCTGAAGTGCTATGACAGAGGTCATCGGAACTGTTCATTTGGCATTTAAGCACATACCTGGAGATATTTCCTGTATTTTTGTATGAACTATTATTAAGTGCCTCTTGTAGTGTCAGTTTCCACTTCCGTTTTTGTATCTTTAATTGCATTTTAAGGGCTTCTATATGCCTGGCACATATGACGTCTGCTTACACATGTCTACTATGTGTAATAATGTCCAAGGCTTTAGGGACTGTTTACCTAAAACATTGCCCTTTACACAGTACGTGCCCATGACATATTGTTGGTTTAAATGAGAAAATGCTAATAGCTTTCTGTTGGCTCCTTATGTGTTTTACTCTGTGTTCTATGTTGTATTTATATTATCCCATTTTAGTCCTTGGAAAAATCCAAAATTTGCAGAAGCTATGAGGTTTGAAGATATTATCCGAGGTAAGTTATGCAGACAGTAATTGCTGGAGACTTGGTTCAAATGAAGGGCAGAAGAACTAAGAGTATCAATGGAAACATTAGCCGAAAAGCGCGCCTCATTCTTAAACAAAACCTTATTACTCAGAGGAGCTGTCTCAGAGTGCTATTTCTAGTCACTGGCTATTGTGACAAAATGATACGAGAACTTCTGCCTTTAAGCCAACATTCTCAAATGCTGAAAAGTCTGTGAGCAAAATGAAGCCATGGTTTTGTCATATGGCTTTGGCTGAGAATCTCCATCTCTGGAATAGAAGATTGGGGAAACCGGGAGTTGAATTGGGACCTAACGATTGCAAGAAATAACTAGGCTGTTTGCCCATTTTTCTGAATGCAAGGAAGACTAAATAGCTCCTAAACTCTTAAATAGGCTTGGATGGATATCTGGGGGTGCCGAGATTAGCTTGGACCCATTGGAATATATCCAAGTCAGCTGAATCCATGAAAAAGACCATAGACTCCTGAGAATATTCAGAATGGCCTCTTTCTTTCTAAATAACTTTAGGCTCTCGAGGCTGAGATAGAAGAACTCCAGAAGACCTTGTAGAACAAAAATGGGAATGGCACATACAAAAGGGGCTAACAATTCCACTCAAGTGGCTACAGGATACCCCAAATGTGTGGAAAGGTGTAATTTAACTGCAACCATCATAGTTCCCCACTGGGGGGCACCAAAATGATGCCTCTGTTTTCTTTACTTCTCATGGCAAGAATTATTTTACAATGAGATGAAAAGAATTCCATATGCAATTATTTTAGTAAGAGGACAAGTTGGTAATGGTTTATATTTATCATTCACTCACACAGCCTGTTTGAATGCTTGCCATCTCTCTATTAATGAACTAGAAATTGGTTACTTCCAAGAAGAGGAAATGTCCTTCTGATGGACAGGGCATGGGACTAGGAGTCAGCAGACCAGATTGCCAGAACAGAATCATAGTTAGAAGTGACTTCAGAGGTTATATAATCTGACCTCTTACTAATTCACAAATAGCCTGTACAATGCCCTTGACAAGTGATCATCAGCTTCCAGTTCAGGAGGACCACTGGGTAATTGTGTGTTAGGCAAAGCACTTAGCAAGTACATTACAGAATCATAGGATGATTGAGCAGGAAAGGACCTTGGAGATGGGCTGGTCAACCCCTTCACTCTGACATGAGGGCCCGCGAGGTTAAGTGACTTACCTCCGAAGGTTAGCAGTATGGATAGAACTAAGTGTCCTGATGCCCAAGTCAGAGGATCACTCCACCATAATTCCTGAGTTAATTAAGGCAACCATTTCCTGGATGCCGGAGCTCTGGGGGAAACCATTGCACACTGAAGATACTGTCCTCTGAATGTTCTGGTACGGAATCAGGGCAGAATCTAGAGGAGGAAGAAGGGAGAGGACAATGGTTATGGGGCCACCTGGAAATTAACTCAAATCAAGCAGCACATCCTGGATTCAAATGATATTATATGCAAGAATAGTACCATTTTCTTGAGGATCACTTTCAGGAAGGTTGATTGCAGCCACCAGCAGATTTGAACCAGAAATATTTATCTTCCTAATGATTTTGACTTGCCCTCAGGATTAGAGGAGTTCACTGGTTAATCTAAACCTATTCATTCAGATTTCACTTTTTAATCCATTTTGTCACGCTTATCTCTCAGATATAAGTAACTTTTAAAATGCGTACATCTCCTCCTCAAATTGTGTTCCTTTCAGCCATAGCTTCTTATTTGAACAGCTTGAGGACTAATTTGAATCACACTTCACTTGCGGGGGCTCAGAAAGTATGTGATACCTTAGAGAGTTGCCTTACAAGATTTTTAAGATGTTTTAAAATGAAGTACATCTAAATTCTTTAAATTACATATGGTTTAATCTAGAAAAGGACAATTGAAGCCTTCATTAAAATAGATTTATTCCAATTTCATATGTGAAAAATAAAATTTCCTGAGATAACTTGGTATATGCCTATCCAGATTGTAGCATTTCCCTACTTTCTAAATTAAATGTTGCTGTATGTGAATCTTGGCTCTACGGTGGCATATATTAAAAGGCTTAGTCATCATTATTGTAAATATCCCAGAATTGAGTCAGGTTTCATTGGAGCTTAGAAGTAACTTTCTTTTCTGTCTTTTTCATTTTCACTTCTTGTAGTTCCCTGCACTTCTCCTTTACGTTTGCTTGCTATTTTCTCTTTCTTTCGTCTATTTCAGCCTTTGTCAAGAACATAAAACTGTCTTGCACTGTTTCAAAACCTAGTATTCTTTGTCTTGAGTGAAAGGGGCAGTTTTGAGCTTTTAAGTAGTGGAAGGAAGGAAACTTTCTTACCACATAGGAAGCAATTTGTGTTTAGTAGGTCATTTAGTATTTTTAAAACCTTATACGTTTTAAAGCTGTATTTAAATATTAGGAGAAAAGCGCAAAGAGAGCCAGTATTTTATCCAAGTTCACAAAACTAGTGAACGGCAGAGCTGGGATTTTAACTTGGGCCTCTCTTACACTAAAAACCCACGCCCTTTGCACCACATCATGCTCTCTCACGTACTTGATTTAGGTCAACAACAGAGCACTTCTTTAACAAAACAAAACAAAGCAAAAATTATATACATTTTGCTTACCTGGGGCTACTTCGCATTTCCTTTTTCATAAAGTAGCCCCATTTCTTGAGTCCTCAAAAGGGTAATATTATTGTTCTTGGCTTCTACTTTTGGTATTATGAAAATATGATCATTGCTAACAACACCAAAAAAACCTATCATCTGTGCTATGGTCATTTAGTGTAAGTGAGTAAGGATAAAATCAAGATTTGATCTATGGGCATGTTTAACTTCACTCTGAGAATCACTGTTTCACAGCCCAAACGTGTATCTAACCCAGCCAACTATCTTGTCTTGTTCTTATTATAAATGAAAGCCAGGGCCCAGGAGATGTTCCAGATGTCCCAGCCACACCAATTGTCATTACGATAAGATTGTTTTGGAAACATAATTCTAAAAATATAGCATATTGGTAATGGACAACAGATTTCCTTTGAATGTGTGTTCTGGTATACATTTAATCCTATCTTTTTTTTATGCATCTATTCAGCAAATGTTCTTGAAGTGTAGAGCTAACTTTGAATCCCGAAGAGAGAATTCAAATTTGGGTAAGTTACAAAGCCATTGTCTCACCTGTAAAAACATGAAACATAATAAAATTATGTCTGAAATTAGCGCTATGCTAGCACATGGTTAATGCTAATTAGTGGGAGCTGTTATGATTTTATCTCTGCGTGTAATCTAGATCATGTACCCACTGAAAGCAAGGCACATGTATGAAGTACTCTTGTATCTTCTGTGGTACTCAACATAGTAGGCACCGAGGTATCGAATGGCTCATGGTTTTCTACTCTGCTACATCTGTGGAAAGGACAAAGCACATGCATTCTATAATCCAACTCTCTGCAACTGTAATGGATATTTATCGACATTGATTAGTTTATTGAGAAGTATATAATTACTTAATTCTATCCAATATCAGCAGCCACTTTATACAAACCAAGTACTTTATCTTCTTTCTTCTTATAGCAAATGGAGAATGTCTAAACATTTTTATAGAAGGACAAAGGATATCTTGGTGGATGATTTCTAGTCTGCTTGGCTCTTGAAGATAAATGAAAAAGAGGAGTTTCTCATTTGGAAGTCTCTGATATCTGACCTAATTTTGAGAGAGAAATGGTCTAACTTGCTGCTCCATTGGGATCTCTGCTAGAAAAGGACTTGGCTAGAGCACAAAATATAATACAAAATAAAATGGGTAAGGTGTTTTAAGTTGGAGTCACTATTAAATTATTTAATGCTTTACTGAGTAAGGGACAAGGACTTGCACTGTGGAAGATATTGTTAATAAAGGATAGTTATCCTGCTCAGCTGGAAGTTTCTGGAAGGGTCTATGGGTGAACTGATTCTGAGTCCCCTCCTCTGCCAAAGGTCCTGTGAATGATGGTCCATTGCACAGCTGGAGGGAACAAAGATGGCAGCCACCCACAAGCTCCCCAATGCCCATATGTAGGCAAGCTGTCTTTCACCTAGAGTTACTGGCTGAGCTTGTTTTAATGCAGACATCATAGACTACAATATCTGCCCTTTTTGGCATTTTTCCATCAATCATTCGGGAACTATCAGGCTAGGCTGTTTCATTTCCTATTGTAGGAAACAGTAGACATTTTCTCTGTGTTGCATGTAACTATATTGGTGGGAGGGCATTTTCTACAGAAATTATACTGAATTCTTTTTCTTTCTTTTAAAAAGATTTCACTAAAGTCAAAAGAGGAATAATTGGTAGGTTTTCTTTTTGCCTGTCTTGAGGGGGAAAAATGCTCTATCCCATTTTAAAGACCTATAAAGAGCTCAGCTAATAAAAAAAAGTAGGCAAAAAATAATAATAATAAAAGCACTAACTTCTGAACTTTTGCAGAAGCCTATATATTGGAAGAAAGAAACTGATTCAGAAGAGCTCTTTGATAGCTTTTTCCACTACAACAAAGTACAGCCTTGCTTGTCAGCCCATCTGTACTTTCCCTTCATCTAATAAACTGGTGGGGCCAGAGCTGCAAAGGAATATTGTAATATTGACCATGTTGTTGGAAAACCACATGCTTTGGCCTGCACTGCTGAACGTATGAAGAAAAAAATGGCTTAATAGGGAAAAAAAAGGACTTTAACCCATTTTTGCGACTGGAGCTCAGTGCAGAAATGGAAATGAATAGGACCCCTCAAAAGAGCTAGTGCATTTGTCTCCAGCGAAGACGCTCATCTTGGCATATCCTTAGGCTATAATACATCTTCGGGAGCTTCAAGAAATATCTGGCAGAACTTGAACTGATATTAAGGCCATTGCTAATAAAACCTGCCACATAAGCAAGTTATGGGAGCACTGTAGAGGTTAACTGATAGGTAATAGTGCAAAAACTAGAAGTGAAGTAACTTTATGTCCTTATTGATCACATAATAGTATTCGTGTGTAGCACCTACAACAGTACACCTTGCACCAGACTCTCGGGGCACTAGCTAAGGATAGATTGCATTCTTCCAACAATTTTCAATCCCATACCTCACAGAATAACTGATACATAGAACATGCTGGAATTGGGTTGCTCCCTTTGTTTTCTGCTTTCCTCTTTTTCCCATTATAGTTTCAGGAGGTTGCTCTTCAATTCCTCTCTCCTTTCAGTTCCCAAGTGAGCTTAGAGCTCCCTTAACAAACTGATGTAAAACCAGACCTCCAGAATATACACATTTATGTACACATCTTATAATAATGTAGTAATTAATAATAAATAATGATAAAAAGACATACAAAGGACAACACTGTAATAATGTTGGGTAACTGTGCAAGGCATTTGGTATGTGTTATCTCTGAGCAGATTAACCACTAAGGTTCTAGTTCTAGAAGTAGAATTTGGAGATTCACATCTTTCTAGATGAGTGATCTTTCAAGATCGCAAACACACATGTAAGAGTAGGATAAAGTCCAAGTCCAAATGGCAGTGCCTTCTAAGACCAGAGGGAAGAAGGGGACGAGTCGAGGAACAGTCGCCAGTACTAGGATCATGCAGGGCTGTGGTTCCCTACCCTTCCAGGTGCAAACCTCAGAAGATGTTGCAGTTTGGACAGCCAATAGCTTCCCCAGAAAGATGTCTTTCTTCACTCTCTGGAGGAGAGAGATGGCACTCCTGTCCCTGGATCTACAGGTGAAAGGTCAGCAGCATAGATGAGGGGCGTGCTGTCTTGAGCATCTCTGGGGAGAGGGCCAAAGTATCCTTTCTATGGGGCCACCTGGCTTAGAGAAGACCAATGGAAGAGAGTCAGGTATATAGGTACAGGATGCCGTGCTTCCAATGAGTCACCATTTGTTTTTGAAATGTGCAAGTGGGTCACATGCTTATCTTTCTACCATGGAATTAATACCCTTACTCAAAGTGAGGCATTACAACTGAGTTGCATCATCTGACTTCCTGCCTAAGAATTCCAGGCTTCAGCTAATTTAGGGGATGTTCAGGTGATAGAACAAGTTCATTATAGGGGGCACTAGCCCTGAAAACAATTGTCTCAGGAACCCCCCCAAAATACAACTCTAAGACTACAAATTATCTGCCTTTCCTTAAGTCTGTCCTGGCCTACTTGAATAATCAGGGTGAAAGGTGATCATAAAACTAGTATTTCAAGGCTTGACTCCAACTGCCCTGGTCACCAGCCTTGAAATCCCTTCCTGTTCATAACATTGTCCCCTAACCTCATCTTCTTTTCATTCCCACATGAGCTGCTTGGATAGTGCCGGCAATATACATACACACCTTGAAGACTTTGTATTTCCCTCTACTATACGTGCCACATCTTCTTGTCTCCATCCACCAATGCCAAGGCTTCAGCTCTTAGGAGTTCCAGCAGTTCACCGCTCCTCTTCCTTGTCCTTTGCTCCCATCCCCCCGACCTCCATCCCAACTTTCCCTGTTATCTTCCTGCCCCTGACCCTACACCATTCCCAGTGAGCTGTCCTTACTTGGTAGGCTTAGACAAATCACCCTCTCCAGATTCCCCAGTGGCAAGAGAAATGAACATTAATCATTTAAAATGGGAGGGAACTATAAAATCAGTGTTTTGAAGAACAAAGAAGGAATTAACCTTATTGAAAGGACGTCAGACTGAATTGCTGAATTAGATTCGAGGCTCTAATTTCTGGCAAGGAAAATGTATTGAAAAGAAATTTTGTGGCAATAGTAGAAGGAATTAAAGTCTCCAACTGCTTTAAGAAGATAAGGAAATAAACCTTTTATGCTCTGTCACAGTAGTAAGATGGGTTGGTCACAAAGAAGTGCTTTGGAATCAGACAGCCCACGGCTCCAAGCCATGCCCCTCATAGCTATTTACCAAGGTGTGGACTTTTGCAAGTTATTTAACTTTTCTGAGTGTCAGATTTTTGGTTTCTGTTTTTGTTTGTATTCTACAGAGTAAGATCGAGCATTAGTTACTTCTTTAGAGATGTTTAAAGATTAATGCAAAGAGGTATGTAAACTTCCAAACACAATGCTTGTGGTAAATTACCAAGAAATGTTACTGTATTTACCTCCTTATTCTATGGATATTACACTCTGGTTCATCAGCTTTCATCAGCCTTTGAAAGCTATCAGATGGGGATGGATTTAAACTTCGTCTAAGTTAATGCTGTTTCCCCCAGCCTAGCCAGAGCTCCCTTTAGAGAGAGTCTGATAAATCTTCCTCTACAGTTTCCATTCACTGCATGGAAAAGCAGCATCAGAAGGAAGCAATTGTGGTGATAGGTTTGGTGATACTTCACTATTGCCCTACAAAGCACTAATGAGCTTCATGTGACACTAATAGCTTGAAATAATTTATAAAGGCAACCTAATGAAAGGAGTGTGTCTTCAATCCTTTGGATTTTTCTGATTGCCAGTTGGGACTCAACCATGGTCTTTTGTGAAAAATGGTTTACCTTTAAAGAAGTAGGAGTAGTTTCCATATACCAAGTGCTATGTAACCCCGAGTGAGGTCATCACTGAACGTCTCCTCTGGAAATTCCTGGCTGTGTTTCTTCATGGCTTCTTAATTGTATTGCATGAGAAAAGAAGCCTCGAGAGTGTACAGTTGTTTATTGGGAAAAATAAACCAGAGGCAATAGATTTCTTCAACCTTTCTGAGCTGTATCCAAGATAATGGAAAATTCCTCAACTCAATTCTTCTTCATTAGTTCTTCAAGAACTGAATAAAATATTCATTGGCAATTTATATTTGTAACGGAGTATTAAAATTTAAAGAGGGCTTTATGATCATTTAGTCAGATGTCCCCACTTCACAGATGACAAAGCTGAGATGAAGTGGAGGTGAGGTGACCTGCCCAAGGTAGCCCTTAGTGAGTAGGAGGGTCTTACTCAAATTCACCATGTGACACCATTTATTTGCATGTGTTTCCGGACCTCCAACACAACATACCATTCAGTCCCTTGTCTTAAAGCAATAGAAGACTTTGATTCCTTCCACTATTTCCACAAAGTTTGTTTCAATACAGATATTCCCTGCCAGAAAGTAGACCTTGAAATCCCCACCAATTCAGTTTGAGATTCTTTTAGACAAGTTAATTTCTTTTTGGGCTTTAAAACCTACTAACTTCTTAATTTCCTTCCAGTTAAACGATTAATGTTCACTTCACTTGCCATTGGAAAAACTAGACAGTATGATTTGTCTAATGCTACTGAGTAAGGACTGTTTTTAAAGCTTTGCCACATTGTGCTTTGTAGGATCCCTATATTGTAGCTTCTATACATCAAATACCTCAAGTAGAGAATGCATCTACTTATCTCTCTATTTGATCTATGTTGTGCTGCTAGATTTTATTGACTTAAGTAGATTAAATCAGTTGGCGATTGGGTAGAGAGTGTATAAACTCACTAAGAGACTCATGTTCCTCTGAAACACATGTCATGTTCAAGCCATAGACGTGAGAAAATGAGATGCAGGGTTTATCTTAGCAACATCCTTCTCTGCTTGTTTGTTTTTGAGAAGTTGGTGTCATTTCTGGGACCTCGGTAGTCATCTTTCCATTTTTATTTGTGGACTCTAAGTTAGGGAAAAACTTTATTCACACTAATAATTAGTATAATTGTCAATGAAACCTCGTTATCATGTAGCTATGGGATTCTAAGTATTTTTTTAATAGGCCCTGTCTTTTGTTAGTTCATCTGTCTTACTAAGCAAGCATAACTCATAATAGTGTTTGATTAATCTTATTTTCATTTAGGCCATTTCTTAATTGTTAATTCAACCATTCCCGTAATGTCACTTGTATACTTTTTCAAAATTAAAAAAATGACAGTTGGAGAAGGGTGCAGTTTCTAAGTGACACTGGAATGATTTGCTGTCTTGGCAAATCATATCTCTGGGTTTGGTTTTGCTTGGAAGATTGCATCTCCAGCTATAACTTTCTCTATTCGTGAGTCCCAGAAATGCCTATGATATCTGTCTAGTTTGTTATCTGGCCAATACTTCAGAATAAATACTGTAGATTCAAAACCAATGTTTTTAACCTTATAAGTTACTTTTTTTCTTCTGAATTTCTTATTTCTCCTAATGACACCATCTTTCTCTGAGACACAGAATTGAAATGAAGTCATTACTACCCCAGTGTAGAAACTGTCTAAGCCTGCTGACTTCAGGCATGTGCCCTGATTTTGAATGTTTACTTTGCCCGTTACGAAGATAAAAACTGTTACCAATATAACAAAACATGATGTGTATTACTATAGATATTTGTGGGTATATGTTTCCCATTCTCAACTATGAATAGGACAATGGGTATGTCTTACATATTAATATTTATACATCTTACAGCATTCACATGGCACAGTTTTGTACACATGATAAAATCTCAGGGAATATATGAATGAATAACAAAATGAAGATATAGATGAATGGCAGAATCTAAAATTTGAAATGGAAACCAAATTTTCCATTTATTCCTGTCAATGGAATCATCCCTCCGAGTTACCAGACATGCAATAATCAGTGAAATCTTAGCACGAGAAGTCATCCTGAAATAGTGCTCATCTTTAGACATTTTTTAACTGATCTCATTGGTAGAGCACTGGTTGGCTCAGTCTAAGCCTCCAACTCTTGATTTTGGGTCAGGTCATGGTCTCATAGTTTGTGGGATCGAGTCCCATGTCAGGCTCTGCACTGACAGTGCGGAACCTGCTTGGGACTCTCTCTCTCCCTCTCTCTGCTCCTCTCCTGCTAGCCTGCACTTTCTCTCTTAGGATGAACAAATAAATAAAAATAAAATAAAATAAATGACCTCAATGACTTTGGGAGCTGGTAGGCATGATTGCCAAAGGTAATAAAATTATAACAGGAATTTGGTTTCACAAAGGAAATTTGTGACAGGAATTATTGGCATTGAAAATACAAATTCAGTATCATGAAAAATGTAGTTTTATATGAAAATTTTATCAATGATGAAATTTGTTTACTTTGACTCTATGAAGGCATTCAAATACCTTAGAGTATGAAATGATTAGAATGAAAAATAAGTGAGTAACTGTTTATTGTTCATATATATGGGAATTACTAATGTAACCACTTGAATGCATTGATATCATGAGAAGTAAGAGTTAACAGAAGTTGATCACAGAAGATATGTCACCCTTTCCTTCCTTTTTGGAAAATGTCTAAAAATTCAAACCTGGTTGAGCTCTGAGTAGATAAAAACTTTTATCTTCCTTTTGGTTCTTGTTATTTAATCAACTATTTAATTAAAAAATATTTCCTGATTGCCTTCTATGTACAAGAGAGTGTACTAGAAGCTGGTCATAAAAGAATGCATACATAATAGTAAAGATTATATGTTATATAAATATATACCTGTATATGTAATAAAAAGGTATATACATACATACACATACTTGAGAGGAGAGATTGAAAAGTTAAAATTGTTACCAAAAATACTTTAGAAAAAACAAGATTGCACGACACATGCTGTTATTAGTAGACAGTGATAATTCTGATATTGGTATTGGAATTGACAATAGAATTCAATAATACGTGGAAATATATTCAACTAATCAACATTAATCCATCTGCCACCTTCCAGGTGTTGTGAGGTGGGAAAGGATGAAAGAGTCTCCCTTAAGGAGCTTACAGCATAGCAGGAGAGAGGGTACATGTCTGCAGGAAGGTGGTGTATGGGAATGTCACATGCAAGTCATGGATGAGGGTGGTTACAAGGAACACAGGTGGGGAGTGGATCTCTGGTGTGGGAAAGTGAGTCATGGAAAAGTTAAAGGCTTTGAGGGGGTCACGTTTTGCCAGGGTCACAGAGACTGTCCACGGGAAGTACAGGCTTCATTTCATATCCCCAGAAGCTCTGGACCCAAACGTATGTCAGTAAAAGGAGTGTCCAAATCGTATCCAACACAAAAGAAAATGGCAGTTTCTCTTCATCGGTGAACCTGACAGGGATTTAGGGCTGATGTGGGGGCTTCTGACCGTTTTGCACGTCCTGTCCCTAGTGTAGTTCCTAGGGGCAGGAGCCCAGCTGGTCCTCTTGCTGTGACTGTTGCTTTCCACAGTGGTCTTGGGAATTCTATCTCTTACTCAACTAACTAAATGACAGTTTGGAACAATAGCCATTGGATTTTAAAATGCTGATTTAAAGCAAATTGCCCTTGACTTTCCACAGTGGGGACTGATTGGTCTTCACTGTATTTTGGTTTTTTTTTTTTTTTTTAGATCACTGCCTAATAACCTGCATTTATGCTCTGTATTTTGTGAATAGAATTTGCAACTACCAGTAAGTTAAGCTTGGAATAAAGAAAAAAATATGTAACAAGAGTAGATAACTATACTTAGAAATTCCAATTTTGGGGGTTTCTGAGTGGCTCAGTTGGTTAAGTGTCAGACAGTTGATTTCAGCTCAAGTCACGATCTCACAGTTCATGAGATTCAGTCCCAAAGTTGGGCTCTGTGCTGACAACGTGGAGCCTGCTTGGGATTTTCTCTCTCCTGCTCTCTCTGCCCTCCCCCACTTGCGCGCTTGCTCTCTCTCTCTCTCTCTCTCTCTCTCTCTCTCTCAAAATAAATAAATAAACATTAAAAAAAAGAAATCCCAATTTCTTTCATCTTTCTTTTGATTTATGCTGGACCATGCCCATGGATTCATGTTTACCCTAGACCTTGGTTAACTACTTATGATAAAAATTCTATTATCTCACTGTCTCATTACCTAATTTTAAAAGGTACCCAGAAAATATCAAGCACTGATATTACCTCACTATTATGTCTCTGTACTTTATTTTATAAATTGTGTGAGGTTTATTATGACTTCTAAATTGTCCTATTTAGATTCTGAACAAATATTCTTTTATCTCGAAGTATTCCAATGGTGCAGAGATATACACTGTGTGGTTTTCATTTAAATTATTTTGTTTTAAAAACATATTGTATTGCTTTTTACCTGCTTTGAGCCATATTCATAGCATATTTCCCCAACATTTTCTATATATATCCATCAAACCATGTAATGAATCTGACGTCTATCCTACTTATAGAATACAAATCTTTGTCACAAATCCTCCTTATCTGTTAGTGCTTCTGAAATTTTAGGCAGGGTTTTAAATAAAGCTTCCACATTGTAAAAATGGGGAAATTTACTTCAAAAAATTCTCATAGGAGACGTAGATTACTGCTGGTAGCAGGGTGGGGAACGAGACCGGGATCTGAATAGCATGAAGAAATCACTACACGCGCACGCACACACAAGCGCGCGCACATACACACACACACACACACACACACACACACACACACACACCCTTCCTGTATTTACTGTCAATTTGCTGAATCATAATCTCTTAGTGAGGCTCTGGGAATGTGCACTCTTCATCTGGCTTCCCCTAAACGACATTTTAGACAGCTGTAGCACAACATTAAAACCAGGAAACCCAGGGCGTCTGGGTGGTTCAGTTGGCTAAGCGTCTGGCTTTGGCTCAGGTCATGCTTTTGTGGTTTGTGAGTTTGAGCCCTGCATCAGGCTCTGTACTGACAGCTCAGAGTCTGGAGCCTGCTTTGGTTTCTGTGTCTCCCTCTTTCTCTGCCCTTCCCTCCCTCTCTCCCTCTCTCTCTCTTTCAAAAATAAAAAAAATATTATAGAAAACCCCAGGAAACTTGACATTGCTACCTTAACTAGACGGCCGGCCATGTCAAGCTTTCACCATTTTTAAATTTGCATTCATTTGTGTGTGTGTCCATGTGCACGTGTGTGGTTCTATGCAGTTTTGGAATTTTGCATTTTTGCAGAATTCAGGCGAGTTACAATCAGATAAGATGTATACACACGGCTTTTACACAGTTACTCACAAACAGTGCAGAAGAATCATCTGGCGGCTTTTGAAAACTACAACCCCTGCCCCGTCCCAGGTTCTCATTTAGGAGGTCTGGGATTGGGCTGAGCGATGTGCAGGTTAACAAACAGCCCGTGTGATTCTGATGCTGCTTTTCTACAAACCAAACGTCGAGAAACCCAGATGGTCACGTGCAGCAGGTGGAACGAGCCTTCTGTAGAGAGACGTTTATGGAGGGAAACATGCTGTGACAGCAACGGGGGATGGTCTGTTATCAAAGGGAACAATGAGGACAGCTTTTTTTGTAATTACCTGTATCAAGTGGTGAGATTTGGTTCATTCACCACACTGGTACTCAACTTCTCCACCTATAAATAAAGTGAATGGATTCTCTCATCTTTTATGTCCCTCGAAGCCCTCAGATCTTCTAACTTCATGCTTATAATGATTTGATTCCCTAGATTTGGCAAAATTTTCATCTATTTTTTTTCCAGCCTGTGATGTAAGACAGAAATTTAACGAAAGTTAGATTGATGGGAAGGGAGGAAGCTGATTTAATAAATCTAAGGACATTATTGATTATATGAATGTTGCTTATATATTTCAATCCCCAAGAGTGGACTTTTTTCTGTGAATAGAACAAATAATAAATGAATGAGCCATTTTATCATACACATGTTCCACAAATATTTAATGAAAATACACTGCCTTAAGTAAGCCTTTCCAAACTTAGTGCCTGTGAACTTGCAGTTTTTGTTAATATGAAATTAAATTTTGGTAAGTTCCATGTACATTCTTTAAAGAAATTATCTGTCTTCCCATTTGCTTTGTTATACTTCTGACCTAATTGTTATGAACCACATTTTGTGAGCTCTCAAATGAAATCTCCATCAGCCAAGCTAGTCAAGCAATTTAGGATGTTTGCTGAAAGCAGTTTTCTACACAGATAGAATTAGACCAACAGCTGGAAGCACTCTGTTACCCAGAAATATAAGTTTATTTATTATTGCTCGTCTTTATTGTATCCATTCACAGCTGAATTCATTTGGTACAATTTAAGACATTCTAAAATGAAGACCAGTCTCTGTCTTTATAACTTTTGACAAAAACAATAATGAAAAAACAAAGTGTACACACAAAAGCACAAAGCACACAAGTCTCCAGAATTTCTCGAAATCCTAGCGAAAATAGAACTCGCAGCTCCCAACTGGACCTCACAGGAGAGTTTCATATTCTCTCTCCCCAGATTCAATGACTTGGGCCCTTTTAGTATTCCTTATCTCACCTTTGATTTCTTAAAAAAACACTGTGTCTAGATTTCTGGCCTATCAATAGGGAAAAGTTGCCATAGGCACACACGACCACAAAGATAGCTTTGTGAGTTTCCAGTGGCTGCGTTTAGTCATACATTCTTACACTTGAATGCTTGGTATTTCACGTTATTTTTCTATTGATGAAATTCCTTTAACAAGACCCTGGATCCTTGATTCTCATGGAGTTGAATATTTAATTTGCTTATTATAGTTTGGTGGTTTTACATACTAGCAGGAGGGTAAGAGGACACTGCCTGAGACCGGGAGTAAGGTGTCCAACTAGGAGCCAGGACGCTTGGATCCCAGTCCCGGGTCTGTCTCATCACTCACGTTACCTTGATCAAGATGCTGGATTTCTTTCTTAGCCTCGGTTTCCTTATTTGACCCTTTGAGAATGATAGAAATATCTCTTGTGCCCATTCCAAAGGGTTAAATAATAAGGTTATGTATGTGAAGCTCATTTGCAAATGCAGCTTTTCGAACTTAACTTTTGCCATCTCGAAGCACCTGGGTGGCACAGTCGGTTAAACATCCGACTCTTGATTTTGGCTCAGGTGGTGATCTCATCATCATGGGATCGAGCCCCGTGTCGGGCTTGGCCTCTGAGCATGGAGCCTACTTGGGCTCTCTGCCCCTTCCCTGCTCACTCTCTTTCTTTCTAAAAAATAAAGATAAAAAAATAAGAAAAAAACCCTTAGTTTTGTCATCCCTGTAAAGAGAAATAAGATTAAGAATACAAGAGAGAAGATAAATAATTCATAATTTCTATATCACCAGTATCTATTTTAAAAGATATAACTCCATTTCGAAGATAATATTTTATTGAGAACATGCAAAATATAATGTTTAACACGTTATGCAACAATATATGTGGAATTATTTCTAAGACAAAAGGTAACAATAGCTACTTTTAAGGTGTGGGGAAGGACCTTTATTTTTTATTAACCTTTTTATTTTGGAATACTTTTAGATTTACAGAAAAATTGTGAAGTCAGAACAGTGAGATGCCATACATGTACCACTCCCTGTCTCCATGATTATTAATATCTTACCTTAGTATGGTATCTTTGTCTCGATTAATGAACCAATATTGATACATGTTTATTTTGTTTTATTTTATTTGTTATTTTATTATTATTTTTAAGGTTTATTTATTTTTGAGAAAGAGAGAGGGAAAGAGAGGATCTGAAGTGGGCTCAGCACTGAGAGCACAGAGCCCGATATGGGGCTTAACCCCACAAACTGTGAGATCATAACCTGAGCTGAAGTCTGGTGCTTAACCAACTGAGCCACTCAGGCACCCCTTGATACATGTTTATTAATTAAAATCCACAGTTTACTCAAATTTTCCTAATCTTTACCTAATGTTCTTTTCATGTTCTGGGCTATGAGAGTGCATTAATTTGTCATGTCTCCTTCGTTTCCTTCTGCCTATGACAATTTCTCACGCTTTCCTTGTTTCTGATGACCTTGACAATGTTGGGATGTCCTGGTCAGTTATTTCGTAGAATGTTCAATTGGGATTTGTCAGATGTTCTTCTCATCTCAGGGCACCTGGGTGGCACAGATGTTTTTCTCATTTTTAGATTGGGGTTAAGAGTTTTGGAGAAGGAGATTAAGAGAGGTTAAGTGTCACACCCATCACATCCTATCAAGGGAACATACCCTCATCATGACTGACCACTATTGACGTTGACCTTAATCACCTGGCTGACCTAGTGTTCATTAGCTTTTTCTACTGTGTAGTTACTCCCAGTCTCCCACTTCTTACATACTTCTTGGAGGAAAGTCAGTATAAATATACCACACTTAAAAAATGGGGAGTTATGCTCTCCCTCCTTGTGGACAGCTATATAAATTATTAGGAATTCTTCTGGATGGAGATTTGTTTGTTTACTATATTATTTATCCATATCATCATGGGCTTATAGATGTTCGTTTTATGCTCTAGGTATAATCCAATACTAATTTATTTATCTATTTATTTTCTTGCACAGTTTTTTCCAGCTTTGGCCATTGAGAGCTCTTTTAGTTGAATCTTGTGTCCCTTTGACATACCCCATCAGGGTATGTGTATGCACATGCATGTGTGCATACATATGCACGTGTGTTTGTCTGTTTTGAGCACTTTCATACTTTCTGGTATTACAAGGAGCTCCAGACTCATCTTGTATATTTTTAGCTTCAGTTCTAGAATCAGCTCTTTCTCCAGGGAGCCTCGGTTTCTTTTATTGGAGAATGATGTTAGAAATCAAGAACTGGGTGCCACATGTGCTCCTTGTTATTGGGAAGTTGTTGTTTCCAGGCCTCAGATCAGAGAGCAGAGAAATACATGTGTGTATATTAACTCATATTCCCCTATTTGTAAATATGTAACCATTTTTCTATGTTAAGCTAAACATGAGTTCATACTGATTTTCTGACTTGAATCTATTACCACATTCCAACCTCTCCTTGCTGTCTGTAAAATCCAACTACACCGCCATCTGCCATTCTCCATCCATTCACTTCATTGCTCAGTGTCAGCACACATGTATTGTTGTTTCAGAATCAACAGCCTATACTCCATGGTAAAAATCAAAAAAACAACTTTATCAACTAGAGTATGAGGCTTATATTTCTTTTGCCTTTAGTCTTACAGATTCGACTCATTTGCAAAGTTACATAGGTCAGTACTTCCCCGTCCCACTCCCACCTTTAGTGAGGTTTTTCCATACTTTAGTAATACAGTTAGATTATTTGGTCATATTATACACTCCTTCCTAGGATCCCCAAACTCCTAAATGATTTCTAAAGAATTTATGGGGCACCTGAGTGGCTCAGTTGGTAGAGCATCCAACTTCAGCTCAGGTCATGATCTTGTGTTTGAGCCCCACGTTTCGCTCCATGATGACAGCTCAGAGCCTGGAGCCTGGTTCAGAATCTGTGTCTCCCTCTCTCTCTGCCCCTCCGCTGTTCACACTCTGTCTCTCTGTGTCTCTCAAAAAATAAAATAAAGATTTAAAAAATTTGTGTATATTAAGGCTCACTCTTTGTGCTATGAAGTTCTATGAGTTTTGAAAAATCCAAAGCATCCCATGTCCACCATTAGTGGATCAAGAATAGTCCCTGCCAAAAACAAAATCCACTGTGCTTTACTTGTTAACCACCACCTTGAACTCCTGGCAGCTGCTGACCTACTTGCCTTTTTTATTTTTTATTTTTTTAATGTTTTTAAAAAATTTTTTTATTTTTGAGAGAGAGAGTCAATGTGAGCAGGGGAAGGTCAGAGAGAGAGGGAGACAGAATCGGAAGACAGGCTCCAGTCTCTGAGCTAGCTGTCAGCACAGAGCCCGACGTGGGGCCCAAACCCACGAACCTGGAGATCATGACCTGAGCCAAAGTTGGACACCCAACAGACTGAGCCACCCAGGCGCCCCTACTTGCCTTTTTTAAAATAAATGTTTTTGTAATGTTTATTTTTGAAAGAGAGAGAGAGAGAGAGAGAGAGAATGCGCACACAGGGGAGGGGCAGAGAGAGATGGAGGGGACAGAGGATCCGGAGTGGGCTTTGGGCTGACAGCAACGAGACCGATGAGGGGCTCAAACCCATGAACCATGAGATCATGACCTGAGCTAAAGTCAGGAAGCTCAACCGACTGAGACACCCAGGCACCCTACTTGCCTTTTCTGTAGCTTTGCCCTTCCCAGAATGTCATATAATTGGAGTCATATGGTAGGTGACTTTTTATAGTAGTTTGTTTGACTTAGCAGTATGTATTTAAGAATCAGCCATGTTTTTCCCCTTGCTTGACAGCTCATGCTCTTGTTTTCCATTGGATAATATTCCACTGTGGCTACACCATAGCTTATTTATTTATTGCTTTATCAAAAAACATCGTAGTGCTTACATTCTTTGTCTGATCATGAAAGTCATTGATTTTCAGTTTGTCCAGCTTTTTCTTAAAAGAATAGGAGTGATCACTTAAAAGCTCATTCCAGACACTGGAAGTCAAACTTTTATTTTTCACTTTGTACAATTCTGCACAATTATTTTTCCACTTAACATCACTGCTAAAGAGGCTTGAAATATATTGCTTGTTTCTCTAGTTTCTTGGATGGAGAGATTGAAATATATCTGAATCGTAAATGTTTCAAAGCCTTCGTGAAAAAGACAAGAATGAATTGGAATGTAAGTCACCATTTTTTATGATTTTCTGGTTTCCTCACAGATACTTACATAAGAATATAAGTCCCATATATGTTTATATTCCTATCTATACAAATACAGACGCATATATATGTAGACATGGACTATATACCTGAAGAGGCAGGAGATGACGTGGCCATAGCTTATGGGCTTTGGAGGAAGAATGCCTCGGTTCAAATGCACCTCTCACTTGCTATCTGAGACACAGTATAAATGACAAGTAATGAATTTGGCTTCTTAAGCACTGATTTTCCCAAAGAATAGTCATGTAAGATACTACTGGATGCCTACTGTATATACTTGGGGTGACATTAGAATCTTTACACGATTCAATCTGCATACCATCCTGTGAAAAGTGCATTTTGAAAGCTCATTTTTAGATCTGGAAAAACTGATGATCAGAAAGGAATGCAACTTGCCTCTGGTTGCACAGCCTAGAAATGGGAGAACTGGGATTCGATTTCAAAACTGCTGGGTCTCAAACCAGTGCTTTTTGTACTGTGTTCTCTGCTTCCCAGCAATGTCAGAATGGTCAGCTCCAGCCACAGTGCGGGGTCTGGGGAGAATTTTCAAAGTTCCAGTGGATGGATGCATTTATGCTGAATTGTCAGCGTTAGAACTGAACCCACTTTGGCCTTTCTCCCTGAGTCTGGAATCTTGCATGAGGCTGGAATCCTCATAAAACAATCACAACCAGTTACACCTCTTTGAGGAATTTTTGTGACTGGTTCCTGGATGTCTCTTGTCTCTGATCCTATGTACCCATTTTCCTGATGTACCGGTTCCCACTCCTGTACTTTGGTGATAATCTGGTGAAAAAGAGTTTGAAGTCAAAAGCCCTGTGATCATATCCTGGCTCTGTGACTTACGAGCTGTGGGATCTTGAACAATTACTCAATCTCCATCTTCTCATCTATAATTCAGGGTGATGCTGTTGTTGATCTGTTAGGGTGGTTGTGAGGGCTGAGTGAAGGAAGCCTTGTGAGAGACTCACTAGACGGTGTCTAACACTACACTGTCCGGCAAAATCAGTCCCAGCCACTGAGCATTTGAAAAGGGGATAGTCCAAATAAACATGAGCTGTAAATGTACATACACAGTGGATTGAGAAGACTCAGCACACACAAAAATAAAAGTAAAATAATTTTAATAATGATGTATAGAAAAAAGAACATTTTGGATTTATTGGGTTTATTTTTATTTATTTAAAAAAATTTTTTAATGTTTATTTATTTTTGAGAGAGGCAGAGTGCGAGCGGGGAAGGAGCAGAGAGAGAGGGAGGCACAGAATCTGAAGCAGGCTCCAGGCTCTGAGCTGTCAGCACAGAGCCTGACATGGGGCTAGAACTCATGGACCATGAGATCATGACCTGAGCCGAAGTCGGACGCTTAATTGACTGAGCCACCCAGGTGCCCCATGGGTTTATTTTTTTTATAAAACCATTTTCTCTTTTTCTCTATTTTTTCTTAAGGTGGCCACTCAAAACTTTAAAGTCATGTATGTGGCTTGCGTTTGTGGCTGACATGATATTTCTATGGGATAGTGTTCACCTAACACACAACAGGTGCTCAATAAACTTATCTGTGAGGCGCCTGGTTGGCTCAGTTGGTTGAATGTCTAACTCTTGATTTTGGCTCAGGTCACGATTTCATGGTTTGTGGGATTGAGCCCTGTGTCAGGCTCTGAACTGACAGCATGGAGCCTGCTTGCGAGTCTACCCCACCTCCAACCCCCACTTGTGCTCTCTGTCTTTCTCTCTGTTTCAAAATAAATAAATAAACATTTAAAAAATATGTCACTTTAAAAAAACATTATTTGCTATCATTAAGTTCATCGGTCTGTGAGCTATGATCACTATGCCTCATTTGTTGGCATGAATTCAGTGATTTCAGGTGATATCGTAGTAGACTGAAAGCATTATGTAACTCCAAAACTAGTATGATAGAATTCATCTGTTAACACAAAGATGTTGTTCTTCTGTAAGGAAACAGTAAACACGTCAGGCAAAAATACATTTCTTCTCTTCTTGGCTTTGAATCTTCTCCTAAAGTGTATCAGACCATATTAATAATAAGACACTTGATTTATTTTGGTTGACATTATGGAAATAAGTGTTAGACACACTAAAGCGTGGCATCTGAATTCTATTTTAATTTCATTTGCATAGAATAGAATGATTTTTGCACCTTGAACTATTCTCCGCCATGTGGAGCTGAGTCAGCAATCTATGATTTCTCTGCCCAAAGTCATAAAGTAGACTAATGAAACATGATAGGTATAATTGGTAAATTATGATGCAATATATATTTTAGGTTTAAAATATGATTCTGGAAGGATTCCATCCATATCAGTGTGCTAGGATAATAATAATTAACTTTGTAGGTTTTATGGAAAATGACTGTTATTTATGAAACACCAGAAGGAATGATTCATTATCCTTCATGGTGTGAATTTCGCAAATATCTGTAAAACCTCCTTTATTATCAAATTTCACAAGCCTTCTTTCTGGTCCAAGACTCGATCTATATTCTGCTTTTTTGATTGCTCTCTTCTAATCCTCCAAATGTCCCATTTTGGGGCTCTTTTTATCCATACTTTTCAGATCAGAGCTACTTTCTTACCCAGTTTTTCTTGCCACTATCACTAAGAGATATGCTATCAATTGCTCTCAGAGTAAGTGGTTTCCACTTATTTGTGTATGAAGCACTGATTAAATATGGTGTCACTGAAAATGTAATCTACGTCCAGATTACAAGCTATAGCAAAATGCACTAGCAAATGTGGAAAAGATAAAAAAAAATCTTTAACATAGTGACATGATAGATAGTTATATTCTTGAGCTTACTGAAAAAATTCCTTAGTGGCAACTTGACATTTTTTTGTGGAGGTGAAGAGAATCTAGTCTATGTTTACCAAATTCCTTTATTTATTCAACCTAAATGCACTGTTATGTAGCCAATTTGAAATAATCAATATGTTTTCCTTTAATATTGAATGATTAGGACTAAAACTATAAACTAGTTAAAAATAATGACATCTATAAGGAAATAGGCATATGAGATTAATGAATTCCAATGATGTTATCAGTAGTTAAAAATTCATAACGATCTAGGTAAAGATATAAGCCACTTGCTAATTTCAAACTCTAGGAAATATCCAAAATTAATACAATAGATGTTTCCTAGCTGAGAATTTAAAATGCATAGATAGAAAATAAGGGTCACCTGTTTTACAGAAAATACCATAGAGCAATCCTGTTAGGGAATATAGCCAGGCAAGGAGTAGGAGAAGACTAAGAACCAATACAATTAAATTCATATGGATAAGTGTTCTGTAGAGTAAGATTCTGATCATTTTACATGCAGCATTCATTCAGTGACTGGTATTTACCATTGATTTTCAAATGAGAATTAATTGTCCTATAAGTTTTACTATTTAGACCAAGTTCAGTTTTTTTAATGATTTTTTTAGACTAGAAGGGTTTTTATCTATTACTCACTGTGTGAAATACTTTATTGAATTTAGTGAATTATTGAAATAATTCTAAATGACAAACTTATTTTTTTATTATTGAATTGCCTACTTTTAAAAGACATATTCAGGTTTCAGAGCTTGCTGCATTGCATCAGATTGGAATGTAAGATGGCAGGAGAATGCTGTGTAGACATAGTTATGTGGGATGGTTTTGAATTACTGAGCATGCTGGTCTTGCCTTTAGACTGCATGGTACAGGGTATTTGCTTAGGACGTTGCATTTATTAAATTCTTCATCTGGCACCGAGTCTTATGCTGACTGTCAAACTAGAGGGAGGAAATGCTTAGCCTTTAAGTCTCTTCTATACCTGGCGTGCCATCTGGTCCTGTCTTGCAAACACTGACTTTGTTGCCTTTCCCTTGCTCAGACCCTTCCATTCCTCCACTGAAGTACATGTGGTTACCTTCAAGGTTATGAATGTCATTGCCTCTGACTTCAATCTCCTTAATCATAATAATACCTTAATACTTATAGCTAGCATTTCTAATGTTAGACACTGCACTAAATGTTTTCCATGGGTATGTTATTTAACCCTCACATGAACCATGAAGAGCTTTTAGGGAGAATCCTAATAAAACCTACTCCCTATTTCACAGACAAGAGACTCTGAAAGATTAAGAAACTAGTCCAAGGTCCAACCACCAAGTGGTGGAGCCTGCGTACAGTCTGACCCCAAACCTCACTCTCACCAGCATCATGTGTGCCAGGCACTGATACCTCCTTGGGTGATTGATGTTTCATCTGAAGTCCACACAACTTCCATCTAGGATGTTCTCCAGCTCCTCTCTTCTCCACCACTGAGGGCAGCTCTCCTGAGTTTGGGTGGGACTCAGTGAGGTTAGGGAGAACATTGGCCTCTCACTAAATTACTGCTTCCTTTTAGTCTAACACATATGGGAAGCTTGCTGAGCGGTTAGGAGAGGGATGATTTATGTATGGACATATCCAGGTGTTCATCTGATGTCCCTCTATGATGCTGGCCTTCATGGGAACATGTACTGAGTCAAGACAAATTACCAGTCTTATAATAGGGCTACACTTGTATGCAAGGTATTACTTCTGATTTCACAACCACTGGTAATCAAGGGTTCCATCACCTTTTCGGGTGATATCTGAGTGCTCTGGATGAAGAAAGTGGCAAAATTTATGTCTCATCCTGCATACCTTTTCTCTCACTGATAAAGTATCTTTGAACCCAGCTTTTTGGTCTGCCTAAGGCTAAAGCCCTTCCTTCTTCCTGCAGTTAGGCCCTGGGACATTGCCCCAAAGAAATCCTTACTGGGCACCAAATACCCCAGCATCCTAGCTGAGAAGTGATACCTATGGCAGGAGGAGACTTTTATTAGGGCTGGTGGAGAGTAAAGAGAGGTAAGTGATTAGCTTGACCTTCAGGGAGGCCTTGAAATCTTTGCAAAAGGCACTGTGCCAGAAGTCAGCAGATCATCAATGATAATCTAATTTGGAAGAAACAGGCAGCCATGAGAGCTGGAGTAATGACCACACACCACCAGTTGGCTATTTCCCCAAGGATAGGCCCAAGCAAATTCGTGGTCCTGGGATTCTTTTTAAACTCAACTTTCAAGACAATATGTACGAAGACTCTATATCAAGAAGTTAATGTCAGGGTTGATGGAGGGACGTGGGTGGGAGATGGATTAGATGGGTGATGGGTACTAAGGAGGGCACTTGTGATGAGCACTGGGTGTTGAATGCAAGTGATGAATCACTGAATTCTACTTCTGAAACCAATATTGCACTGTATGTTAACTCATATTTAAATAAAAATTTTTAAAAAGTATAGCATGACAAGGCACGGCTCCTCTCTACTGGAATCTTGCCTATAGTGCATTCAGTCTGCCTCTGATGAGCCCAAGCTGAAGGATAATGACAATTTGGGGAAATTTTCACTCCCCTACATCTCGGCTGTTAAAATTTTCCTGAATAAACTCCATTCTAGATCTAAAAAACGTTAATGTAATGCTGATGAAATATTTCAGCTGTATATGGAATTTCCAACATCGTGTTTTAATATGCTTTTGAATATTTGTTAGTTTGGTCAAATGAAGCTAGGAAAAGAGAGGGAAATGGAGGGGGATGGCTGAATTAAAAAACAATCTGGATACATGGGTTGTTGTTTTCTTCAATTGGTGTAATTAGTTCTGAACTCTTTATTTCCATGGCAATTTTACCCCCATGATACTTATGTCTCCTAGGCTAATAAATATAATCACTACTAACTTCTAAAACCAGCTACTGAATCCTATCCAAGAGTGTAGGACAGGCATCAGCATAAGGCTGAATATCTGATGATAGAATGAGAGCCTTCTCTGAAGAGCACATCGGTTTTGTGTGACCTCACTAGGTAGTCTACAAAGGTCTTCCCTCCCTTGCAGGGTATATTTCTCTAACACTGGATTATTGTTTCGCTCCCTAACTCTTAAATTTTTTTTTAAATTTTATTTAAATCTAAGTTAGTTAACATACAGTATAATCTTGGTTTCAGGAATAGAATTTAGTGATTCATCACTTACATACAACACCCAGTGCTCTTCGTAACAAGTGTCGTCCTCAATGCCCATCACTCATTTTCCCCACACTCCCATCTACCTCCCATCCAGCAACCCTCAGTTTGTTCTCTGTATTTAAGAGTCTCTTATGGTTTGCCTCCCTCCCTCTCTGTTTTGCTTCCTAACTCTAGAAATAATTTTTTAAGTTTCTTTTATTTTTATCTCACACAAAAAGGGTGAAGTTTTGTCATAACATATTGCAGAATTTTACTGTAGGGATTTTCATCTTTCCTTAACTTTTTTGTTCTTGTTTTAAAGAAAGTATGACATACTATCCTGCCGTGGGATACCTTTCCTAACTGAAATAATTTTTATATTCTCCTTTCTGGAGTATGATTTTTTAAAAATAAGATAACTATAACATAAAAACTCTCAGATTTCTTCTTTATAGCCTCATACCTAGACAATGAGATATTTTAATAACAATCTGTTATTAAAATATAATGTGATAGCTTTATAAAAGTGGAGAGTTTGTCTGATAGTGCTCTGACAAAAGTATTCCACAAAGTCATAAAGGTGCAGTTATAACTTCTGGGAAATAAACAAAATTTTTTAAGGACCTCTCATTTGGAAATCACTGGGAGATTTAAAAAAATACATGAAGCACGGTCTTAAGAAGTGTAACAATAGGTATAGAGATCACGGTCTTAAGAAGTGTAACAATAGGTATAGAGAACCAATACAAAATAAAAATGTTGCCATGGTCCAAGAGATACATGACAATTTAACATAACAATAAAGAAATGTATCTACATGATTAATTGCAAAGTGAACTGTATAAATAATATGGTCACTTCTGGGAAACGGAAACATATGAAATATATCTGCTTGCTGAGCATTTGACCTACTCTGAAGAAGTTACTACTAAGATTCAAAGTAAGAATGTAAGCCATTATTGTGTTCAGATGTGGCACAAATCTGGCTTCCGCTGCTGTGTTTCATTTTGTTAGTTCTGTTTTTTTTAAGATTAAATAACAGAAATTATTTAAGACCGTGGTCACCATCTGTCAACATCAAAGCTTTACTTAATGACAAATAATGCTTTGAAACTATCTCTATATTGGTTATAAAGCTCTAGCGTGTTAGAAAATTTCAGTCCAAAGGAAGAACAAATACATGTACGCCACTACTGATATAGCTACAACATTTATAGATGACTATATTTTGGCCAGGGTTGGTGTTAAATCTCTTATTACCTCCAAATTTCTTAGCACGCTGAAACTGTCGATCAGTCAATTCCATTTCACCAGAGTTTAGTGCATGTCTCCTATCCAGATTGGCAAATCCTGGCTTTCAAGAGTTACCCAATTCATTGCTTTGAATATATTTCTATGCAGGAATTTTTGTTTGTCATCTCTGCTGTTTACAACATTTAGTTTGAAAATTTTTATACTTGTAGAACAGTGGCAAGAGTAATAAAATAAACATCCATTAAGTTTACCAAGACTTATCAGTTATTGACTTTTTGAAACATTGCCTGTATTATCTCTCTCTTTTCATGTACACAGACACACATAATGATTTTTTTTTGGGCTGAACTATTTGAGAAGTAGGAGTAGTTGTAGGGATCATGACACTATGATCTTACATATTTTAGACATAATATTAGCTGAGCCATTTGAGAGGGAGTTGCAGGCATCAAGACATTATAGTCCTGCATATTTTAGATGTATCATCTCAGAACGAGAATATTCTTCCATATAGAGGTGCCTGGGGGGGCTCAGTCGGTTAAGCCTCTGACTTTTGATCTTGGCTCAGGTCACCATCTCACTGTTGGTGAGATGGAGCCCTGCATCAGGCTCTGTGTTGAGGGCTCAGAGCCTTCTTGGGATTCTCTCTCCCCCCCCTTCCCCTGCTTGTGCCCCCACCTTCAAATAAATAAATAAACTTTAAAAAAGAATATTGTTCTATTACTTCTTAACGTTTATTTATCTTTCAGAGAGAGACAGAGCATGAGCAGGGGAGGGGCAGAGGGAGAGGGAGACACAGAATTCGAAGCAGGTTCCAGGCTCCGGGCTGTCAGCACAGAGCACAATGGCGGCTTGAACTCACCAACCGAGAGATCACGACCTGAGCTGAAGTCAGAGACCTAAGCGACTGAGCCATCCAGGCAGCCCAAGAATATTCTTCCATATAACCACAATACAACTGTCAAGCTCAATAAATTTTTTAAAAAGTTTTAAACGTTTTTATTCATTTTTTGAGAGACAGACTGCAAGTGGGGGAGGGACAGAGAGAGAGGAAGACACAGAATCCGAAGCAGGCTCCAGGTTCCAAGCTGTCAGCACAGAGCCTCATACGGGTCTTGAAGTTACGAACCATGAGATCATGATCCGAGCTGAAGTGGGCCGCTTAACCCACTGAGCCACCCAGGTGCCCCTTGAGCTCAAGTAATTTAATGTTGATACAATACTGTTATTTAATATACAGCATATTCGACTCACCTTATTTGTGTTGGTAATATACTTTGTCATTTTATTTCTAATGCTTTATTAAAGTATAATTACATATAGTAAAATACACAGATTTAAAGTATACAGTTTGATGTTTTGGTAAATGTGTACACCCAAGTAACCAGCACCCCAGTCAAGATATAGAACATTTCTGTAACCCAAGAAAGTTCAATCATGGCACTTTCTAGTCAATCCTCTTTCCTCTATAACCCCTGGAGGAAACCACTATTTTTAACCCTATAGATGACATTTGTCTGTTTGTGAATTTCATATACATTGGATCATGCAGTGCATACTAATTTGTGGTTAGTTTCTCTCTGGTCCTGTATACCAGTGTCTGTAAATAAAGTTTTATTGGAACACATGCTCCTTTGATTATATTGTCTACAGTTGCTTTCACCTGGTAACAGCAGGACTCAGTTTTTGTGACAAGGATTGTATGTCACCTTCTCACTGCTTTTCGTTGCTGCTTGGTATACTATGAATTATTGCAATCCTATTATAAATTAATGGCATTTTTAACACCATATCTATTACTGTGCCATAACATTTAATTAGTTATTTTTTTTATGACCAGTCCCCACCTGCCATGTCTAAACAGTGTTGAATGTTGTACTTTTAATGAAGAGTGGAGGATGAACGATTATCAAACGAAATGGCAAAGCACCATGTTTGTTATTCAGTGACACTGTAGCTATGCCAAACTAATGTTGTATCATTCAACGTTACTACACTAACCACTCATTATCATAGTCCTACTTTCAGAAAATCAACTTTCAGAAAAGCTAGAAGTTTTATAATGAAATATCTCATCAAAGTCATATTTTTTCCAAAACATTTAAAAATATTGAAATAAGCTGAAATCAAAGTAAATTTCTGAGCAACTCATTTGTTAGCCAGCCAGTTACCGATGTTGAGTTAATTTGTGTTTGACTGCAGCAGATGAAGTGTGCCCAGAGAAAATAAACTTAACACTATTAGCCTTTTAGTGAGAACCATTGCTTGAAGAGTTAAGGATATTGAGAACAACAGATGGAGTAAACATACTTTCCATATTCCTCCTAGCTAGAATCCCTGGGTATTAGATATTTATAAAATCAAGAGGAGTCTGAAAAGTGGAGATAAGAAGGCAGACTGAGTGCAGAGTGAAGGGCCCATGCAATGACATAGTGGTGAGTTCCCTTTTATTCTGACTCATCTATTGCATACTGGGGACTGGAGGAGCCAGTAACTTAGTAATGCCAAATGGAACAGGCAAAAATTCCCCAAGAAAGGCTTACTCACTCTAGCCAAAGGGGCTACCTAACAAGGCAGAAAGCTTTTAGATAATAACTGTACAACTGTACTACTTCAGCCAAAGACCACAGAAAAAACTATGGCCAACCCTCACCCTCACCAAAGCTAGAATGGACAGTCTGGATATTTAACAAGGTACTCCAGCTCATTTCCATGGTTGTTTCAGAGGCTAAGTGGGAAACAGGCTCTTCATCCCTGCTGGGTTGTAATGAGGAACCCGAGAGGTTGATAGAAATGACATGGGAAGCTTGGAATTCTCCCACACTTGGAAGAGTGGTATCAGAGAAACCCCTGTGGGGGAGTGGGCTTTTCACCAACACCCAACTAATGGGGATATGGTTATGAGACCATCCCTCCTGACATTGTCAGTAGAGGTCATTCAGGGAGCTTCTATTGAGTAGTAACATGGAGACTCACCCTTCCGGTTCCCAGGAGAGACCTAGTGGAGTTATCTAGGCATCTAACTTCACTTGGAAGTAACAAGGTTGTATTCCTCTTCCCCACTGGAGTTGTGTCAGAGGGAGTCTACTATGATACAAGACTTATACAAGACCCCAAATGTCCATATTTCAATAGAAAAAGCACTTGATATCCCAAGAACTTGGAAAATCTTAATTTGAATGAAGAAAGACATCATCAGATGTCAACTCTGAGATGTCACAGAATTTAGGAATATCTCACAGGGATTTTAAAGCAGCCTTCATTAAAATACTTCAACAAGCAATTATGAACACACTCAAAACAAATGAAAAAATAGACATTCTCAGCAAAGAAATAGAAAATGTAGAGAAGAACCAAAAGGAAATTTTAGAACTGAAAAATACAGTAGCCCCCAAATAGACTCAGTAGATAGTCTCAACAGAAGAATAAGTGTATTTGATGAAAGAACTATAGAAACTACCCAATCTAAACAAGACAGAGAAAATAGACTGAAAATAAAAGTGAACCAAGACTCAGGGACCTCTGGACTACAACAAAATATCTAACATTCATGTCATCAGTGTCCCAGAAGGAGAAGAGGGAGAGGACAGAGCTGAAAAAAGGGTTCAAAGAGATAATGGATGACATTTGTCTAAATTTGGCAGAAAACATATTCTATAGATTCAAGAAGCTGAGTGAACCTCAAATAGGATAAACCCAAAGACATATCAAAATTAAACTTCTGAAAGTGAAAGGCAAAGAAAAAATCTTGAAGATAGCCAGAGAGAAACACTGCAAACAATTTGAACGACAGCAATTTTTTTTTTTAAATCAGAAACCAGGGAGGCTAGAAAGAAGTAGTGTTAACAGTTTTCAAGTTCAGAGAGAACTCTCAACCCAGAATTCAATATCCAGCAAAAATATTCTCAGCAATGCAGAGGGAATTAAGACAGTCTTAGATTGGAAGGAAGACTAAGAATGTTGCTTGCAGACCTACTGTAAAAGAATAGATAAAAGAAGTCCTTTAAACAGAAAGGAAATGATAAAAGAAGGAATCTTGGAGGGAAACTTTCCTTCTTCCCTTGCATTTTTATTATTATCTTTAATAGCTGAAGCAAAAATTATAACAGTGCCTAATGTGGTCTTTTGTTTATGTAGAAGAAAAATTAAAGACAATTGCAATATAGAGGGGGGAGGAAAAATGGGCATTAAAGGAGGTAAGGTTTCTATACTTTTCTCAAACTGAGAAAATGTCAACACTAATAGACCATGATATACATGTGCAATAAAATATCTTGAGTGACTACTAATATAATTTTGAAAATATATACTCTTAAAAACATTACAGATAAATCAAAATGTAGTTCTAAAAAAATTCAAGTGACAAGAAACAGAAATGAAAAACAGAACAAGCAAAACAAAACAAAAATAAAATGACATCATTAAGTCCCAACATACCACCAATTACAAAAAGTGTAAATAGTCTGAGAACACCAATTAAAAGACAGAAATTGACACAGTGGATTTTTAAAAAACAAAAACAAGAATACAATATGACCTCACTATAGGCTGCCTAAAGAAAACTCACTTTAAATGTGCTAGATAGGTTGAAAGCAAGAAGGAAATGAGATATACTATGCAAACTCTAATCAAAAGAAAGCAGGAGTGGCTATATTAATATCAGATTAATCAGAATTTCAGGGCAAAGGACATTTCCAGAGAGGGAGAGTAAATTCACCAAGGAGACATAGATATTATAAATCTTTAGCACTGAAAAGCTGAGCTTCAAAACTTGTGAAGAAAAAATTGATTGAAATACAAGGAGAAAGACACATCTACAATTATAGTTGGAGATTTCAATACCCCATCTCAACAAGTGATAAAACAACTACATGGCACCTCATCAAGGACAGAAGAACTCGAAAGACTACTAACCAATAGAATCTAATCCATATTGATAGAACATTCCACCCAATGACAGCAGAATATATATTATTCTCATGCATCCATGGAACATATACCAAGGTAAATATCATCCTGGGCTGTAAAACAAACCTCAACAAATTTAAAGGAATTGAAATCACACAGAGTGTGTTCTCTAACCACAATGTAATAAAACTAGAAATCAAGAACAGAAAGAGATCAGGAAAATCTCCAAGCACTTGGATAATAAAACAGCACACTTTCAATCACCTGTTAGTCAAGCAGGAAGTCTTGAGACAAAAAACAAATGCATTGAACTTAATGAAAATGAAAGCAAAACTTATCAAAAATTGAGGGATACTGAGAACAAACTGAGGGCTGAAGAGGGAGGGGGAGAGGGGAAGGGGGGTGATGGTCATGGAGGGGGGCACTTGTGGGGAAGAGCACTGGGTGTTATATGGAAACCAATTTGACAATAAACTATAAATAAAAAAAATCGCAGTATATTGCTAAAGCAGTGTTGAGATGGAAATTTACAGCACTAAATGCTTACATAGAAAAGAGGAAAATCTCAAATCAATAATCTAAGCTCCTAGTTTAAGAACCTAGAAAATGAGTAGCAAAATAAACCCTTGATTGAAGGGGAAAATAGCAGAAATCAATAAAATTAAAAATAGACACACAATAGAAAAAGTCAATGAAACAGAAGTTTTTATTTAAAAGGATTGATAAAATATGAAAACCTCCCGCAAGACTGAAAAATAGAGACAAGACAGAAATTACTATTAGGAGGTTGAACAGAGAATTGATTACATAGTTTTTATATATCAAAAAGATAATAATAGAATACTCTGAGTAACTTTACACAATACATTTGACAATGTACATGACATGGACTAAGTTTTTCAGAAGTATAAACCACTAAAACTCATTCAAAGAACAACCCCCAAACTACTAATAAACCTGAATTCACACACACAAACACACACGTACACAGTAATCAGACAGAATAAAATCCCAGAAATAGTTCCATAAAAGTATGGCCAGTGGATTTTTGACAAAGATGTAAAGGGAATTCAATGGAGATTTAATTGTTTCTTCAAAAATAATTTTAAAGAATTAGATATTTATAGCAAAAATTTAATTTTGACATAAACCTCACACCTTATATAAAAATTAAGTCAAAAGGATCATAGATTTAAATGTAAAACATAAAATTATAAGACTTTTAGCTGATAACATAGGAAAATATCTTTGGGACCTAGGGTTTGGTGTACAGTTTTTATTTTTTAATTAAAAAAAAATTTTTTTTAAAGTAAGTTCTATCCCCAAGTGGGGCTTTGAACTCAAGACCTAAAGACCAAGAGCCACATGCTCTACCAACTGAGCCAGCCAGGTGTCCTTGGTGAAGAGTTTTGATATGATACCAACATCATAATCTATAAAAGAATAAAATTGACTTCACCCAAATTAAAAACTTTTGCTCTATGAAAACTACAAATACGATGAAAAGGCAAATTAGACTGGAAGAAAATAATTTGAATACCGCATATCTCAACGGCTCAAAACAACAGTAAAAAGCAAATAATCCAATTAGAAGACAAAGAATGTGAAGAGATATTTCACTGAAGAGGATATAAAGTTGGCAAACAAGCACATGCAAAAATGTTTATTCCTAATCATTAGGGAGATGCAAATGAAGGCTACAATAAGAAATCATTGTATACCTATTAAAATACCTAAAAGTAAAAATAATGACAATACCAAATACTGGTAAGGATGTGGAGAAACTCAATCTCTTATACTTTGCTGGCGGGGTAAGTAAAATGGTATACACCCACTCTGGAAAATATTTTGACAGTTAAAAAAAAAAACTAAACATACACTTACCATATGAGTCAGCAAATGAATTTCTGAGCGTTTCTCACGCAGAAATAAAATTTAAGTATACACTAAACCTGTACACGATTGTTCATAGCAGCTTTATTTGCAAGAGCCGAAACCCGGAAATAGCCAAGTATCTCTCAATAGTTGAACGAAGTGTGGGAGAGCGATATGAATCGACAACAATAAAAATGAACAAACTGTTGATGTACTCAATAACTTGGATATATCTCAGGGGCATTGTGCAGTTGGGGAAAGAAGAGTAATCTCAATAGAACACATGCTGTATTTACATAATATTATTTAAATTACCAAATTCTACAGATGGAAAAGAATTTAATGATTCGCAGGAGTTAAAGATGGTGGTGTGGTGTGACTTTCAGAGATAGCACATGGGAGATCTTTGTGGTGATATAACAGCTCTGTATCTTGATCGTCTGATAATAGTTGCTTGAATTCACCCATATAATAGGTTGACAAAAACTATCCACAGGTACTGTACCAATATTACTTTCTTGATATTAGACGTAATATAACTCTGTAAAATATAACTTGTGGGGGAAATAGGATGAAAAGTTCATGGGGCCTAATTTTTTGTATACGTATATATTTGGATGAGTTTGAAAAAGGATTAGCATTTATTCTTCTTTAAATATTTGGTAGAATTTACCAGTGAAGCCACCTGGTTCTGAAATTCTCTTTGTTGGGAGGTTTTTGTAAAACTGATTTTTTGTGTGGCTTTCTGTCCTTTTTTTTTCATTCATTTGTTGTCCCTGATTTATAAAGAAGATTGTTGCATTATTTTGGTATGTGACTGTTAGACCTTCATGGTAAATTTGGGTTTTAGCCTTACAGAGTATAGCGTTTATAGTGTTTTATGCTTTCTGGTCTAAATTTTATGCTGTCAAGTTTTATCTTATTATTCTTTCTAGTTTCCCGGTATATACTTACTCCTCTCTTAAATTTTTGCTCTTTAGAGTTACGATTTTAAGAATGTCTCTTGTATGTAACATAGCCTTTAGTTTTGCTTTATGAGCCTATTTGAGGATCTCTTGAACAGACATTTAACAAACTAAGTCCATTTGTATTTGTTGATAAGACTATTTGGTCTCAATTATGCAATGTTAGTTTTGTTCCACTTACGGTATGCATAATGTCATACTTAGTGTATTCTTTGCTTTTTGTGACCTATTTTATTGACTCTTTAAAAAATTTCTTTCAGTACTTCTGAATGTTTGGAAATTGATTGCAGGGGTTACCTTCATGTGTGTTTCTTTATTTTTTCTTCTATTGCTTACTTTTCAGACTTTAAATTTTACGTTTTTATTTCTATCTCCAACCTACCTATCAATTGATGAACTTACTTTACTTTGCTCATTTTTTCTCCTTTCATTTTAAACTGTTTCACTTTTGCTTTGTCAGAATGTATAATTATTACATACTATTTTTCTCCTTTGCCTTATAATTTTTCCTCTTAGAGGGACAAGTAACTAAATTCATCTGTCCTCTGCTGGGATTTCTCAGTTATCTCTTGGATGAGGCTTATTGTCTACTGAGTTTCTCAGGAATAGGCTCACGAATAGAGTGTTTCTTGAGAAGCTGCAAGTTTATCACTACTTTTCTGTAGCCTTGACACTTGAAGAATAGCTTGGCTGAATCTAAAATTCTTGGTTCCAACCTTGTCTTATTGAGTTTCTGAAAATGTTGCTCCATTCTTGTATTGCTTCATAAGCAGTTGTCAAGAAGTCTGTGGTCAACAGATTGATTTTCGCTGGTAAATAACAATAGCTTAGCTGGATATAAAATTCATTGATTCTCACTTTGTTTTGTAGAATCTCTTTAAAATGCTGGTCTACTGTTTTCTTTCTTTCTATGTGGTTGCTCATAGGTCTTGTCAACAGGATTTTCTTCTTTTTCCAAATAACTATTTTTTTTTTCTGGATCCCCTGAAGATCTTATTCCTCAACTGAATTTTATTTAATGTTTATAAGAGTTATCAGTATACATCAGTTTTCTCAGGTATCCAATGAGGACTTTCAATATAAACATTTAGGTCCTCTTTTAGAAGTTTTCTTGGGTAAGAATTTTTTTAATGTTCATTTATTTTTGAGAGAGAGAAACAGAGTGTGAGCAGGGGAGGGGCAGAGAGAGAGGGAGACACAGAATCTGAAGCAGGCTCCAGGCTCTGAGCTGTCAGCACAGAGGCCAATGCGGGGCTTGAACCCACGGACTGTGAGAGCATGACTGGGCTGACGTCGGACACTTAAGGACTGAGCCACCCAGGCGCCTCTTCTTGGGTAATAATTTTAAATATTAGCTATGCTTCATTGTTTTAATCTTTTTTTCCATGGTTATGTGTATGTATTATGTCTTCTTTGCTTTTCTTATATTTCTAGCACATTTTCTGTGATTCTTTGCACTTTTTAAATTACTTTTGCATTCATTTGGCTTTTTCTTCATGTCCCTTATTAATGTTTCATATACGTCTCTTCTGCTCTGGGCTCCTTGCAATTGAAATTTAATTTCTCCTCATTGTGAAGTCCCCATAGCTCTCAGAGCACAACTCAGACATTTCAAGTATTTCCCACTAAGGATGGTATTCTCCTGTTAGGAATGAATTTCTCTATATCTTCTTATCTCTAGGACTTATGCTATCATTTTCTTTTTTCTACACACTTTCCACTTGACTCTCCCCATAAGCTTTGGTTCTGGATCTGGGTATTATGAATTTGGGACCTTTATTTTTCTATTTACAGGCAATTTGAAGGAAAGTAGGGTTGTCTCTCTCGTTTTAAATGTTTATTTATTTTTAAGAGAGAGAACGAGTAAGGAAGAGGCAGAGAGAGAGAGAGAGCATGCAAAGGAGAGAGAATTCCATGCAAGCTCCACTCTGTCAGTACAGAGCCTGATGCTGGGCTTGATCTTATGAACCATGAGATCATTATCTGAATCAAAATCAAGAGTCGGATGCTTAACTGATTGAGCCACTCAGGTGCCCTTAGAGGTGTCTCTTTAATTCGAAGATGTTTCCAAATCTGTTCCTACATAACTAGATAACTCCCAACTACTCTGCTTCAGATAACCTAGGAAATGGAGAGGCTATATATGTGTCATTATACAAAAGGGCAGTAGTTATGCTAGGGCACAGAGATAGACATATACATAAGCGTTATAGACTAGAAAGTCCAGAAATATATCACACAATAGATGCATTAATTTATGACCAGGAATGTCAATGCAATCCATGGATAAAGGATATCCTTTTAACAAGTGATATTGGAATAAGAGAGAGAGAACACTGACTCTTATTGCATGACATATGTGTAAATTTAACTTGAAATGAATCACCAGCCTAAGTGTAAAAGTTAAAATGAAAATTTCTAAAATAAAATGTAGAAGAACATCTTTGAGATAAGCAAAGAGTTTTTAAGACATAAAAAGCATTAACCATTAAGAAAAAAGTGTGTTAAATTGGATTCCATCAAAATTAAAAAGTTTTGCTCTTTGAAAGATTTCATTAAAGACAATGGAAAGGAAAGCCACAGAATGGGAAAAAATAGCTGCAATACAGACATTTGACCAAAGACTTGTACCCATAATGTAAACAACTCAATATTAAAAAGAAAATCAACCCAATAAAATAGAGCAAAAGATTTAAACAGTTGCTTCAACAATGCTGATCTACAAATGCTCCTAAGCACATGAAAAGATACTCAACATCATTAGCCTTCAGAAAAATGCAAATCCAAGACAGAATGGGATTCCACTATTCCCAAACTAGAATGGCTGAAATTAAAAACATTCACAATAGACTGTTAGCTTTTGGAGCTTTTATACATTTCTGGTGAGAAATACGCGTACTTTAGGAAATTGGCAGTATCTTTAATGGTAGCCATACATTTACCATATGATCTAACAGTTTCTTTTAGATATTTGCCGAAGAGAAACAAAAATATACGTCCACATAAAAATTTGCAAATGAATGTTCATAGTAGCTTCCTTCATAATAGCTCCAAATTGTAAGCAACCCATGTCCATAAGCTGGTGAAAGGATAAACAAACTGTGGTAATATCCATTTATAAGGTATTGCTCAGCAGTAAAAAGAAGCAAACTACAGATTCAAACAACAATGTGGGTGGATCTAAAACATGTTATGCAAAGCAAAAAAAAACAAAAAAAAAAACCAGACACAAAAGTACATAATGAATAATTCTCTTTATACAAAAATTTAGAAATGAAAAATCTAATGTATAGTGATGGGAAGCACATCAGTGGTTGGCTAGGGCCTGAGGTGGGCTAAATTGACTGGGAAAGAACACAGAAGAATTTTCTAGAACGATGAAATTATTCTGTGTCTTACTGTGGTGATGGTTACAAACTCAACTCATCACACTGTTCACTTAAAATGGAATCTTTTTTCTTTTTTCTTTCTTTCTTTATTTCTTTCTTCTTTATATTTTTATTTTAAAAATTATTTTAGAGAGAGAGTGTGAGCCAGGGAGAGAGGAAGAAAAAGAGAGATTAAGAATCCCAAGCAGGCTACATGCTCAGTGAGGAGCCTGACGTGGGGCTTGATCCTATGAGCCTGAGATCATGAACTGAGCCAAAATCAGGAGTGGACACTCAATTGACTGAGCCACCCAGGTGCCCCTGGATTTATCTTTTTTTAAATCACATTTTATTCACTTTTTTAAATCACATTTTATCTCTTTTATCACATTTATCTTTTAAATGTGAGTTATGCTGCAATTGAATTGGTAACAAATTTTTAAAATGTTGAAAATATATCTTTCAATTTTCTCTTCCTCTTATTTGTTCTTTTGAAGAGATAGAACAGTATAAGAAATTGACTATTATAATGCTTTCAATTGGTGACATCCCTTAGCACAATGTATTTTAAAATATTACCAAGTTGAGAAATAGTCCCTTAATCTTAAGATCATATATCTTTCCTAGTTGTTTTATCAAATAAAGACTATTTCCTTCTTGAAAACCAGCCATAGCGCAAGGACAATATACTCTGATCTTTTTGTAAATCTACTTTGTGTTGTTGCGATGCTTATTTTCATACATATGTTGCTAATGCACCTGTTTTAAAATATGCTTCCTTTTCTTTCATTTCATGCTTTGCTAACTGTTGGCAGACATCTGTCTTCTACGTCAGAAAGTGAAAAGTCAGAAACCTTTCACTTCTTAAAGTGTTCTGAAGCTTTATTTTCTTATAATTTTTTCATTCAGAGTTTTATGCAGAACTATTTTTTTTCCCTTAGGGAGTGCAAATAACCCCATTCCAACAGTGATCCTTTGAAAACATCACCAACCTTAACCATCTGCCTCCAACTATTAAAATCTGACTCGCAATGATCTTAAGAAAAACAGACATTTCAATGGATACATTCGGATTGTTTCTTTCCAGGATTCATGCTCCTTGTTCGATAGCCCTGAATCTTCATCCACAACTTCTGCAGAGTTCATTGTTAAAGTAGATGCATAATCATGCTTGTTTTCTTGTAAACTAAGGGTCAGATACATATGTATTCATTTGCTGGGGCCGCTGTAACAAAATTCCACAGACTCGGGGGCTTAAACAACAGAAATGTATTTTTTCACAGTTCTGGAGTCTGGGAATCTAAGATCAAGATACCAGCATGGTTGGCTCCTCCTGCGACCTTTCTCATTGGCTCACAGATGGCCATTGTCTGGTTGTATCCTCACATGGTCTTTTCTTTGTGTGCACACCTCCCTCATGTCTCCCTGTATGTCCAAATTTCCCCTCCCTATGACACCAGTCAGATTGGATTAGAGCACACATTAACGGCCTTGTTTTAGTTTCATTACTTCTTTAAAGTCCCGGTCTCTGAATACAATCACAGTCTGAGATAGTTTGGGGTTAGGCTTCAACACATGAATTTTGGGGGGACATAATTCAGCACATAACAGCACATGACTCATCATCCCCTTCTCTAGCACCTTAAGACATCAGCAGACCTCCACAATAAAAACCGTGATGTGACAGAATATTCGAGTAGACCCTCTATGAATGGGGCCCTGAGTGCATCAGCTTTCGAGTTTTGCTTGAATGCAAAGTGTACATTGATGCCAGAGATTATTCACATTGACAATTTAGAAGCACATCTTTCTGCACGCAATTTGACCCACTTTGCTAACTATGTGAACAACATCTGAGAGGAAATTACTATCACTTTACATAAACTCATTATGGAGCTTGGACACAGTCTTATTTAAGTAGTTTCTTTAATAAAGTCTGATTGGGAGTCATCCCATACGAACCTTTCAAAGGGAATTCTCTCTCTATTTAGCTGCCTGTCTCTGGAATACGTGCCAAGTATTTTTTAAAAGACATTCACCTTCTGCAATGTACGTTTTTTTGCGAGCATGTGGTTTACATTTGAGTTGAGTTTTTCATCCATCTGCCCACAAGAATGGACACATTTTACCGAGCATTTCCTGAGTTCACACTGGGAAAGTAGTATTATCTCAAAATATTGACACCCAAAAGACAAGAGAAAGGGCTGCACGTTCCTCAGCCAATGAATTTCTGTTTCAGAAAAGACCATAGAATGTCAGTTTGTGCTTATGAAAATAGAAATCGAAATTGTGCTTTTCTGTGCTTCTATCTTCCTACTCTGTAAACTATATCTCACCATCAAAATGGGAAAAGACATGCAGACTGTAATGACCTGGTTTAACCACGAGAAGTTGAAGTTGAGAAGGAATTGCTATTATCAAACCATAATGGCTGTCTTACTGTATATAAAACAAGTTAAACGGGCATATCTGTCCTAAGAGCATTTACACAGCATTCCACAACCACCAAGGATGTGTTGGTAGCTCCATATCATTCCTCATGTAGTGGAATTTTATGGCAAGCTCCTAGCTTTGAATGTCTTGGCCTCGACCTTTTCCTGGCCTTGACTTCTAACTCATTGTTTCCCACAAAACTGTAGTATGTTGTATGTGAAGTAGTGACCGTGGTCACAGAGATCTCAAACTAGAATCATGTATCTCAAACATGGCCTATAGGTGGGTGTTATTTATCTCATGCAATCTTAATTCTTTAAATTATCTTGTATAGAATCAGAAGACCTCACACGAAAATGTAGAAACGTGTGAGTTTGGTTTTTTTCTGAAATCACTGATGGTGGTGGTATTTTTCAGGAAGTTGAGCCTGGTTTGAAAAAAATATATATCACCATTAATATATTTATATATACATATAATATATATTTATATACATATCAAGGTAATATAAGGGCCTATTTAAAATTTTATAATTAACAGTGACATTACTATTATAGTATGATGATGAATTTTGTAATAAAGGATAAAATCATTGAAAATGCAATGAAATGTGATGTTTTGTTATGTAAAATGTCTAAGAAATATGTGTAATTCATCTAGCTTTATCAATGTGCTTCTGAAAGTTTTGGTACTTCAAAAATCAAAACAAAGATGGGATTTCAAAAAATTCTGAAAGCTTTCTGAAACTTCCATTCATTCATTCATTCATTCATTCAATCTTTAACCAGTAAGTAAGAAATGATTCTACCTTAGGTGAGAAAGAGTATCCAAACTTTGTTTTGCAAAATAACTTTGGGTAGTAGTGGAATGTATGAAGATACCATGTTGGCTGTATGTCATTATGATTAGTCAAGAGAATGTTACTTTGGAGGAACAAAACATGTACTAGACACACTCAATACATATAATCATGCACGTACATACCCCTGCAGCTAGTGCTTCCAGGTAGTAATTCCTGCCCAGTATTTCTTGGGAAATTTGTGTTTTCTGAAAGCTGAATTCTGAGGAAAATTAGTCATCAAACTGGGGAAATGAGGAAAAGTGTTATAGTTTTCCCGTGAGATTCAAAGCTTAATAATCTATAGAGTATTATTGGTTGGAAGGAATCCACTGAAATCAAGTCAATAGCAACAACAGGAAATGCAGACACCATGGAGCGAAAGGTTCAAGTTGACGTTTCCAACAACCAGCACAGGAACAGGTAGGAGAGAGGTAGTCCCACCCATCAGCTTACTTACAGCTAGTGCGACGTTACAACTCAGTGTTACAATTGAACCTGACTAGTGGTGAGTCATTGTGGTATATTGAATACTAGTAAGTTTATGCACATATTTTACACAAATTCTGTTGGTGGTATCCCATTGGAAATAATTGTAAGGAATAACATTTGGAAGTAAAATGAGTTTTTCAAGGGAAAATGGTAACACATGGTATTGATAGATGTGAATGCTATGTTATTCAGGTACTACCTGACAATGTCCATGGAATCTTCCCATTCCCTGAGAATTCGCCATGGAAATGCCTTTAAAGGGAACATTTCTCATTTATGAAACAATTGTTTAAATATATCTAAAATAAAAAGAAAAGAGAAAGAAGAGCATTGGAATGCTAAATGACTAACCTAGGATTTTGAGAATTACTGTGAATTCCCAGGAATTCTGCTGCCTTGTTTCCACATTCTGAAGATTAATATCTGTTGGAAATTTGGAAACATTATCCTCCACTAATGTTAGGAGTTGTATTGAGTCAAAATTTCTAGTTTTAAAGCATGTTTTCTGTTCTTTATTTGGAAGCTCAACAAATAATCTAATTTGGCAAAAAATGGAAATTGTGTAATTATTTTTTTTCTGGGACAAAAGGAAAAAGGACTTTAAATGTTCGACATGCGTGTGTGTGTGTATGTTCGTGTGTGTGCATGTGTGCATATGTGTAGGATATTAAATGGATAGCTACTTTTTGGTAAAACAGAAACAATGGGAATCTGCTGATAATTTTAAAACAATGTTGGATGCTTTCTATTTCCATATAAAATGAATTAATCTGCATTGAATTCAATGTGTTACTCATTCACATTTTATTTAATGATAAGTAAAAGACCTTTTAAATTTTTACTTGAACTTCTCTTCTGTTTTGTTTACTTTGCCAGGGAAAGTGATGCTATGAACATTGAAATTTGTATCAAAGGTTTCTAAAATCCCCAACTATAGATTTAAAGAACATTAAAAACCTAATTGTTCACACAGATGTAATGATGACTCCTATCTTATAAGGCTGCCTTGAAAACTCACAGATCTTTCTGTACTTAAAAAATGTAAATGACTTCTTTGCCCATGGGGAGATTAATAAATTCACTAAGGTGAAAAAAAATGAATCCTGTCTTCCCCAGTAAGAAAATTGCTCAAAGATTAATTTAGCCTGTTTAATTCAGCTCTCAAATGTTTCTTAGAGCTCTAAAATATTTCTCTACCTTCCATGCACCTGGGGCATCAATTTGATTATTTTTACTCTTGATTTTAATGTGTCTACTTTCTTCTATATCAAGCCATTTTCATTTTCATTCAGTTCATTTTACCCTTGGTTTCTTTTTCATTTTTTTTCCAGAAGATTATTGCTATTCATGTTTTGCTGATGATCTCCTCTTGCATTATTTTGGGTTCAAAGCTGAAAGGAATTTGTAACAGATATCACATTTTCCCCTTCTCTTTCCACTCTCAGCCCTTCCCTCCCCTAAACATAAATACCCATCGTTGGTGTTGATAAACTTGTGGTTTGTTCAATACTTGACACAGGGCTTTTTAAAGGAAACTAATATTTTAAGCTGAGGGAGCTCATAACAAACGTTAGCAAACTTTTAGTAACAAGATTCAGGTCTCCAAGATCCTACAGTATTTACCGAAAGGTACAACTGACTGAGTCAAATTCCACATTCCTTATGTATGTTCTTTTGATTGGAAAACACAGTAGTTGACTGTCACATATTTTTTTCACTGCCTGTTTTAAATAGCATAGTGGTTCTCTGTGGCTGTTAGACTCTTGAGGTCAACTTTGATGATTTACTTCAGATACAATCATGTTTATAGTACAAAATGCAATGTGCTATGTAAAAGTAAAGGTGATTCTCTTATTATTTATTACACTTTATTATTTTTCCTTGATATTATCCTGGCTAGATTTCCTTATAAAAATCTGTCAGAATTTGTTGTTCAGTTTGTACCTGACATCAAAATTCATTTGCTTTCTTTATGTCCTTTTTTATTATACTTACATTTTATAAATGATAATTTCATTTTGACTTGAAATAATAGACATTTTTAAAAACTGTGAGACCTCGTACTTTTCCCGTTTCATGGTATTCATCTTTATGGAAGTACTTACTTTGGTGAGAATACCCTAGAAAAACATTGTTTTGCTAATAAAGCCAGTATGGTGTCTTGGCATTTGGCTTTAATTATTTTGCTTGACTTAAGAGAAAGCGCATCAATACCTCTAAAATGTTTAACGTTAAAGAAATGCTTAAATTTGTGATCAAATTTTGCAAAATCTGGCACCAAAAGGCCAAGGGTACTGTATGTGCTTCCTCAGTGCTCTCATCAAGACATAAAATGTCCAATGGGACTTTTAACCCCAGATCCGTGAATTTGCAAAACTGCTTTGAAACAGAGTAAAGACAGTAATTAAGTTACAATCCATCGAATCATTGCTTCCAGTTGTTTCTATTCTGTATATTACATGCTTGATTAATTCCTGGGGCGGGGTAAGGGACATATCCTTAATGACTATGAAAGGGGGGGCAGAGTAACGGGCATCGTCACCCCTCCTAAGTGGCATCTGACTACGAAGCATTACCAGGGGGCGACGCTCAGCACTGATGACACATCCTTAAGCCAGATGCTTCTGCTTAGTGGGCACAGAATCTGATTTTATCTCCCCTAATGAAAAATGAATTCAAAGAGTGAGAAGATACCATTTCAATAAGACTAGGGAAAAGATGCAACCTATAAACTGTCTACAGACTACGGAATGAGTGAAATGTTATGACAGAGAAAAATATGTGTTGGTAACACAGCCTGACTCATATTTCAAGAGCAAAATTGAAACCATACTTCTGAAGGGTACAGATGGCGACAACTGGAAAGGTCCTCTGAAATGCTACTATTTCAGAATGTGTCACGCAGACCCTCCTCTGCCCGATCACTTTCGTGTGTAGCATAAATATATCTCAGGAGGAAAAAGCAATTTTGCTCCTAAGTCCTGGGTTGGAGGACCGAGAAGCAGAAGGGCTAAAGAAGAAAACAAAATATTAAAATAAAAAGATTATCCTCTTTAAAACAACATTAATAGTGTATTAATAAAGCATTACATACAAAGTAGGGTCAAAGTCCAATAATTGCATGAAAAAGTGAGTATCATAAGGTCTAGTTATTGGCCCAGGGCAAAGCATTCAGGGCTAATTTTTATACCATTTGGTATTTTATATACCTTAAAAAAGGAGTAGATTATCTCAAATCAAAGTCAACATATGTTTTATCCTAATATCAAAGTTAAATGAATTCCCAGAGAATTAAATATCTAAGCAAAAACAAGGGCAAAAAATAACGTCTAATTGAGATTCTCTTTCATTTTTGATTTTTAAATTTCCTTAAAAATTTTGCTTTTTATGAAAGCTAAAAGTTAGGGCAAAAAAGTATAACACAATATTTTCTTCTCAGATAAAAGTGCCTGAAAGCCATATGCAATGATCATTTCTTAGGATGTATTTTTAGGTTAATGAGCTTTGGATAAGAATTTAAATTCTCAGTTGATGAGTCAACCTGAAAAGGGCTCAAGGATATCGCTCAACTCATCATTTATGCATTTAGAGTTTTATATTCAGGGAGTGTTAAATAACTTTCAAAATTAGTATCTGGGGGCACCTAGGTGGCTCAGTCAGTTGAGCGTTTGAGCCTCCGACTTCTGCTCAGGTCATGATCTCACGGTTCAAGGGTTCAAGCCCTGCATCGGGTCCTGTGCTACAGCTCAGATCCTGCTTCAGATTCTGTGTCTCCCTCTCTCTCCGCTCCTCCCCTGCTCATGCTCTGTCTCTCTCTCTCTCTCTCAAAAATAAAGATATTAAAAAAAATTTTTTTTAATTAGTATCTAAACTGGGACTGTGGATATACTTTTTGATTCAAGGGAGTCAGGTAAACACAGTATCTCTAATTTACCCTGAATTAGCAGTGCTCTTGGAAGCTCAGGTCAAATGTGATCCAAGGGCACAGAGAGGGTGAAAACTTTCTGTGTTGTACACCCTGCCCCTGGTTGTTAGATGGAAGGTGCTGGCTCATGGCAGGTGCGCAATGAGCGCACTGTTGAGTGGATGAATGAATGAATGAGTATAACAGTCTCTTCACATGCTTTGTAAACCTTTCTTCTCTTTTTCATTTTCCATCTGATTCTCTGGCTGTTCCTTTTCAGTGCTGTGTGTGTGTGTGTGTGTGTGTGTCTATGTACCCATACATGACTGTGTTTCCTCCTTGTTCAATAGTGCATTTAATATGTTTGTTCTTTAAAATTCAATTTTTTCCTCTGGGTGTATACTTCCTGCTTCAGGAACGTACCTAGAGGCATAGATGTGTGGTTTCACACAGTAGGTATTCTTGTGACACCTTAATGCCCGTCTACAAACTTTCTTCAGGGTTTTAGACCATCTATCTATCTGCCAACTGGATATTTCTGCTTAGACTTTCATAGGTATATCACACTGCTTATGATTCAACCAAAGGTCCTCAGTTTCCAAGTTTGTTCTTTAAAAAATATTTCCTTTCATCCACTTCCCAGAACCAAAATGATTTAAACATTTTAGTTTAACATACACGTCTTTCCACAACCTGGCCTCTCCCTAGCTTTCTACATGCACCTTCTTCCGTGGTGCTGTAAGCTTCCGTAGTATATACCCAACCACTTGCAATTAAGAAATTCTATCTCCTTTGTGATTCCACGTCTTCATTGTTCCTGCTACTTCTGCCTCAAATATCTGCCTGAATCCTTTGTCTTCCCTTTGCCTACCTCCGTACTGGTTATTAAATAGTAGACTGTGTTCACTGTCGCCCCCTGGAAAATCTTTCCTCCTCCTCAACATTCCTTTGATCTGTGTGATTTATATGCTCCCCTTTCATTCTCAGGTCATTCTCAAAGCATAACACTCATCACATTGTGTGATCATTTCTCTCACCTTTAGCTCTTTGAAGAAAAGTAACTCCCCATTCAACTTTGTATGCCCAGAACCTATCACCATGCCTGACACATTGTAGACCCTCATTAATGTTTGCCGAATGGATAAACGCACAAATCCATAGGCAGAGCTCTGGGATTTAATTATGGCTTGAACATGAAGAAATACATGATTCTGATAATGGACAATTTGGCTCTGACATATTGTGATTTTTCACACCTCATTCCAGATATTTGGATTTCAATGATAAGATTCAAAGCGTGCTATTAATATAACCATGATAGTAAAGTAGGGTTATGACTCTGGATTTCGTGTATCAAGTTTAGTGATTGTTTTCATTTGTCTTTGGGTTTTATGTTCATGTGAAACTTGGACTGAACCGAGCTGCTTGAGTTTCATTATGAAACTGAAGCTTGTATCTCCTCATATTAAAACCTCAGTTTAAAACTCAGCAGTTTCAGGGGATCATTTCATAAAAATGTCAATTCTTGCAGTTTTGGAATTGAGTGACAGCCAAAAGTTTTAGCAAAACATCTGAGCAGAATTACTCACCAGTACTTCACAAGTGGTGAATAAAGCGTAGCAAGACTAAAAAGTAGAGATTCCAGTAACATTATTTTAGCTATAAATTAAATGTGTTTTGGGAGACAAAATCTGGTCTCAGGAAAATTTCTTTTGACCTTAAAATATTCACAGGGTCATCTAAAAGTTTTGATCCACCTCTCACATTCTTATTGTTCATTCCCTTGAATTCTTCATAAGACCTCTTACCCTGACCCTAGGTTTCCAGAATATTCTCATCTATTTGCAATTTCTTTTCTTTAAAAGAAAACTGATTTGAAATTACTTGGAGTCAATTTACCATAAGAAAAATAGGAAAATTGTGTAACCTCCTGGTGTCTCATTTCTCACTCATTGGCACTCTGATGGAAGAGTTTATACTCCGTTTAAAGTGCAATTCAATGTAGGTTATTTCAAGCTGAAAACTGTATTGATTATTCAGCAGAAATTATGGATGCAAAAGACAACTTTATCATTGGGCTTAATTCGTAATAGCCAGAATATTTTATCTGCCAAATTTCAGTGTGAACTTTTTATAAGATTCTTACGTCTGATCTCCCATTAAAACATGGCTACTGCTTTGAAATCATTTATAAGATATGTATTATTGTGACTTATAATTTATATAAAATGATTTTAAACTGAATTAATTCTACCTTCTGACACATTTTGACTTGTTCTAATACTTTCTTTTTGATTGCTTACTAGCTTTTCATAACCCATAGCAAGTGTATAATATAAGGTCAGTCTCCTTAAAGGGCATGTTTACAGAGTTTCTCTGGTGTTATTTGGTCTTACTTATTAAGTTTTGTTGGCACCTTAAGCAGTATTCATCAGTACAAGAGACTAGAAAAGAATATGAATATTTTCAAGGAAGCACAGTGTGTGGTATACTACATTTAAAAACCATTGCATTCTATGTAATCTTTTATTAAGGAATATGTGCATGATTATTTCTCTATGAGAAGCACACATAGGCATCTGATTTATATGTTGTCTAATTGCCATAAATCACCTTGTTTTAGTTGAGATACAGAAACTATATCAGTAAATCGAAATGATGAAATGTAATGTAAAGGACTGTATTGACTTCTAACATGACTGTGTAAGATGCTCTGTAAACGTGATTCACATGGAAACTGGTGAAAAAACTAAGCAACTATTTTTAAAGCCTCTGAGAATGGTCTTTGGGCATACAAATGAAAAAAAATCTACTCAAAAAATCTATAAAATTCTGTTGGAAAAGAATAAATTTGTAGTATTTCAACCAAGACCAATCCCTTCCCTATCCTAGCAGTCAAGAACACTGTCTCCTCCCTTTGTTTCCTAGCAGAAAGAGCTTCCTGAAGGAGGAGTATGACATCAGGTTTTCTCATTCTGCCCCCATTTGCCTATCTCTACAGCTACATTCTGGGCAAGTGCTGCTGAGAGATCAGGAACTTTCTTCATCTTCCCTGTCTCCAGTCAATAAAAAGAGACTTTACCTGGGTCAGGGAGCTGCTGACACTACTTGGACCATGACTGCCCTTGCCTGTCTTGTGAAACTGGTTCCATAGTAGAAAAGGCAAGCCAGGAATACTTTAGGCTGCTGCCCACCCCCTTCCATCAAGCACTCAGTTCCTAGAGCGGGGGTATAATGCAGCTTGCCATTGTCCTACACCAGCTCCAGAGCCCTGCATCAAAGATTTCATCTGGGATGCTAAGCAGGCTGTTAATCACAACATCTAATCTTTCCCCAAAGGAATTGACATCATTTGCAGCAGAGCATGGAAAAGTTCAATTCTAAGTGTGCTCTCAAAAACATGGGAGGCTGCAGTAGGGAAGAATTGGGAGAAAATTCAGAATACAGGGTGAACTGTAGGTCTGCTGGTTTTCATGAGAGAGTTGGGGATGGAGGTAGTTGGGAGGATACCTCTTGGGGTCAGAATAAATAGTAAACACTGAGCTTGGGGACTGTTTCTTCAAAGGAGCCCACATTTAATTAGATTGTTTTTAGAACAATTTATGCCCTAGGGAATTATTGAAACAATAAAGCAATCAGCCTCCCATTAGTGAGGTCTAATAGCTAGATATGGTCAGAAAAAGTGAAGAAGGAGCCTTGCTAAAACCACTATCAAACCAGATTAACTCTGGGCATACCCAGAGCCATTCTTTCCTGAGAACCAACATCACAGGTTTATCAGACTTCACTAAGATAACCCAGTCAGGCACTGAACAAATAAACTATCAAATAATGAGCCCCAAAGTGAGGGGGAACTGATCAATGTAGTCTAAAAGACAGGAAAAAAAATGAAGGAAAATGAAAAGACCTTCCTAGAACAGTGGCACACCATTAATCAGAAAGAGAGTGAAAATGAAAAAAAAAAAAACAGGAAAATACTAGGAGAAAGAATAACTGAAAACTTCACGAATTTATTAAAAAACAATGTACACAGGAAGTTCAACAAATTCTAAGGTGGATTACCATAAAGAGCTCCCTGAACAGACACCTGATGGTAAAAATGCTGGAAGTCAAACATAAGAAAAAATAATGAGAGTAGAAAAAGAGAAACGATTTGCCATTAACAATGGAACACCAGTAAGATAATAGCTGACAAATGTTCAAAGATAAACCAAGATTTTCATATCCAGCAAAGCTATTTTTAGAAAGTGAAGGCGGAGTAAAGTCATTCCTAGCGAAACAAAAACTGAAAGAACATATTACTACCACCAGACTTGCCTTACAAGAAATACAAAAGGCAGTTCTTCAGACTGAAAACAGGTAGCCACAGATGGTATTTGAATTCACACAAAAAATAAAGAGAACTGGCAAAGTAATCATGTAATTATAAAAGATAGTATAGCAACATATTTTTCTCATTTCTTCTCTGATTAAAACAAATTGTATAATATAACATATATAAATTGTGTTAGTGGGCCAATAACATATAGAACTGTAATATATTGTATTATAATTGCCAATAATAGTACAAAGGAAATGGGTAGGAGGAAAGATGTTTTGGGCCAAGAAAATGGTTACAGATGGTAAATTAATGATTATAAATTCATTATAACAGATTATTTAAGTTTGTTATGTTAATAAATGTAACATGTATAATGATAATGTTACAAAAGGGGGGTTAGGCATATACAAGTAACATTATGTATATGTATTTATACATAATATATAATAATATATAAAACATTGAATATATTATATATAACACTTTATATATATGATATGTATTATACAGATATATGTCCTAATGACATAAAAATATATGATGCAATAATTGACAGAAATATAGGATGAAATAGATGATTCAACAATAATAGTTGGGAGACTAATATCTTACTTTTGATAAGGTATAAAGCAATTGCACAAAAGATTAACAAGATCAATAAGGAAACAGAATGAAACACAATGAAGACATAACATACTAAAACTTATGGAATGCAGCAGAGCAGTGCTTTGAAAGAATTTCTAGCTGTAAATTCCTATATTAAGAAAATAGAAAGTTATCAAATTAATAATCTTACTTTCTCCCCTAAGTTGCTGGGAAAATAAGAGCAAACAACCTAAAGCAAGCAAAAAGAAGAAAATAATAAAACTACTATGGAGGGAATTAATAAAATATGGAAATAGAAAAACAATATAGAAAATCAGTGAAGTGAGCTGGTTCTTTGAAATGATTAACCAAGTTGATACCTTCTATCAGTATGATCAGAGAAAGAAAGGATTCAAATGATTAAAATCAGAAATGGAAGAAGAGGCATTTCTGCCAAGCTTACAGAAATAAAAAAAATTATAAAGGAATTCCATCTAAAATTCCTGTATGCCAAAACCATGTATGCCAGTATATTAGATTATTTAGAAGAAATGGGTAGATTCCTAAAAAGACACAATTTTCCAAAACTGACTCAAAAAGAAATAGATAACTTGTATAAACTATAAAAGAGTAAAAAAGCTGGAATAGTCATCAAAAAACTAGCTACAAAGAAATGCTCAGGCCCAGATTGCTTCATCACTGAATTCTATCAAACATTCTTAATTCTTTAGATAAGAATTAATGTCAGTTCCTCATGAACTCTTCCAAAAAATAGAAGAGGAAGGAGCACTTCCCAACTCCTTTTATGATCCCAGTATTACCGTGATACCAAAACCAATGTCATCACAAGAAAAGAAAGCAATGATTAATATCTCATGTGGAAATGAATGTCAAAATCCTCAACAAAATACTATTAAATGGAATCCAGCAACATATATATGTAAAAAGAATTATACACTATAACCAAGCAGGATTCATCCCAGGAATGCAAGGTTGGTTTAACATCTGAAAATCAATCAATGTGATATAGAATAAAAAACATATAATACATCAAATTAAATCATATAATTATATCAATAGACAAAAAGAAAGCACTCAACAAAATCCTGTCATGATAAAAACACTGAACAAACTAGGAAATGAAGAAAATTGCCAAGTATTAAAAAGAACATCTATGGAAAACCCAAAGCTAATATTGTATCAAAGAATGAAAGACTGGATACTTTCCCCTAAAATCAAGATCAAGATAAGGATGTCTGTTCTCAGTTCCATATTGTATAAGAGGTTCCATCCAGGGCAATTGGCAGCAAAAAGAAATAAAAGCCTACCAGATTGGAAAGAAAGAAGCAAAATTATCTGTATTCACAGATGATATAATCTTGCATATAAAAGAATTCTAAAGAGTGCTTTAAAAACCACAGGAACTAATAAAAGAGTTACTAAGGTTGTAGGATAGAAGATCAATTTACAAAAATCACTTGCATTTGTCAACATTCACAATGAAAAACCTGAAAATAAAATAGACATATCAATGAGATTGACTGAGAGTTTAGAAATAAAACCAGGTGTTTATGGTCAACTGATTTTTGATAAGGGTTCCAAGATCCGTCAACAGAGAAATAATAGTCTTTTCAACAAATCATAAGAGGACAACTGAGTAGACATATGCAAAAGGGTGAAGGTGAATGCCTTATACAAAAGTTAACTTAAAATGGATTAAAGACCTAAGAGTAGAGTAAAAACTATAAAAGCCTTAGAGCAAAACATGGGAATAACTCTTCATGACTTGGATATGGCAAAGGACTCTTATATATTACACCAGAAACATATGCAACAAAACCAAAAAGTGAGTAATTTGGACTACATCAAAATTAAAAACTTTTGTGCTTCAGAGAACATCATTAAGAAAATGAAAAGACAACTCACAGAGTAGGGTAAATTATTTGCAAATCATATATTTGTTGAGAGTCTTGCATCCAGCATATAAAAAGAGCTCTTCCAGCTCAGTAATGAAAAGACAACGTAGCTAAAAAACAAGTTACCTATAGACTTTGAGTGATAATAATGTGTCAATATAGGTTCATTGATTGTTAATGGGATACCACTCTGGTGCTAGAAGTTGATAGTGAGGGGAAGTTGTAAAGGCAGTTCATATGATGGAAATCTCTGTAACTTCTACTCAATTTTGCTGCCGACCTAAAATTGCTCTAAAATAAGGACTATTAGGGCCACCTGCATGGATCAGTTGGTAAAGCATGTCTTGATTTCAGCTCAGTTCATGATCTCATGGTTCATGAGATTGAGTCCTGCCTTGGACTTCCTGCTGAGAGTAGGAGCCTGTTTGGGATTCTCTCCCTCCTTCTCTCTCTGCCCCTCCCCCATTTGCACTCTATCTCTCTCTCTCAAAATAAATAAATAAACATTTAAAAAATAAATAAAATAAGGGCTGTTGGGTTTTTTTTTAATGAGCAAAATATCTGAATAGCATTTCTCTAAGGAAAATACATAAGCACATGAAAATAAGCTCTATGCTCTTAGTCATCAGGGAAGGGAAGATTTTGTGTTATGTACATATACATATACATTTCATATGTATATATGAAAAATATTAAAAAGCTCTTAGATGAGAACAACTGAAACTCTATTTTAGTGTAAAAATGATATGTTTAAGACAAGGCAATTATACCGAAATATGTCTGAAAAACAGTCATATTAACAGACTGTACAGTGAGGGTGAAAAGAATTGTATCTGGGTATTTATAAAGGATGTTCTCCAAGGATCTAGAATATAAGGAGCCAAAGAACAAATATTGCTGGTGTTTATCAAGCAGAGTCTAAGGAGATGCTCTAGTTGGAAGAGGTGAATTGTGCAGCCCTTAGGGAAATTGATGGTTCACAAAGTAGGAAGAGTTGATTAAATTTTTCTAGAGGCAGTAATTAATATCCATGGTCACCAATGGACTTTGGGCTTTATAATTTTAATGTCCTGATAATTAGAAGTAGCAGTAGTATTGGTCATGGTGAATAGTCTTTTGTCTGGCAGTGTGTATGTTCTGATATAAATGAATGAGACAGTATCTTAGCTTATTATATATTAGTTACCTATGACTTCTTTCCCTGAAAATATAATGCAGAGCTACAGAGTGGATCAAACACACATTTGTGGTATGCAACCCTGGAGTTCAGTAACCCGCAGGGTTCTCTGCCAGAGGAGGCACCAACTTCTTTCTTTGCAATCACTCTTTAGGTGCAGTAAGGATCAAGACACCACAGCTTGAGACGGAACTTCTTTAATTAAGTGATATTCCATCGTGTTTTGTTTTGTTTTGAGATCACATTGTTTTTTAAAATATGTTTTTTTAAGTTTATTTATTTATTTTGAGAGAGAGGGAGAACAAGTGAGGGAAGGGCAGAGAGAGAGGGAGAGAGAGAGAATCCCAAGCGGGCTCTACACTGACAACACAAGGCTCAATCTCATTACCATGAGCTGAAATCGAGAACTACACACTTAACCGACTGAGCCACCTAGGCGATCCAAAATATGGTTTTAATGTATACAAACAAAAATAATATTCATAACTGTTGAGTATTAAATATATGCCTGGTATCTATACAAATGGGGTTAATAATTCTATAAATGCCATAGAATCTTCACAAAACTCTTCTAAAGTAGACACTATTATTAAGACTAACAAGGACAAAACTATTATTATCATCTCCATTCAGTGGTGAAGTGGGGGAAGCCTAGGTAGAGTAATTGACTCAAAATCACACAGCCTAGAAGTGGGAGGTTGTGTTTTGAACTACTGGGGAGTGTGATTCAGTCTAAAAGCAGATAGTTAAGTCTTATATTCAAATCAAATTGCTCAGCAAAAATAAAGACATGCAAATGTACCTACCTATGTACTTATATAAATGCAGAAGCATAAACAAAATAAAGTAAGAAAAAGCAGCAATTTATTTATTTATTTTGAGAAAATGGCAATTTAAATAATTCTTCTAGTCAATGTCCATCGTGACGGTGGAATGGGAGGTACAACTGTGGTTTCCTCAGTCAACTTTACAAGAAAACGTGCTTCCCACAGTATAAACGCTCATCCTGTGGTGGTTCTAGTGTTTAAGGGTAAGTATTTATCTTTCCAATTGTCCTGAAGAGAAGCTAACTCCTCGACTCACACGTGTAAGAACAATCAAGGTTATTTGAACATGAAAGACTTTCGCTTTATGCAGTACCTATTTCTGAGACATGCTTTGTTTATCCGGACACATGTATTTGCAATGCAGAAATATACAAGTTAGGTGGTGTAAGCGATATTGCTCCATATGTAGAGATAGGTCATATCTGCTATGGCTAGCATTTTCTATGGAAAAGAGCAAATAACAAAATCACAAACTATCTCTGATATCTATTATAAAAAAGATAATTATTTATCAGTTCAAGTAAGACATATGTTGACTACAGATGATAACAGATGAATATTGATCTGGCCTGAATCTCTACTCCAGAATGCCAGGAAGTAAAATTTAAACACTATCATATATTGACAGGCTGTAGTGAATATAATGAGGTCAGAAGATTTTAGTTAAAATGGAAAAAAGCTTCCATTGACAAATAATTCTTCTTGGTTGTGAACAGAACTGCTATTTAATCTTAACTGCTGCCTATTTCATGTTAGAAGCTTGCATTTTATTTTTCCAGTGGTTAAAATAATTATTTATATTAAAATTAATTGCAGTTTAATAATAAATATTTACATTTTTGTGCTATCATATCTATATAGCGATCCCAGTAACAATTAATTGCTTACTGCTTACGTTGTTGCCTTGTCCTACCTTTAAATAAATGGATATTTAAAAATTTTTAATTCTTATTTATTTTTATTTTTATTCTATTTTTTTTAATTAAAAAAAATGTTTGGGGTGCCTGGGTGGCTCATTTGGACCTCAGTCCAACTCTTGGTTTCAGCTCAGGTCATGATCTCACAGTTTCCTCAGTTTGAGCCCCATGTCAGGCTCTATGCAGACAGTATGGCACCTGCTTGGGATTCTCTCCCTTTCTGTCTCTCTCTGCCTCTTCCCTGCTTGCACACTGTCTTTGTCTCTCTCCAAATAAATAAGAAATGTTTATTAATTTATTTTGAGAAGGGGAGAGAGAGCATGCACATTTGCATGCTCAAAGGGGAGGGCAGAGACAGAGGGGGAGAGAGAGAGAGAGAGATCCCAGTCTCTCTCTGTGTTGGAGACAACTTGGGCATCTGGTAAACAGTGCCCAGGTAAGTGTGTTGTCAAGCCTAAAATAGGACAATGTCTCCAGCACAGATTAGGGGCTCACAAAGTATTATTTCTGTCCCACTTATGATTTACTACCTCACTTTTCCCTCATGAGATTTTTTTGACTCTTGTCTACTGCTCTTCACTAAAATGTTTTATTTAAAATTTTTTGATTAACCATGAAGATTCAGGAGTTCACTTGTCATGATGAGCACCGGGTATTGTATGGAAGTGTTGAATCACTGTATTGTACAACTGAAACTAATCCTGTACTCTATGTTGACTAACTGGAATTTGAATAAAAAGTTACAAAAAAGAAATCTAAATCTATATCTATCTGGCCCCAAAGCCTATGGTTTCTCTGCTATAGCCAACTTCTTTTGAGAGGAATCTGTTATTTAACCCCAACAACTCAGCATCTTCACTGGGAGTATTTTTTCCCCCAAGCAAGTATTTAGGAGTAAAGAAAATGTTATTTTAAGAAAAGTCAGGAATTAAAAGAATCTAATCTAATGGTAAAGATGTTTTAATGTCCAACCAATATTGCCTCTATGTAGAGATAAAGCTGCTACCACTGTTTTGAACAAATGGTGCTGGAATCATTGAACAATTATGGTTAAAAATCAATCACAACCTAAACTTCATATTTTACACAAAAATTAACTGGGGCACCTGGTTCAGTTGGTTGTGTGACTGACTCTTGATCTTGGCTCATGTCACGATCTCATGCCTCATGGAATTGAGCCTCATGTCCAACAGTGTGGAGCCTGCTTGGGATTCTCTCTCTCCTCCTCTCTCTGTTCCTCCTCCTCTCTCCCTTTCTCAAAATAAATAAATAAACTTAAAAAATTAACTCAAAATGGGCCACTTAGGTATGTAATATAAATCAGATTTAGATATGAAATTATAAATCTTGTGGGAAAAAAACAATAAAAAAATATCTCTGAGATTTAAGGTTGGACAAAGACTTCCTACACAGGATACCAAAAGCATGATCTATCAAAGAAAAATTTGATAAACCACGCCTCATCAAAATGGAAAACTTTGCTCTGTGAAAGACCCTGTTAAGAGGTTGAAAACACAAGCTATGGACTGGAAGAACATATTTGCAAACAAATACATTCAACAAAGAGCTAGTATGTAGTAAATATAAAGAATTCTCAAAACCTAAGTATGAAAAAAATCCAACAACCCTCTTATAAAATGGCCAAAGACAGGAATAGACATTTTACCAAACAGAATATACAAGATGATAAAGAAGTGCATGAAAAGTCATTTGACTGCATTAGCTATCAAGGAAATGCAAATGAAGACTACCATCAGCAGTCAGTACCCACCTATCAGAGTGGACAATGTAGAAAATAGTGACAACAGTAAGTGCTGACAAGGGTGCAAATAAACTCCCTTACTTACACATTGCTGATAGGAAGGTAAAATGGTATAATCGCTCTGGATTCACAGTTTGGTAGTTCCATAAAAAAAAAAAAACTAGACATATAAATATCATATGACTCATCTATTTCATTCTTGGACCGTTAAGCCAGAGAAATATGAAATTATGTTTACACAAAAACTGGCAATGAAAGTTCCCAATACATACATTATTCATAATAGTCACACACTGGAAATGAACCAGATGTTCTCCAATGGGTGAACGGTTAAATAAACCACTGCACACACACATACCATGGAATACTACTTAGCAATAAAAAGGAATGAATTATTGACACACGCCACAATTTGGATGGATCTCTAGAAAATTATGCTAGATAAAAAAAAGCCAACCTTCAAAGATTGCGTGTTATGTGTTTCCATTGGTATAACATTCTTGAAATGACAAAATTATGAAAATGGAGAACACGTCGGTGGTTGCCAGGGGTTAGGAGTATGAGTGGGGGAGGTTGCAAGGAAAGTGGCTATGGTTGTAAACAGGAAACTGGATTAATATCATATTGACGGAACTCTTGTATCTTGATTATTGTGGTGAAACACAAATCTACACATGGTCAGATTGCATAAAGCTAAACATACACACCCCCACATGCACACACACACACACACGCACACACACATAGGAATGCATGTAAACTGGTAAAATCTAAATAAGGTCACAATCAGTTTCCTTGCTTTGATCTTGTTCTATGTTATGCAGTACGTTAACACTGGGTGAGACTGAGAGATGGATGTATTGGATATCTCCGTCCTACTTCCTACAGCTCTATCGAAATCTACAATTTTAACAAAATAACAAGTTAAAAAATGGATAGTAAGAATCACACACACAGGCAGGAAAATATAGTAAATATAGACTCTTTTAGCTTGTCAGGTGATTTGGCTTCAGTCATTTTGAGGTGTCCTACGTGGGGGCTCTTGAAAGTGCTAAATTCTCTATTTTTTGCTGCAGAGAACTTTTAAAATGACACCATTCTTTTTTATCTCGTTAATAATCCATTTGAGAAGATTGGAATCTGGCATATTTACCCACATTTTAAAGGCAAAAAAATGCAGGTGCCTTGTGGTTAAGGCACTTTCCACAGGTACAACGCTGAGTAACAAGAAGACAGGAAAGAGAAGCCAATCTCTAGCTGGGCCCCCTTCCTCCAGGCCACACTGACTTCCCCAAGCCTCAACCACCCATCATGCCCAACTTATGCTGGGTCTTCCCTACAGCGTGTTGCCTTGCTTAGCCACAGAACCCACTCCTTGCTTTCTATTTAGAGGTCAACCTCTGAAAAATAACAAGGGAAATAATGTTGAGACATGATTATGGAGAGTTTTGTATTCCAGATGAGGAGGTTAGATATAATTTGATGGGCAATACCATTCAACGTAGTGGAACAAAGAACTATGGCAAGATGTATCTGTTCTGATACATAAAGAAATGAGGTTGACAGAACTGTTAGACACCACTGCAAAAATGCAATGGAGATTTAGAAAGAGGCTAAATGGCATGTGAGTTTGAAGGATAAGAAGTGGTGGGGTTGAGAGCAGACCATCCTGAAATATGCCACATTGGCTTATTGATTATTTAGAATTAAAGTTACTTAAGAAACAGCTGGCAGAAGAGGATACTCTTACCCTCCTCCATCCCCTAGAAAGTAGGAAGTAAGTTCCCCTGGTCAAGGGTCCCCTCCTGTTCCTGGTGGGTAGAAAACATCCTTATTGGCAGAGACAGGAAACTCAGAGCCAAGAAGCCTGTATAAACAAACCTTGTTACTTCAGTAATTTGCTACCCCAAGTCCAAACTTCTTTGTCTTCTCAATTCCTCACAAATTTATTGTTTCTTTGCCTAAAAAGTATAAAAGTTGCCTGCTTTGGTCATTTCTTTGAGTCTCATATTTTTATGAGTTCCCGTACATACAAAATTAAATGTTTTTCTCTTGTTGATCTGTCTTATGTCAACTTAATTATTCGGCCAGCCAAAAAAAAAAAAAAAAAAAAAACTAGAAGAGGAGAAAGGAAAATTTTTTCTCCCCCACAGAAGAAAGGGACTAGTATTTGTCGGGGCTCTGCTACAGATGTTGGGTAATATAAAGATAAGGATATTTAAAACAGTGTTCACCGTGTGGGTCAAATTTGAGAATGAAATTTTATAAATTATAAAATAAAAACCTGGATAGAACCCAGGAGCAAATGTTTGTTGAAGTGCTAGTGACTAAGCAACAAAAAATAAACTTCTGGTTTGATGAACCTTCGATCGCTGAAAAGAAGGCATACAAAGACTCTAACAAATTGTGTCCCTGCAGTTTACCAGAATTCAACCAGACTGAAGAGTTAATAGACTGATAAATGTCTCACCAAGATTAAATTTCCCCCATGTCAGTAAGACTTCTTTATAAAACAATTCTTCACCATCCTCAAGACCAAACTGGTCCCTGTTGGACACTCACCCATTGCTAAAATGATCAACAGTCCCCAATCAAATATACCCTGTCTCTGATGGACATTGGATAATAACATATATTATTAAGGAGAACATAATACAATAAACTGAGCCTGTGGAGCTGTGAAAAATGGAACTTCGGAGATGAGGGGAATTCATTCAAACCAGCACTGCTATCTAAGTGGCCCCTGCCTTCACTTCGAAAAGGACTGGCCACTCTACAAAGATTAAAAATGAGAATTGCAATTCTAAAACTGTGCATATGAAGGGGGTGGGCGGTGCTATAGTTATATTAGTTCCCATACCCTGGTACATAGAAGATTACCTGAGGGATTTCTTAAGATGCAGCTCCTTAGGCTTCTCCTTAATTCTCACCCAAAGATTCTGATATGTTAGTTCTGGAATGAGACATAGAAATTTGCATTTTTACATGTATTTCCTCCAGGGTTCACCACCCACCCCTCCCCGACATAAGCACCTGGTTTATTCTCATACACTGTAAAGATTATTTGGGAAAATGCTTTATGGAGCACAGGATCAAGGTGCACACATCATCATGTTGCAGAAGAAAGAGCAGAGACTCGGGAACGTTAGGCACCTTGTCCATTGTCATACAGAGAATTAGCCTAATATATGTGGATTAACTATCACCCATATGCTCTGCTATTTATCTTACAAAGCATGGCAATAGCATTCCAATGTGTTAGTATCTCCTTCTTTATAATTTCCTTGTTGAACTGTGAAGTCCTTGACACGTGTGTTCCTGGATCCTGGGATCCAATCTTGTTCATGCCTTAGTTTGATACGGAATCAGTGTGAGCCTAGGAAAGAAACATTGGGAGACAACTTTAACCCCTTTGTTTTCCTATAAATACACCTCAGGGCTCTGTTCCCTGCTCTCTCTAGTTGCTTAAATCTTTGCAAATTAAGTGATGATGGTCTGATAAGAACACATATATCAGGATCATGCCTCTTGCTTTTGGAACACCCTCACTTTTCTACCATTGCTTTTATTAGATTAAAATAACAAAAGCATTTGTTCATAGCAAAAACACAGATGTCTCATGGCCAAAAAAAAGAGAGAGAGAGAGAGAGAGAGAGAGAGATAGAATATTACATTTTTCTAAAGCCTGTTTCTTATTAAGCCAGACTTGATTGGTTTTAGACCCAAGAGACATCGGCCAGTGCTTATTTCCATGGCTTCCTTAAAGATATATTCCCCCGAATCTTTCCTTTTCCTATTTTCTCTAGGAAAAGTAACCGAAGGAACACATTTTCAACCTTGATGCTATCTCATAAGAGGTTAGAAGAATCAGTTAACTTTTTCCTGTATTTGGACTGTCAGCTTCAATATTCTCCCTGATATTACTTTATTTTTTTAATCACAGTCTCCAAGCAATAGCAAATTTTTATTCATGCACATGATGACTGTGATTTTCTAGATAGAGTTTTGTGCTTTGGAACTTGAATTGCAATGCAATTATCTTTCCTTTTTTACCCTTGCTTTCCAGGGAGATAACCCTACAAATTTTGATTTTCTAGACATAGTGTGGTCTTCTTTGAATTGCAAATTTTCCTTTCCTTTATATTTTTAGGCTGAAATTTTTATATTGCAAAATGCATTCTTATAGATTTATACACACATATGTCCATATGCATTTAAACATATATGCTTTTTAATTCAAATATACCAATGGGTAATAAGCCCCTGCTCAGAATTACCTTGAAGGCTTATCTATCTAATTTTAACATTTCATGTGCATGGAAACACAAGAAAACAGTCCTTTTCAAGCTGTGATTGGTTAATTTATCATGTCAATCAATGACATTTTCACAGTTCAGATGAGTGCATTCTATCTTTAGGATTAAAGTAAAAATTATTAGCCAGTATTTTAGAACAATTTTAGGAAGCGGCAATGGAAAGGACAATGGACAGTTAGATATGATATTTCGTAATATTAAACTCAGAATGTTAATATTAGAAGGAAACTTAGAAAACCAATCTAAACTATTGGTGCTTCTAAAAATCTGATGAGAGATATGACTTCTTTCCCTCCTCCTGAAAATATATGCATAGTTACACACACACACACACACACACACACACGCACACACTTTAGGTAAAAAATTTAGTAGGCTTTTTGTGTACCAATAATTTTGGTTTAAGACACCTGAGTAATTTCAGTACTTACAGATAAGGAAAGCTGGCCCTGACTTTATTACTACTAAATCCATTACGTCTAGTAAAGTGCCTGACAGTATGTGTTAAATGAGTAAATGATGAATGAATGAATGAATGAATGAGTGAATGAGTAGTTGTTTGTTTCTTCACAAAAACAGAAAATTCTTTTCTTTCTTTCTTTCTTTCTTTCTTTCTTTTTTTTTTTTTTTTTTTTACCTCTGGAGTTATAATTGTTGGAAATGAATTGAAATTTACCTCTCTGTAAATTTGAACTCTTGGCAAATTTCTACCTATTGTAAAAACAAAAGTGTAAGTGTGTTTTTGATTTAACTTAACTGTGGAAATATTGAATAGTTACCAAGAATCACTTCAGTTTCCCAAACTAAACATATATTCTTGAAATATTCCATATATTAGATGGCTTCCATAATCTCTCATGCCCCTAGTTATACAGTTATACAATGTATTTATCTCCGTAAAGGGTAAAGAAGAAGGTGAACAGTTCCCCCAGATTGTTGTTAGTGAAGTAGGAAAATGATCACTTTTAATCCGAATGCTTTACTTATATTTATTTTTCTCTTTTCCGTATACTGCTGGTCACAGAGATTTAGGCACAGTAATATAGAAAGCCCATTGTTAAAGACCCTCTTCTCTTCACTAAAGATAAAAGGAGATCAAGAATGTGAATGTGCAAAGAATTCCTCTGTGTTTGAGAAATCAGTGTCTCTAGTCAGCCTACTTGAGATCCTAGACTAAATGGATTTTGAATATCTAAAATTACCTCAAAATAGAAATGGTTTAAATGAATGAATATGACACTTTTCCTCAAAAGTCTCAAGCCTATTAATTCTTAGATAGATGATCACCATCTTTTTAATTCCATGGTGGGAATATACTTGAGACTAAGTATCAAAGGAGAGAGGTCTCTGGACACATTAAGTGGTAACATCCCTTTTGACCAAATCAATCCATAGCAAATGAACTTTGTCTTTATCTTTTGAGTTCATTGAGTTTATAACTTTTTTTTGAATTTAGGACATTTTTGGCCACGATTTCTTTAAATATTCTTTCTGCCTCTTCTTTGCATCTGAGATTCCCATGATGCATATGCTGGTACACTTGATAGTTTCCACAGGTTTCTTAATTTCCGTTAGGTTTTTTTCTTTATTCCCTTTTCCTTGTACTCCTCAAGCTGGATGATTTCAATTATTTTTTTATTGTTTATTTATTGATTTTGAAAGAGAGAGAGAGAGAGGCAGAGAGAGAGAGGAAGTGAGAGAATCCTAAGCAGGCTCCATACTGTCAGTGCAGAGCCCGATGTGGGGCTTGATTTCACAAACCGTGAGATCATGACCTGAGATAAAATCAAGAACTGGGAGCTTAACTGACTGAGCCACCCAGGTGCCCCTCAGCTGATAAACCTTTAGGTTTGCTGACTTTTTCTTCTGCCTCCTCTAATCTGCTGTTGAAGCTTTCTAGGCATTTGGCAGTTCAGTTATCCTTTCCACTTCAGATTTTGGTTTTAAAAATAATTTCTATCTCTATGCTGATATTCTCTATTTGTTCATGCATTGTTCTCCTCGTTTCCTTTTCCTTGGTTTTCTTTACCTCCTTCTTTGTTTTGTAAGTTCAATGCATATGCTTTCTCAGAGACTATTTCTATTCATTTCTTCTCCAAAAGGGGACCACCTTCTTGTTTCTTTTGCATGCTCCATAATTTTTGGTTGGCATCTGGGCAAATTGAATGTTATAATGTGCTAAGTCTGGAACCTGATTCTTCACCATCTTTAGAGTTTACTCTTGTTTTTTATTGTAACTGTTTGGTAATTTTTCAAAAACTTTTTTCAAAAATATTTTTTAAAAGTCTCTATTCTTTATCATGTGTGAAGAGTGAGAGAGCGAGCAAGATGGAGACGGAAAGAAGATCCTCTCCTTGTCTTTAAAGATTGACTCTCTGCTGGGAGCACACCCTCAACGTTTAGCTATCCTGTTTACAACTCTGTCTTAGCCTTCGCTTCCTGCTTTCACCGAGCCAGAGACCAGCCAGCAAGAAAGGCTGAGTCCTCTTAAGTCTCTTTCCAAGATGCTTCCTGTCCTGGGCATTTGCGCGGCTTTCTCCATTCTCCAGTATACACGAATATTTTTTTAATACCCTTGTTTCCCAAAGAAACGTTCTCCACAGTATTCCCCCCACAGGATTTTGACCTATTCTATGCCTCACCAATAATCTTTTGCTCCAGGCATTTATGGATTTTTTTGTTAGCTATGTTTTAGGAAATGCCTGCTATGTTTCTGCCCTGGGTGAGTTCCCAGGTAGGTGAAACAAAGATAAGCCCTTGAATTGGTTCTTTAGTGTTCCCAAACAGGTTAAACAGAAAAACACAACTCTTTGCAGATAAAGACCACTCTTCTGCCTATGGAACCAGAGACTGGAGCTCCACTTTGGTAATACAGATTGTTATCTTCAACACCATCACTGAACTGGGGAAGGGACCGGGGAAAGGACACATTAAAATGCCACAGAACTTTCCTACCCTTGTTAAGTTGCTTTTTTCTTGGTTCCACATTCACTTGGTTGCTATAAATGCTTGACTGTTTTCCAAAGTTCTGGCAAAGTTTTTGCTTGATTTTTCTCTGTTTGTGTGGAGGGACAGGCTTTTGGAACTGCCTTCTCTGCCATTTTTGCTAATGTCACTACTTCACCACAAAATAATTTGGAGACAGCCTTAGACCTTATTTATAGACTCTGACCTAAATGTTTCTTTAGACCTGTTCAGTGTTCACTCTTGCTTCATGGAGCATGGATAAAATAGCCACGTTAAAGTCTGTGTGATAAATCCGACATGTGAGTCATTTCAGATTCGGGTTCTGTTGATTATCTTTCCCCTTCAGAGTTGTTAATCTTTCACTGGTTCCTTGTATGCTGAGTAATTTTGGATTGCATCCTAAGCATTTTGAATATTATCTTATGGAAGTCTAGGTCCTGTTAAAATCCCTCGGAGAATGTTAACTCTCTTTGTTTTATGTGTAATCAATCAAGTTACTTTCAGACCACAAGTCCCCTCTGTGGGCTGTGGTTCTAACATCAGTTTAATTTTCAAAGCCTTTGAAGTGATGTTTAAGGTGCCATCCAGGGGCCAGTATGGAACCTGGGCTATGGTCTACACTGTAGTTTTGTTTTTAAAGCCTTTTGCTCTAGTGATTCGGGTTAGTTGTTCACATGCATGAGTTGGGGAGGTGCCAAGACTTCATATGCAGTCCTGAAGGGTTTCTTTCTCCACTTTTGATGATTCTCGATTTCTCCCACTCTCTCTGGCCCTGAGGTTCTTCTTTTCCTGGTGGCCTGGGCATCCCTGCACCATCACACATTTTTCATGAGGAATCTGTTTGGGGCACATCAATATGAAAAAAAGAGAAAAAAATCGTGTTTCCCCCTTGAACTCTTTGGAGAACAGGAGGCCCCTTTTCCAGTTATCTTTTTTTTTAAAAATGTTTTAATGTTTACTTATTTTTGAGAGAAGGGAGGGGCAGAGAGAGAGGGAGACACAGAATCTGAAACAGGTTCCAGGCTCTGAGCTGACAGCACAGAGCCCAACATGGGGCTCGAACTCATGAACCGTGAGATCATGACCTGAGCTGAAGTTGGACGCTTAACCAACTGAGCCACCCAGGTGCCCCTCTAGTTATCTTGTTTAAAATGAAAGACTTAATTATCTCTGCCTCCAGAGCTGTTGCTTCCACCTCCACCAGAGGGATGTAGCCTCACGACTGGGCCTTGCCCATAGTAGTGTTGGTTTCATAAAACAAGAATGAAGAAATCGTCGTCTACCCTTAGTCTCCCTTCCTTCATGATTCTCTGGCCATAAAAAGGGATATTTTCTTGGAGTTTTTCTTTCTGTGCCCACTTCCAAGTTTTAAGATTCAAACTGCCCATGGGAAGAATTAAAAAAAACAACACCACAAGAACTCATGGTCTTATTAGGTTTTTCTTTGAATTTCAATTTCTCCTCTTAGTTGGCCTGCTATTATTTGCTTTTCAGAGTCTTCAGATAGTTGTTTTATATATTCTACCCAGGGTTTTATAATCAGCAGGAGAGAAGGTAGAACATGCTCACTCCACATTAACCAGATACAGAAGTTTTTCTTTTCCTTTTTTTTTTTTTAAGTTTATTTATTTATTTTGTGAAAGAGAGAGACAGAGACAGGGAGCAGGAGAGGGGCAGAGAGAGTGAGAAGAGAGAGAATCCCAAGCAGGCTCTACGCTATCAATGCAGAGCCCGACACAGGGCTTGAATTCATGAACCATGAGTTCATGATCTGAGACTAAATCCAGAGTTGGATGTTTAACCAACTGAGCCACCCAGGCACCCCTGGAAGTTTTTCAAATCCTTTTATTATAAAATAAAATAGAGGTACGGAGAACAGCATGAAACAAATGCATAGCTAATGAACCATCCAGCCTTAAAAAAATAGCACTTTTTGCATACCCAAGAAGGTCTCCATGGAATATATCACATCACAAATTACTGCCTCTCTTTCCAACATATTAACTATTATCCTGACTTTATAATAACCAATTCTGAAAAGATTTGCCACCCAGGTGTCTGTCCCTAGGCATTATAGTTTAATCTTGACCATCTCCTTTTATTTGACATGCCACATTGAGCTTTATTAATCATCATTTTGTCCCTCTATCCTTTCATTTTTCCCCAAAAGTTTTTTCTGTTGAAGAAGTCAGGGCATGTGACCTGTGGATTTTTTTTGAGTCCGGTGAGCTGTAATGCAAACTCGAGGCCTAGCTCATCATACTCCTCTGTTCTATCCATTTTATGAAAATTGGCAGCTGGATCTCAGGCTTGATCATGCTCAGGTTGGTTACTTTGGCAAGATTATCAGTAATTTTGTCCTTTATCATCAGGATGCACTTGATTTCTGATTATCTCTATTTTTGTGATATTAGCAGTCATTGCTGCTGAATACCCGAATCTAATGATTCACTAGAGGCTTTACATTTGTGATATTCTAATTTTATCATTTTATTTTCATGTACCAACTAGAATCATTTATAAGATGCTACTTCTAATTGCAGTTCATAGAGGAAATGCAGTAAAAATACTTGGTTCGTTCCCTCTATCTACCAATTGTCAAGATACTTTGTTCCCTATTCTCCTCTTCAGATAACCAATACTTTTGTTTAGAATCATTATGAGTTCAAGGTTTTAAACATATTTATAGCTTTTAATCCATTAGAGTTTGTTCTTATGAAGACTCAAATTTTTCCTCCTACTTTTGAGCAAATTTAGTTTCTTGATGTTGGGTTCTAAGTTTTTGTTTTTGTTTTTGTTTTTTTTTTTGACATACCCTAGCAGTCTCTGATATTTTGATAGCTTCCGAAATTTGATGTAGAGATGCTCATTGTTATTAGGTTGTACAAGGCGGTGACTGTTTTTAAACATTTTCAGTGATCAGGGTTAGGGCATGCATTTACTCACCTTGCTATTTGTAATACACAGTCAGGACTTACCAGTTTTTACTTAACATCCTCTATTACATTCTTTTCTACCTTTTTTGTATACCAAAAATTCTGGTCCTTAAAGACACAGGTTATGATAATTGTCATATTTTATGTCACTTTAAATCATGACATATAGAATATTAATAGTAATAGTACATAAACATGGTCTGAAAACAGATCGCCCCATCTCTCCTGCATTTTTATGTTTATACTATACATAATTTGGAGATCATAGAGCCATTACTCACTACAGTCTTTTGAAACGTCATTTATCCTTAAATCTATCAGCAACTATATATTTAATACCATTAATCCTATGTCAATGTGTCTTTACCGATTTTGGTTTCTAAAGGTTTTTCTATGGTTGATTCTTTAAGAAGAGATCATAGGGTAAAGAAGATGTGGTATATGTTATACATAATGGAATAATGGAAAACTACTTGATGACCAAAAAGAATAAAATCTTGCCATTTGCAACAATGTGGATGGAACTAGGATGTATTATGCTAATTGAAATAAGTCAGTCAGAGAAAGACAAATATCATATGATTTCACTCATATGTGGAATTTAAGAAACAAAACAGGTAATCATAGGGGAAAGGAAGGAAAAATAATATAAAAACAGAGAGGGAGGCAAACTATAAGAGACTCTTTTTTAAAAATATAATTTATTGTCAAATTAGCTAACATACAGTGTATACAGTGTGCTCTTGGTTTTGGGGGTAGAGTCCTGTGATTTATGGCTTACATACAACACTCAGTGCTCATCCCAACAAGTGCCCTCCTCAATGCCCATCACCCATTTTCTCCTCTCCCCCGCCCCCCGCCATCAACCCTCAGTTTGTTCTCTATATTTAAGAGTCTCTTATGGTTTGCCTCCCTCCCTCCCTCTCTGTTTGTGACTATTTTCCCCCGTCCTTTCCCCCATGGTCTTCTGTTAAGTTTCTCAAGTTGCACAGATGAGTGAAAACATATGATATCTGTCTTTCTCTGACTGATTTATTTCACTTAGCATAATACCCTCCAGTTCCAACCACATTGCTGCAAATGGCAGGATTGCATGCTTTCTCATTGCCAAGTAGTATTCCATTGTATATATAAACCACATCTTCTTTATCCATTCATCAGTTGATGGACATTTGGGCTCTTTCCATAATTTGGCTATTGCTGAAAGTGCTGCTATAAACATTGGGGTACATGTGCCCCTATGAATCAGCACTCCTGTATCCCTTGGATAAATTCCTAGTAGAGCTATTTCTGGGTCATAGGGGAGTTCTGTTTTTAATTTTTTGAGGAAACTCCACTGTTTTTCAGAGCGGCTGCAGCAGTTTGCATTTCCACCAACACTTCAAGAGGGTTCCGTTCCTCCACATCCTCATCAGCATCTGTTGTTTCCTGAGTTGTTAATTTTAGCCACTCTGACTGGTGTGAGGTGGTATCTCACTGTGGTTTTGATTTGTATTTCCCTGATGATGAGTGATGTTGAGCATCTTTTCATATGTCTGTTGGCCAACTGGATGTCTTTGGAAAAGTGTCTATTCATGTCTTCTGTCCACTTCTTCACTGGATTATTTGTTTTTTTGGGTGTTGAGTTTGGTAAATTCTTCATAGATTTTGGATACTAACCCTTTATCCAATATGTCATTTGCAACTATCTTTTCCCATTTTATCAGTTGCCTTTTAGTTTTGGTAATTGTTTCCTTTGCAGTGCAGAAAACTTTTATCTTGATGGGGTCCCAATAGTTCATTTTTACTTTTAATTCCCTTGCCTTTGGAGATGTGTCGAGCAAGAAATTGCTGTGGCTGAGATCAAAGAGGTTGTTGCCTGTTTTCTCCTCTAAGATTTTGATGGTTTCCTGTCTCACATTTAAGTCTTTCATCCACATTGAGTTTATTTTTGTGTATGGTGTAAGAAAGTGCTCCAGTTTCATTCTTCTGCATGTTGCTGTCCAGTTCTCCCAGCACCTATAATAGACTCTTAAATACAGAGAGCACACTGAGGGTTGCTCGAAGGGTGTTGGGGCTAAATGGGCAATGGCATTAAGGAGGGCACTTGTTGGGCTGAGCACAGGATCTTATATGTAAGCAATGAATCACTAAATTCTACTCTTGAAATCATGATTACGCAATATGTTAACTAACTTGGATTTAAATACAATTAAAAAAATTCTCCAATAATAAAAAAACACTCTTTTTAAAAATATGCAAAATGTACCAAAGAGTCATATATATGGAGGAAGAAAGTAAATTAGTAATTTCCTGAGGGCGGGATGGGAAAGAACACTAACTACAAATGCGTGCAAAAGGATTTTGGGGAGTGAAGGGAATGTTCTAGAATTGGATTGGGGTGATGTTTGCACAGCTGTGTAAATATTCTAAAAGTCATTGAATTATACCTTAAAACAGATGAATTTTATGGTGTGTAAATAAGTCTTTAATAAAGATATTAAAAACAAAGAAGAGGTCATAGGGGTGCAGTGGCTGGGTGGCTTGGTCGGTTAAGCCTCCAACTGTTGATTTTGGCTCAGGTCATGATCTCAAGGTCATGAGATTGGGCCCTCTGAGGAGCTTTGTGGTGAACATGGAGCCTGCTTGGGATTCTCTCTCCTTCTCTCTTTGCCTCTCTCTTGCATGCATGTTCTCTTTCAAATAAATGAATAAACATTAAGAGAGAGAGAGAGAGAGAGAGAGAGAGAGAGATCATAGGGGCAATATTATTTGTGTTCCTGCATGATGTCAACAGTTCAACTTTACTGGGTCGAAAATTGAAAATTTGAGGGTTTTCTTTAAATCCTTGGCTCATTTTTTCTTTTATCGAGTATTTTAAACATTTTATTCAATTTTCTTCTAATGGAAAATATTACTATTGAACAAGCTGATGATAACATACTTTTCTTAATCAGTACTTTGTGCTTTCTGCTCAGTTGCCCAAAGGTTTTGTTTCTGTCTTTGTTTTTAAAGTCTAGTAATTTTCTGGAAACTGCCTTGGTATTCCTCCTGCTGACTCAATATCATCGTGAAAGTGCTGAACTTTTTAAATATGTAGCTCCATTTTTTTCCTTTAATTTCAGGAAAGTTTTGTTAACCTTTGACTTATAATATTTATTCTTCCCCCCCCCCCCCAGTATTTTCTATTATCAATAGGTTAGGTTTTCTTTTCTGGCTTATTTTCAATATTTGTCACTTTCTCTATAATCCTTTGATGTCTTGTAGAGGACAAGGATCTACCACTCCAGAATATACCTCGTCAGCATAATAATTATTTTGAGCTGGAGGCAAATGAAAATCAACGGATGTAGAAAGAAAGCTTTCCCAGAGCATTCCTTATCGGACTGAAAACAGAAAGTTTTGAGAAATTAAAGTTGTCATAAACTCTTCTCTTGGGGAAGTTTTATGGCCACAAAGAAAATGGAAAGGTGGCACCAAGATGGACATGTACAAACAAATCTTCCTCCACTGGTTTCCCCTGTCTATTTCCGTTCCCACAGTTTGCTACCTTTGGAAGCCTAAAACCATTTTCCTTTATTTTGTCACATCTCAACAAAATTATTATTCTTTGTTTAGAATGCTATTTAAGCCCCAAGTTCTAACCACCATTTTGAGTTACTCATCAGTGGGTTTTCCCTTGTGAACAATGCACATGTTAATACACTTCTGTTTTTCTCTTGTTAATCTGTCTTTTGTCAGTCTAATTTACCGTATCCCAGCCAGAGAAGACCAAGGGTTAGAAGAGAAACAGTTTCCCCCCCTCTTACACAGTTTTATATTGTCTTTTTTTATTAAAAATTTTTTTTCCTTTTTATCCCCATTTGACTTATCTGTGTTTATTTCCCTTGTGTTCCTTTTAGTTTAATCTTAATTTTTGAAGGGATATTTTTTGTTTCATTTTGAATTCTTTTAAAAATTTCCTCACCTAAATTCTTTTCTTTCATTTTCTTTTTTAAAAAAATTATGTTTATTTATTTTTAAAAGAAAGACAAAGTGTGAGCAGGAGAGGGGCAGAGAAAAGGAGACACAGAATCTGAAGTAGGCTTTGGGCTCTGAGCTGTCAGCACAGAGACCGACATGGGGCTCGAACCCATGAACTGTGAGATCATGACCTGAGCTGAAGTCAGACACTTAACCAACTGAGCCACCCAGGGGCCCCTCTCACCTAATTTCTAGTTCTGCTTCATGTTTTGTTTCATGTCATGCATACTTTTCTTATAGTCATTTAATTCCTTTATAAATACTAGGTTATCTTGTTTAATTTTTTTAGCCTCTTTTTGGGGTAATACCTGCAGGTATGTATTTATGCTCCTTATTTTCTTTTTCTAATGTTAACTTGTGTGGAATCTGACCTTAAACATTTCTGTTGCTCATTGATGTTTTGACTATATTTTATTTTTCACAACAATTTTAGGTTTACAGCAAAATTGAGCAGAAGTTACAGACATTCTCATGCACTCTCTACTCCCACACATCTATAACCTCTCCCATTTTAACATCTTTTACTGGAGTGGTACATTAATACAACTGATGGACCTACATGACACATCATTTTCACTCAAAGTCCGTAGTTAACATTCAAGTTGTCAACTCTATGAGTTTGGACAAATATATACTGACATGTATCCATCATTATAGTATCCAGATTAGTTTCATTGTCTTAAAAATCCTCTGTGATCTGCTTATTCATCTCTCTTTCCCCTATCTCCTGGTAACCAGTGATTCTTTTATTTTTTTAGTTTAGACAGACTGAGAGAGAGAGAGAGAGAGAGAGAGAGAGAGAGAGAGAGAGAGAGCTCATGAGCTTGGGTGAGGGATAGAGGAAAAGAGAGAGAGATCCCAAGTAGACTCCACATTTGGTGTGGAGCCTGATGCAGGGCTTGATCCCATGACCCTAGGATCATGACCTGAGCTGAAATGGAGTCAGACCTTCAACTGACTGAACCATCCAGGTGCCCCAATCACTAATCCTTTTACTGTCTCCATAGTTTTCCTTTTCATACAGTATGTAGCCTCTCCAGACTGGCTTCTTTCACTTAGTAATATGCATTTAAATTTCCTCCATGTCTTTAAGTGGCTTGATAGCTCATTTCTTTTTAGTTCTGAATAACATTCCACTGTCTGGATATGCTTGAGTTTAAATCTAGTTACTTGAGATAACTTAAACTTAAACTTGAGATAAATCTAGTTACCCACTGAATGGTATCTTGCTTTCAAAGTTTTGGTAATTATGAATAAGGTTGTGTAAACACCCATGTGTGGGTTTTTGCATGAATATATTTTTCAATTCCTTTGGGAAATACCAAGGAGCATAATTTCTAGAACATAGGATAAGAATGTGTTTAGCCTTGTAAGAAATAGACATAGTGTCTTCCAAAGTGTTACACTGCTTGCATTCCCACCAGCAATTAATGGGAGTTCCTGTTGCTTCACTTTTTCACCAGCATTTGGTGTTGTCAGTGCTCTGGATTTGGGCCTTTCTAATAGATGTGTTCTGGTATATCATTGTTGTTTTAATTGGCATTTCCCTTACAACAAGATGTTGAGCATCTTTTCACATGCTTATTTTCCATCTGTATATCTTCTCTGGTAATGTGTTTGTTAAAGCCCTTGGCCCTTTATAAAATTGGATTGTTTTCTTTTTGCTGAGTTTTAAGAGTTCTTTGAATAGTTTGGATAACAGTTCTTTCTCAGATATATTTTGGAAAATATTTTCTCCTAGTCTGTGGCTTGTCTTTTCATTTTCGTGGCAGTGTCTTTTGTAGAGCAGAAAAATTTCATATTAATAAAGTCCCATTTATTTTATTACTTTCATAGATGGTGCCCTTGGTATTGTATCCAAAAAGTCATCATCAAACACAAGGTCATCTAGATTTCCTCCTGTTATCTTCTAGAAGTTATATAGTTTTGCACTTTACATTTAGGTTTGTTATCCACTTAGTGATCCACTGTTAGTTTTTGTGATGGATGGAAGCTCTGTTTACAGATTCTTTCTTTTTCTTTCTTTCTTTCTCTCTCTCTCTCTCTTTCTTTTTCTTTCTTTCTTCTTTCTGACATGTGAAAATCCAGTTGTTCCAGTACCATCTGTTGCTTTATTGTATTGCCTTTTCTCCTTTGTCAAAGATTAATTGACTGTATTTATACAGGTTTATTTCTACATCCTCTATTCTGTTCTATTGATCTATTTGTTTAGTCTTTCCCTAATATCACCTTGATTTCACCATACCATCTTGATTACTGTAGCTTTATAGTAAATATTGAAGTTGGGTAGTATCATTCCTTTGTTTTCTTTCAATATTATCTTGGCTATTCTTCGTCTCTTGCTCTCCCATATAAACTTCAGAGTTATTTCACAAATATCCAGAAAAATAACTTGCTGGGACTTTAATTGGGATGGAATGAATCTATAGATTAAGTTGGGAAGAACTGACATCTTGACAACATTGAGTCTTCCTGTCCACGAACATGGAATATCTCTCCACTTATTTAGTTCTTTGATTTCTTTCATCAGAGTTTCATAGTTTTCCTCACATAGATCATGTGCATATTGTGTTAGTTAAGTATTTCATCTTGGGGGGAATTAATATAAATAGTATTTTGTTTTTAATTTCAAAATTCACTTGTTCATTTTTGGTGTATAAGAAAACAATCAACTCTTGCATTTTAAGCTTATATTTTGCACCCTTCCTATAATTGCCTATTATATCCAGGACGTTTTGATGCTGTTGAGTCTTAGGTTTTCTACATAGACGACTGAATCATCTGCAAAGAAAGACAGTTTTATTCTTCCTTCCTAGTCTTCATATCTTTTATTTACTCTTTTTGTCTTATTGCATTAGTTAGGACTTCCAGTATGACGTTCCTTGTCTTGTTCCTGATCTCATTGGGAAGATTTTGAGTTTCTCACCATTAAGAATTTTTTTAGATATATTTTGGTAAGTTGTGGAAGTTCTCCTCTATTGCTAATTTACTTAGTTGTTATATTGGGTATAAAATTTTGTCAAATCTTTTTTCTGTATCTATTGATATGATCATATAATTTTTCTTCTTTTGCTTGTTGTTGTGATGGACTACATCAATTAATTTTCAAGTGTTGAAATCAGCCTTGTATAACTGGAATAGGTCCCACTTGGTCATAGTTTATATTTCTTTGTATGCATTGTTGCATTCAATTTGCTAATATTTTATTGAAGATGTTTGCATTTATGTTCAATATTTCAAAAATATATAGGTAGTTTTCTCTTCTTGAATGTCTGCTTTTGTTATTGCTTTTGTTATTAAGGTAATGCTAGCCTCATAAAATGAGTTTGAAAACATTCCTTCTATTTCAGTCTTCTGAAGGAGAATAGAGAATTAGTATAATTTCTTCCTTGTATGTGTGGTAGAATTCACCAGTGAACTTACCTGGGTCTGGTGCTTTTTGTTTTGGAAGGTTAGTGATTATTGATCCAGTTTCTTTAAATAGATATAGGCCTATTTAGATCATCTATTTCTTCTTGTGTGAGTTTGGCAGATTGGGTCTTTCAAGAAATTATTCCATTTCATCTAGATCATCAAATATGTGGCTATAGAATTGTTCATAGTATTCTTTTTTATCCTTTTAATTTCTATATCTGCAGTGATGTCTCCTCTTTAATTTCTGATGTTGGTAATTTGTGTTCTTTCTCTCTTTGTCTTTGGTAACCTGGCTGAAGGCTTATTTTATTGATCTTTAAAAAAAACCCCAGCTTTTAATATCATTGATTTTCTATTTTTGTTTTATTAATTTTTATTCTATTCTTATTTTTTTCTCTTCTGCTTACTTTGTATTTAATTTGCTCCTCTTTTTCCAGTTTCCTTAAAGTTAATCTTAGATGATTGATTTTAGAAATTTTTTCTTTTCTATGGCATACATGCAATGTTAGAAATTTCCCTCTAAGCACTTACTTTCACTATATCCCACAAATTTTGATAAGTTATGTTTTCATTTTCATTTAGTTAAAAATATTTTTAAATTTCTCTTTGACTTATGTGTTAGTTGAAAGTGTGTTGTATGATCTCCACGTATTTGGGGATTTTCCAGCTATGCGGCTGTTATTGATTTCTAATTTAATTCAATTGCAGTCTAAGAGCAGACATCATATGATTTCATTCTTTCAAATTTGTTAGCGTATGTTTTGCAGCTCAGGCTCACTGATATTGAAATTGAGTTTTTCTGATATTTTTAAGGGAGTCTTGGTTCAGATAACTGTTTAAAAAGATATGTTTTTGTTTTAGAATCTACATTTGCAGAAAACTTATGAAGATAATGCAGAGAATTCTCATGTACTCTCCACTAGTTTTTTATATTAGTATTTTATGTTAGTATTGTATATTTACAATAACTGGTGAAACAATATTTGTACATTATCATTAACTGAAGTCCATACCTTATCCAGATCTCTTTTATTTTTTACCTAATGTAATTTCATTGTTGTAGGATCCCACCCATGATCCTACATTACATTTAGTTATCAGATCACATTAGGCTCCTTTTTGCTGTTGATAGTGTCTCTGACTTTGTATTTGATGACCTTGACAGTTTTGAGGAGTACTAGCCTGGCATTTTGTACACTACGTATCAGTTGAAATTTGTCCTGTGTTTTTCTCATGTTCAGACTGGGTTTTGAAAGGAAGATTGTTGAGGTAAAGCACCATTCTCATCACATCATACTAAGGGCAAGTGTATCATCATGACTTATCATTAAAGATGCTAATCTTAATCATCTGCCTGAGATAGTGCTTATCCGGTTTCTCTACGGTAAAGATATTTTTTTCTGTTCTTTACACTTGTTAGAAGGAAGTTGTTATACTCAGCCGACAGTTAGGGATTCTTTGACGGTGGTGTATATACTCAAAATATTTGGAATTCTTCCACATGGGATATTTATCTGTTCCCTAGTTCATTTTTTTTTTGACTTTGCAAAGTTCTCTGGTTTATCTTTTTGTATAATGTTAGAAAAAATATGCCTGCTTGATTTCTGATTCTGACATTTCCTAGCTGTTGTCTCCTTTCCCTACTTACATCTGGACTTTTAATTTTATCTCTGCTTTTCTCCATCTTGTTCAATTTTGGCTGCGCTCCCAGCCATTTCTCCTCTGTTTGTGTCTTTGACCTATAAGGGAGCATTGCTGGTCTATTTCCAGAGTTCATGTAGGCTTGGCTGTGTGAGGCCCTTTAGCTCTCATTGCAGACGCCTTACATTTATCCAACAGGCAAAACTCCTTCCAATTTCAGCTGTTCTCTAAGGGCTGTTGCATGTTCCAGTGAATACTTTCTGTTTCTTCAGAGTTCTCTTGTTCTCTGATCATTGTCACTTTCTTCCCTGTAGAAGCTATACCCAGCAGATCTGTGACTGCTGATAATTTGTCTCCAGTCTTTTATAGTTTGGATTTTTGGGAATTTCTGGTCAATTAATTTAGTTTAAAATGTTGTCCAAGGATTTTTTTAACTTGCAATACCTTAACTTTTGTGTCTGTGGTGTGTATGTGTGTATGTGTGTGTTTGTGGTGTGTACATGTATGTATAATTTCACAAAGACCCAAAAAACTATGTTTCCACCACTTTAACTCTCTTTCCAGAATCCTACCCACCCCCTTCTCAATTTTTTTGATTGGCTTTTATTTCAACAGCTTTATTGAGGTATGATTGATATACAAAACTGCACACATTTAATGTGTACAATTTGATAAGTTTGGACATATGCATATACCTGTTAAAACATCACCACAATCAAGCTAATATCTACCACCTCCCAAACAGATTTCCTTGTGCCTCTTTTCTTTCTTTTTTTTTTTATTGGATATTGATATTCCCTTAAAGTAGGAAGAAACAAATACTTGGTAAGATCACATCTGCAAAAATCATCAAAAGGTATGTTCATCTTTTCTTAATTATTACTCTGCTCTGCTAAAGTTGCCATTATTCTAAATGTGGGTGTGGCTTATGTACGCATGCACACTTACGTATTGTACAGACATAGACACATATGTACAAAACATACGCTTTCAAACATTTTCACATGAATTCATACATACACACACCCATTCAGACACATGCCCACATATATAAATTTCTTATACACACAAGCCCACACAGGCCCACACACACCTACAACTGAACACATGCATATAAAAAAAAAGTCATGAAATATTTCATAAGTCAAATATATATTTTTCTGTGCAGTCCTTGCCCTTTACTGCTTACAAAAATCCATGTAGGAGAATGACTTAATCATACATTTATAAAATGAATGCAAGGGATAATTTATATATTTAAACATTTAACGGTACCACTGAAGGCTACTTTCCAACACCAAATAGAAAATTTAAAAGCAGTATTTCTCCCTAAGCTATAGCCTTATTTATCATCTAATCTCTTACATTATTTAGATGATCAAATCCTTCACTTATTTTTATTTTAACTAAGTAAAATCCAATCAAAGATAAAATACTATATTTAGAAGATTCTGAATTGAATTTTCATGAGATATACAGAGAAATTTAAGCAGTGATTACGGTTGGAGATTTAAATCCACTATTGTTTCTTAATTTGCATGATAAACAAATACCTTTGTGAATTCTCCCTGAAAATGTAATCACATACTGTATTTAAAGAGACTTGCATCTTTAGCTTAATTTAACTAAAAAAAAAGAAACATTCATGTTCTCATTAAATCTGTTCTGCTGTTTTATTTCATTGATTTAAGCTTCTGTTAAAAACGCACAAAACTGTCCAGACTAGTAATTACCCTACTTTTTAAAAATGCAGTCACCATTCAATCATTAAGAGAAGCAAAGCTTCAGTCCATTAGCCATTGTTTATAGTAGCACATCTCAATTGATTAAACTGTAGATATTTTTTTGTAGGTCTTGTTTTATAAATTGAGGTAGTCAAGTAAACATAACATTGGTAATAGTCTTCATAGCCACTGTCAAAATGACTTATTGTTTTTACAGTCCTGCATTCCTTCAGAATTAATAATACCTTTGCGCCCTTTATAACACTTATTATTGATGCCATGAAGTTCTCTATATTTAATGAGTAGATGTTTCATTATAGTACCTAGTTCTGTTGACAGATAGAAAAATTTTCTAATCTGTTTCTCTTTTCCTCTTGATTGAAAGATTGTAAATATGCAATTAGCAGTTGAAGTAGAAGTAAAAGAAGAAAATATCAACTGTCAAGTATTTCTGTTGAAAGAGACAGGATGCTTTAAACTAAGAACAGCATGACGAAAGATAAAAGCATCCTTCCCAATGAGGCTGAAAGTTGCAAAATGTTTAAACTTTTGATTTGCTTTTTTCTTCTATAAAATAATTATAATAATTGTCTATGATGAGACAGAAATTAATGAAAAGACACTTCTTTCCTACAAAGCTAAGGTCAAGCTTTCATACTTCTCTATCAATATCCAGATTATGATTTCTATACTTAATTGCTTCTTAGTATTCTTCAATAATGATGGGGTCAATACCTTCTAAAAATGGAAGAAAATAGAAAATACAACTACAGGAGTTTGTCAATTATAGAAGTGATATTAGTTAAAGTAGCAGTATAATGCTAGGAATTCTTGATTAATATTATTTAGACTATTTATTACTTCTTTCAGTTTATCAGTTTAATCTCGAAATAGCAGCAGCGTTTTCATATTTTGGTATCTCAAATGACACTCTTCAATTTTCTATGACCTTTTGTTGGTCTCATGATTCTGGATGGATGTCTACCTTTTATTTTATGAGATGTCTATCTTTTATTTTATTTTGTACTCTTTCAACAGATTGCCAAATGCAAAATGATTTGTGTGACCTATGAATAATAAGCATCTCCCCACTCCTGGAGAAAAATCTTCAGATATTTTGAAATGTGCAAATATATCATAGACATTTGACAGTTAGTGAAATAATTCACTAAGTATTTTTATTGCAGATTCTTTATTCTTTATTTTATATTATTTAAATTATCATCAATACTTGATATACAATAGTAATATATTTATATTAGTAAATTAATTTATACTATTTTAAAAAGATTTTCAATGAAATAAATAACTTCTGTCATCTGTTTACTTTATGATTTATGAAGAACAATCCTTAATTTCGATGGACTCAAATGTTCACCTTTTGCCCTAGTTGAAAAGTAAATCCTTCCTTATTTTGAGAAGACAAGGAAGTTCTACGTTTCTTCTGTTAACTTAATAGTCTTATTGTTAACGTCTAGGTATTTGATTGACATGGGACTTTTATTTGCATATGCTATGAGGTAGGAATCCATTTTGACTTTTCTCGACATAGTGAGTCATTTTCCCCTGCGACAGTTCTGAAATATCCCGTGCTTTTCCCAGTGACTTAAAATGCCATCTCTTTTAACCCCTAAGTTTCCCTGAATAGATAAGTTTGTATCTGGATCCTTTATGCTGTTTCATGATGATTGGCTTGAATAAGCCTTCCTCTACATTATTTTATTGCCATGATTTTGTCATAAGTTTTATACCATAGTAGGATGCTTGTTTTCAACTCACTTTTATGTTAACTTTTAAAAAGATTACCTTCAATACTTAAAGATACTTTGTCATTTGAATTTTAAATAGTATTAAGCTCTCTCCAAAATCTGTGTGAATTGACTTGAATTTGAGGATTAATCTTGTAGGGCATGCAATGAGAATTAATATCTTTGCAATATTGAATTATACCAATCAAGAATAAGATATTTTTAGGTGCTCCTGGGTGGCTCAGTCGGTTAAGCATTAGACTTTGGCTCAAGTCATGATCTCCCCGGTCATGGGTTTGAGCCCCGTGTCGGGCTCTGTGCTGACAGCTCAGAGCCTGGAGCTTGCTTTGGGTTCTGTGTCTTCCTCTCTCTCTGCCCCTCCCGTGCTCATGCTCTGTCTCTCTCTCCCTCAAAATAAATAAAACATAAAAAATTTAAAAAATAAGATTTTTAATATCATTTATTTACACTATCTTCTATGTCATTAAATGGAGTTCTAACATTTTTTGTGTACTCTCCATTTTTTGTGATATTCAACTTACTTCTGAAATTCTATTTCTCCTTGTTTTTGCTGGAATTAAGAAGACAACTGAATTTGTAATATGGTCTACCTGGACACCTTGTTAAGGTCTCCCTTAGTTGTGAAAGAGTCAAAAACTGTCCAGGAGTGAAGAGTGAAAATCGGCTTTAAATGAAAAAGCAAGACACAGTCCTGCCATTAATCAGGATGGGAGGACAGACACAGATAAAGTCAGCTTCAACGTTAACAACATTGTATCTCCCAAGGTTATGCTGCAGTTGTAAAATGCCACAAAGAACCCACTTTGAGTGATTACTGTTCTCTCCCATGATGCCCCAGATCTGCTTTACTTGTTTCATTAATTACAGAAGACACCCAATTGCTTAGCCACCTGTACCTGAAGACAGCATCCGGCATCCAATCTCTAGTTCATCCCTGCATCTTTGAATTCCTCCTTACAAACAGCAGCCTATCCAGAATTGATCTTTGCTTTCCTTCGACTCTCTTGAGAATCCTTCTGAGGGAACTCTTTCTTTTTTTTTTTTATAGTTTACTGTCAGTTGGTTTCCATATAACACCCAGTGCTCTTCCCCACTAGTGCCCTCCTCCATGTCCATCACCCCCCTTACCCTTTCCCCCTCCGCCTTCAGCTCTCAGTTTGTTTTCAGTATTCAAGAGTCTCTCGTGATTTGCCTCCCTCCCTCTCCCTAACTCTTTTTCCTCCTTCCCTCCCCATGGCCCTCTGTTAGGTTTCTCCTGTTAGACCTATGAGTGAAAACATATGGTATCTGTCCTTCTCCGCCTGACTTATTTCGCTTAGCATGACACCCTCGAGGTCCATCCACGTTGCCATGAATGGCCAGATTTCATTCTTTCTCATGGCCATGTAGTATTCCATTGTATAGATAAACCACATCTTCTTGATCCATTCAGCAGTTGACGGACATTTAGGCTCTTTCCATGATTTGGCTATTGTTGAAAGTGCCACTACGAACATTGGGGTACATGTGCCCCTATGCATCAGCACTTCTGTATCCCTTGGGTAAATCCCTAACCGTGCTATTGCTGGGTCATAGGGGAGTTCTCTTGTTAATTTTTCGAGGAACCTCCACACTGTTTTCCAGAGCGACTGTAGCAGTTTACATTCCCACCAACAGTGTAGGAGGGTGCCCGTTTCTCCACATCCTCGCCAGCATCTACAGTCTTCCAAGGGAACTCAAGCCCAACAGAAGATGAGCCCCTGCTCTCCCTCTTGCATAACAGCATTCTATCTTCCTCTGGAATTTCTTCCTTGAACACTGCTTCCCCCACTCCTCCTGGCAAAAGAAATAATTTTTATCAGACTGTAGACTTTACAATTTCATATCTTGTCTGCTCGTTCTGTTGGGGTGTCTATGAAGATGCTCAAATATCTTTCAAAATACTATTTTTTTTGGCTTTTCTCTCATGCCTCATCAATTTTCTTTCCCAATTGCATGGGCAAGGACTAAATGTTACTATGCTGAACAAAAGCAAAGATAGTGAACTTCCTCAACTAGCTCTCTGTTTTACCAGCTATGAGAGAGCTCAACTGGCTCCTTGTATGAAAAGTAGTCATCCAACTCATCAGGCTCCTTGTCTTAAAGGAAATAGAATCTCAAGGCCGTTATTTTTGTTTTTTGGTTTAAGCATGTTTGATAAAAATTTTTGCAGCTGGCCTTTACTAAGTTAAAAAATTCTTTCCCCCACTCCTAGTTTCCTAGTCACTCATATTTTTATTGTATACAGGAACTAACAACTGCTTTTTTCTTCATTTACTGAGGTTTTCCTGTTATTTTTGAGCATTTTCTAATAGTAAACCATCCTTGCTTACCTGGGATAATCCAACTCATACCATGATATGTTATTTTTAAATGTGCTATTTTTATTTTTTTGTACTTCATCTTACTTTTAATTTACATTTCCCTAATGACATGATAATGAGCATTTTTATGTGCTTTTTGGTCATTTGTAAATCACCTTTTAAATGGAGTGAAGGGTTAATTTTACATTCTGGATACAAAACTTAAAAACATATTTTCCCAACCTTTGGCTTGCTTTTTAATTTTCTGTCTTGAAGATTTTAATACATTCAAATTTTAACTTTGATAGTCTAATTTATTAATATTTACCTATTTTTTTTGGTTTTCACTGTCTTATCTGAGAAATCTTAGCCAAATACAAGGTCTAATAATTTTCTCCTATGTTTACTTATAAAACATTTATAGTTTTTGGTTTTACATTTAAAGTCTATGATGCACATTGAATGAATTTTTATATTTAATGTGAGGTAAAAGTTAAGGTTTATTACTTTCCCATAAAAATATTTAATTTCTTCAGCTTCTTTCCTTGAAAAGATTGTCCTTTCCCCCCTTTGAATCATCCTGATAATTTTTTCAATACTGACAATATATATTTCTGGGCTCTATTCTGTTCGATTGCTTCATACAGACATCCTTATGCCAACCCTGAATTGTTTAAAATATTTTTTCTTTTTTTTTTAATTTTTAACTATTTTTGAGAGAGAGAGAGAGAGAGAGAGAGAGAGAGAGAGAGACAGGGTGAGAGCAGAGGAAGGGCAGAGAGAGAGGGAGACAGAATCCTAAGCAGGCTCCAGGCTCTGAGCTGTGAGCACAGAGCCTGATGTGGGGCTGGAACTCACAAACCGTGAGATCATGACCTGACCCAAAGTCGAACGCTCAACTGACTGAGCCCCCCCAGGTGCCCCTAAATTTTTTTTTCTTATGTGAGTATAGTTGATACACAATGTTTACTTTAGTTTCAGGTGCACAACGTAATGATGTAACTTATCTGTATGTTATGTTATACGCATCACAAGCGTAGGTACATCTGTCACCATACAATGCTTTTACGATATAATTGAGTATGGTCCCTACGCTCTACCTCTTATTCCCATGATTTATTCATTCCATAATTAATTCTGCGCTGTTTTGATGTCTATAGTTTCATAGTATGTCTTAAAGTCACGTAGTATAAGTCCTTCAGCTTTGTTGTCATACAAGATTATTGTGTGTATTCTAGATCTTTTACGTTTCATATAAATTTAAAACTCAGCTTTTTCCACAAAAAAGGTCTGTTGGGATTTTGACTGGTATCACATGGAACTCATAGGTTAATATGAGGAAATTTGATATTCTGATAATATTGACTCCTCTGATTAATAAATAGATATTTGTTTAAATGTTCTTTCTCTTTTCTCTTTTATTGATTTCAATGTAAAGATGTAGTTTTTTCTTAAATTTTTCTTTCTTCATCTTTCATGTTTTTCTTTTTTCTTCTATTATTAAGGATATCAGTATTTTATTTCAATTTTCAGCTATTTGTGCTAGTACATGAAAGTATAATTGATTACTGTATATTGGTCTTGTGTCTTGGAAATTCATAAACTCAGATAAGATACTGCTTTTTTTGGTAAATTCTTAAAACTTTTCTATTCATATGGTCATGTTGATTGCAAATACAATTTTACTTATTCCCTTTCAATATTTTGTTTTATATTTCTTTTTATTACCTAAATGCCTTGGGTAAAACCTCTATTGTAAAACAGAAGTGGTGTGAGAGCAGATATCTTGCTTTATTTGTGAATCTAGGAGAAAACCCTAAGCCTTTTACCACTAATTATCATGTTAGCAATCGATATTTTATAGATGCTTCTTATGAGGTTGAGGAAGTTCCCTTTCATTTTAGTCTGTTTTGAGGCTTTACTATACATGTTTATTAAGCTCACCAACATATTTTCTATATGTATTGAGATGCTGAAAAATTTGTCTTTGTCTTATTAATTTTGTGGGTTACATTGATTGATTTTCTAATGTCGAATCAAATTTCCATTCCTGGGATGAAGCACACTTAAACATGGTGTATTCTTGTTTTTCATTGATTTTTCATATTTGATTTGCTAAAATTTTGTATTTTTTGAGACTACATCTATGAAGGAGAATGTAGTTCCTTCCCCACCACACTTACATTCTGCCTGTTTTTGCTACCTAGTTAAGGCTGACCTTGTCAAAAGAGTGGGGAGCATTATTCCCTAATCCACAGGTGGGAAGAGTTTTTATGGAATTTCTATTATTTCTTACTTAAATTTGGTAGAATTCACCGTTAAAGCCATCTGAATCTGGATTTTTTTTCTTTTTTCCACCACGAATCCAATGTAATAGTTCTATCAAATAACCACAGCAGACTCATTCGGCACCTAAAGGTGCAGGGGGTGGCCATCCGCCGTCTGCACTCCCTCTTGCCTTGTTTCCCCCTTGATTTCTCTTCTTTCTCCCCCACCTCCCCAAGCCCCTAGCCTGTGGGGGTCACATTCATCCCTGTCTTCTGGCCTAAATGCAGGTGCGATCTTTCCATTTTATAGTGGACCCGACGGGGCTTATCGAGAAGAGGGTCCCTGGAAATTTGAGCCCCATCCTGACATGCCTCGCACTGTGACACTGTGTCCACCTCCATTGGGCACAAAACAAAACATGGCAATGGCTGCTACAAGCTTTCCCTACATCATGCCCTGGGCCTGAGGCACAGAATCTCTCTCTGCTCATCCCCAGATTAGAAGCAGGAAGGAAGTTCACTTTCATTTTTGAATGACAATGTCTCTGGACATAGAATTCTACACTGACAACATTTTTATTTTTAGCGCTTTAAAATTGCACTGCGTTTTTGGCTTGCATGAAAAGTCTGCTGTCATTCTTATCTTTGTTTCTGTGTACACAATACATTCTTCTTCTCTGCTTTTAAGTCTTTGGCATAATTTGAGCTCTGATTGGTATGATTTTATGTCTATTTATTCTGCTTTGGGCTTGCTGAGTTTCTTGGAGCTCTGGATTTATAGTTTTCATCAAAGTTGAAAAAAGTTCAGCCATTAGCTCTTGAATTTATTTTCCTGCTCCTCCTGCTCCTTCTTCAAGTTTTCAGGTAGCACCATGGTCGACTGCTTGATACTGTTTCACAGGTCACTGAAGACTTTTGTTTTGTTTTCTTCAGCTTGTGTGCTTCGTTCTTACATTTTATTGCTTTGTCTTTTACTTCACTCATCTTTCCTTTCGTAGTGTCTAACCTGCTACAGTATCTAATTTCAGATTGATTTTCCAATTTCAGAAGTTCCTTTTTCATCTTTTTCACATCTTCTTTTCCTCTCTTCATCATGTTCATATTTTCCACTATCTTCATAATCATGCAGAACAAATTTATACTAGTAGAAAAATTCAGTGTCCTTTTCTACTCATTTCATCACCTCTCTTGTTTCTGAGTCTGTTTTGTTGATTGATTTTAATCGCAGTTGGATCATAGTATCCTGTTTCTTTGCACGCCTGGTAATTTTTTATTATATTTGAGATTATCTCACTCATGCTGGACATTTGGCTTTGTCCTGGCACACAATTAAGTTACCTGAGATCTGTGGGATTTTTTAAAAAGATTTCTTTTATGTTTTGCTAGTGCTAGTCTGCAGCAGCCGTATTTCCCTCCCCCTCCGCCACTGTTCAATAGTCTCATTGGTAAGGCAAGATGTTTAATGCATGAGGACTCTGTCAAATGCCCCATCCTTATGAAGTCTCTCCACTATGGCTGGTGGCAGCACAGACTACTCACGGACTTGTGCAAAGCCTAGAGAAGGGCTCTGATTTCTGGTGGTTCGATCATGGGTTCTTGTAGGTCCCATGGGTTCTTAGTTGAGGTCCCAAACGGATTCCGCCACAGATCTGCAGAATTACTTCTCTGCCCAGACCCCTCCTCTCAAATCCCTGTCTCAGTTCTAGACTCCTTGGTTTACAGAATGCCAGTTTCTGTCTCCTTGACACAGGAGGACTACTGGGCTCTGGGTCTCTGTTCTCTACGCTGCAGCCTGGAAACTATCACTAGGGTGGACATTGGGTCAGTCATGGGATTCACCTCAGTTTTCCTTTTTCTTGGAGATTGCTTTCCTGTTCTGTTTTAATATATTTGGGCTGTTTTTGTAATTTTGTGAGGAGAGAATTTCCTACAGCAGTTAATTCCTCATGGACAAAAATGGAACTTGATAGTTTTTTTTTAACTTGTATGTTCTTTTAATATACTGTCCTTGTTGGTTTTGAAATAATTTTTCTAACCTCGTCAAACCAGATGTCCAACTTTCTTTTTTAAAAATGTACTTTGTTAAATAACAGTGGTGAGAAGGAACATCCCTATGGTGTTCCTGACCATAGAGGAAAAGCTCTCAGTTTTCTCCCATTGAGGATGATATTAGCTGGGTCTTTTATATATGGTCTTTATTATGTTGAAGTATGTTTTCTCCATACCTGCTCTGTTGAGGATTTTTATCATGAATGGATATTGTACTTTGTCCAATGCTTTTTCTGCATCTATTGAAATGATCATATGGTTCTTATCTTTTCTTTTATTAATGTGGTATATCATCTTGATAGATTTGTGAATACTGAACCACCCTTGCAAACCAGGAATAAATCCTAGTTGATCGTGGTGGGTGATTGTTTTGGATGTATTATTGGATTCAGTTTGCTAGCATTTTACTGATAATTTTTGCATCCTTGTTCATCAAGGATATTGGTCTGTTCTCTTGGTTAGTGGAGTCTTCATCTGGTTTTGGTATTCAGGGTAACACTGGCTTTATAGAATTAATTTGGGAGTTTTCCTTCCTTTTCTATTTTTTGGAATAGTTTGAGAAGAATAGGTATTAAACTCTTCTTTAAATGTTGGGTAGAACTTTCCTGTGAATCCATCTGGCTTTGGACTTTTGTTAGTTGGGAGTTTTTTGCATACTGATTCCATTTCTTTGCAGGTTATCAGGCTGTTCAAAGTTTCTATTCTTCATGTTTCAGTTTTGGTAATTTATATGCTTGTAGGAATTTATCCCTTTCTTCCAGGTTTACCAATTTGTTGGCATATGATTTTTCATAGTAATCTCATAATAGTTTATTTCTGTGGTGCTGGTTGTTATTTCTTTTCTCTCATTGGTGACTTTATTTATTTGAGTCCTTTCTCTTTTCTCTTTGATGTCTGGCTACAGATTTATCAATTTTATTAATTTTCTCCAAGAATCACCTCCTGGTTTCATTGCTCTATTCTATTGTGTTGTTGTTCTTCTTTGTTGTTTCTTTTTGTTTTTTGTTATGGTTTGTTCTTGCTTTTTTTTAGTTTCTATATCATTTATTCCTGCTCTAATCTTTATTATTTCCTTCCTTCTGCTGGCTTTAGGCTTCATTTGTTGTTCTTTTCTAGCTCCTCTAGGTGTAAGATTAGGTTGTTTATTTGAGATTTTTCTTGCTCCATGAGGTAGACATATATTGCTATGTACTTTCCTCTTAGGACCCCTTTTGCTGCATCCCAAAGGTTTTGGACTATCATGTTTTCATTTTTATTTGTTTCCATGTATATTTTTAATTCTTCTTTGATTTCCTGACTGACCCATTCATTGTTTAGTAGCATGTTATTTAACCTCCATGTATTTGTTGTCTTTCCAAATTTTTTCTTGCAGTTGACTTCTAGTTTCATAGCATTGTTGTTGGAAAAGGTGCATGGCATGAATTCAATCTTTTTGTATTTGCTCAGACCTATTTTGTGATCTAATATGTGATCTATTCTGGATAATGTTCCATGTGCACTTGAAAAGAATGTATATCCTATTGTTTTAGGATGGAATGTTCTGAATATACTGGAAGTCCTAGCCACAGTGATCAGATAACAAAAAGAAATAAAAGGAATCCAAACCAGCAAAGAAAAAGTAAAGCTTTCACTATTTTCAGATGACATGGTACTCTATAAATAACACCCAAAAGACTCCACCAAATAATTACTAGAACTGATCAACAAATTCAGTCAAGTTACAGTATTCAAAATCGATGTACCAAAATCTGTTGCATTTCTATACACCAATAATGAAGCAGCAGAAAGCGAAATTAAGGAATCAATCCCACTTACAAGTGCACCCAAAACAATCAGATACCTCGCAATAAACCAATGCTAAGAAGTGAAAGACTTGTACTCTGAAAACTGTAGAACACTGAGGAAAGAAAATGAAGATGACACAAAGAAATACGAAAACATTCCATGTTCATGGGTTGGAAGAACAAATATTGTTAAAATATCTATGCTATGCAAAGCAATCTGCACCTTTACTGCAATTCCTATCAAGAGCATTTTGATCCTAAATAAACAATCCTAAAATTTGTATGGAATCACAAAAGACCCTGCATACCCAAAGTAATCTTGAAAAAGAAAAAGAAAGCTGGAAGCATCCCAATTCTAGACTTCAAATTATATTACAAAGCTGTAGTGATAAAACAGTACAACACACAAAAAATAGATGCATATATCAATGAAACAGAAGAGAATACCCAGAAATTAATCCACAACCATATGGTCAATTAATCTTTGACAAAACAGGAAAGAATATCCAATGGGAACAGACTGTCTCTTCAACAAATGGTGTTGGGAAAACTGGACAGCCACATGTAAATGAATGAAACTGAATTACTTTCTTATACCAAATACAAAAATAAATAAATTCAAAATGGATGAAAGACCTAAATGTGAGGCTTGAAACCATAAAAATCCTAGAGAAGAACACAAACGTAACCTTTTTGACATAGGCTGTAGCAACTTCTTTCTAGATATGTCTCCTGAGGCAAGGGGAACAAAAGCCAAAATAAACTATTAGTACTTTGTCAAAATAAAAAGCTTCTCCACATTAAAGAAAACTATCAACAATACTAGGTATTGGAATAGAAGAAAATATTTGCAAATGATGTACTGATAAAGGATTAGTATCCAAAATATATAAATGACTTATAAAATTCAATACCCGAAAAACAATTAACGCATTTAAAAAATGGGCAGAAGACATGAGTAGATACTTTTCCAAAGAAGACATAACAGATGGCCAACAGACACATGAAAAATTTCTCAACGTCACTCACTATCAGGGAAATAGGAATCAAAACTACAATGAGATATCACATGATACCTGTCAGAATGGCTAAAAGCAAGCACACAATAAGCAAAGGTGTTTGTGAAGATGTGGAGAAAGGGGAACCCTCATGCACTGTTGGTGGGAATGCAAACTGGTGCAGCCGGTCTGGAGAATAGTATGGAAGTTTCTCAAAAAGTTAAAAATAAAGCTACCCTATGATCTAGCAATTGCACTACTAGGTATTTACCCAAAGAATACAAAAATATGAATTCGAAGGTGTACATGCACCTCGAAGTTTATAACAGCATTATCTACAACAGCTAAATTATTGAAATAGCCTGTGTCCATCAGCTGATGAATGAATAAAGAAGATGTGGCATGTATATATATATATGTATGTATTTACATATATATATATGTATGTGTGTATATATGTATATATATATGAATATTACTCAGCCATAAAAAAGAATGAAATCTTGCCATTTACAACAACATGGATAGAGCTAGAGAGTATTGTGCTAAGTGAAATATTCAGTCAGAGAAAGGCAAATTCCACTCATATGTGGAATTTAAGAAACAAAACAAATGAGCAAAGGGGGAAAAAGAGAGAGGGAGTCAAACCAAGAAACAGACTCTTAACTATAGAGAACAATCTGATGGTTTCCAGAGGGGAGAGGAGTGGGGGAATTGTACAAGAGTGGATGCAGATTAAGGAGTGCACTTGCTGTGTTGTATAGATTTGTTGAATCACTGTATTGTACACCTGAAACTAATATTACACTGCATATTAACTAACTAGAATTTAAATAAAACTTTAAAACTTTAAAAACCAAATAAAATGTATTCTGTAACAACCTCATCCATAATGATGGATGTATCTCATCATTAACAACTGGTTTGAAGTTTCTCTCAAGCCATGTGGGCCTGCTTTGTGTATTTGCTCTTGTTTTGTTTTGTTTTAAATCACCATTTTAATTTCTGTCTAATAAATGTTTGTATATTAATTTGTATCTGTTTTTGTATGATTTGATATATTTTCTTTCCAAGAATTTAACGTTTCTGCTAACTTTTCCAAATTTATTGATGATATACATTTTATAACCTTCATAGTCCCTATGGTATCTCTACTAGCTTTTCTTATTCTGAATTTTGTTTATTTGTGTTTCTTTTTGTTTTTTATTACATCTTATCATTTCCGTTTTATGTCCTTTTTTCCAAAGAACCAAATTTCTAAAAATGTCACATCTATTAACTTTTAATGTGGTCATTTTTCTCAATTTCATTGAGCCTATACTATTTATATATTATTTATTTCCTGCCTTCTTACTTGGAGTCTGATGCCCTTTTCCTAGCTCTTTCCCTCATCCTATTTTCCAATAAAAATTTTTAAATGCTTAAAAATTAAAAAAAGGAGAAAAATTGGAAGCAAGTATGAATAGGCAGTTCACACATGTGGTATTTCCGAGGGCATTCTGACAATGAATTTAAGACTGTATGTCATGCAGTCCTTTTCCTGGATATATTCTCTAGAGAAAATCCACTAGCACATAAACTGTTTGAGGCCAGGGCTTTTGATTTTTGGCTCAGTGACATATCCTACATGCCTAGAACAGTGCATGGTACTTATCAGATGCTTACGTGCTGAATCAGATACATATTCGTTGAACTGAATAACTCTCACGTGAGTGTTACAAATGGGTATGTGTGAGGGTGTTCTCTGCAGCATGTTTTTCAGGAGCAAAGAAGCCTTCACTGAGTTCAGAATGAAGAGAAAGTATAAGCAAAATGGAATCATAATATTCATTCAAGGGAACACCGCTGTAGGAAGTAGGAAGCAGACAATAATCTGACTAGATCAATGTGAAGAGTAAGCATCAAAACAAGATCAAAGCAATGTATCAATTGAAAGTTAAAGAGAAAAAAACACATGAAAGAGGACTCTTTATTTTGAAGGAAGCATAGAGTTTAAGGACATGAGTTAAAGCAATTAGAGGAGTTGGGGGAATGGAAATAAGAATGGGGATAGGAAATTAAAGTTCAGAAAATAAAATAAAATGAAGACACAGAGGCGCCTTGCAGGGACCGATAGTGGGATGCCTCAGTTCAGTCTGCGTTAATGCCTTTGAAGTCCAAGCAAAAAAAAAGTGTCTCCACATGTCATTTTATCTTTTGTCCTTTTAACATACCATTCAATTTACTAATGGCATAGTTTTCCAAGAAGATTTTGGATTACAAAATTACTCTTTTGCTAAGTAAATTGATGCTAAACCCCAAACCAGGTATTTCCTCGAAATTAATTTACAATTAACAATCTGGCCTGCCGGTTTGTGGCAGACCGACCACCTGTTTGTTTTGGTTTTACACATCCGGCATTGTAAACAACAGCTCATGTTGCAAAATAATTGAGGGACTGAGTAGCCATGGAAATAATACCAAGGAGAACATAAACTACACATTTTCATGTAACTTGTTAAGTCAGATTGGTATCTAGAAACTGAAAGTTATTACCGTCAGCAATTAGCCCTTGGCCTATTAGCACACATGTGAAATGACTGTGGACCAGGCCCGTTTTGCAATAAACAGGTGTCCCCGTCCCACAATTGGCACCTCTGTGGCGAAGCTGGAATGAGGAATGTCACGTTTTCACAGCAGGATGTCATCCATCTATGTCAACATTGAGGGCCAATGGCCATCAAGGAAAAACCGAATTTTTTTTCCTTTAAGAGAAAAACTATATTCTCAATGGTTTTATTCGAAATGGGGGAGATGGGTAGCAAAGGGGCAAAATGAAGTAGAAAATGCCCAGCTGAATACTGCCAAGTTCTCCTTCTGGGGAAAGAGCACAGCTGGCTGTAAGCAGAGCAGGGGCACACAGAGAGGACGTGAATGGGTTCTCTTGTGCTGAACTCCTCCAGGAGCTGAAGAAAAGAGACCAGAGTGTAAAGCACAAGGAGAAAAAGGGAAGATCACAAAAGAGCCTTTATCTTAAAGGTCCTATTCAAAGATGTAATTTTCTTTGCAGGCAAGCACAACAGTTACAAGAAGGAGCTTTGTCTCTTTACCTATAAATTTCATGCTGCCCCCGTTGGCATTTGTGAGAGCAACATTCGAAAAGAAGGGCCCCCACTTTTTGTTAGCAATAATCAGGGGAGATGGAGTTTGGAAAATAACTGTAACATTTCTGTTGTTTGATCAAAGATCTTATTTGATTCTGCCTAGAATTTTTACCTTCTAATTATATGTATGTATTAATTGTATCCATGTAATTCTGAAAAGGATGACTTCTTTATAGTCTCTATGCCAAGGTATTGTGCTATTTTTAAAAATATATATTTGATGGCTAGTAGATATTTTAATAAAAACCCAAATACAATATTAAACTCATAAGAATAAGTGGATCTTAGAAATATTATGTTAATACTATATAAGAACACATTTTCCTAGTAACAATTGTAACAAAAAAGATAAGCCCAAGAGATCTGGTTTGAAGAAAACTTTTGGTGGCAAATAACTGAAAAGTTAACCCAAATGTCTTAAGCACCTGTGAGGAGTTATTGATTCGTATGATGGAAGCCCTTGGCTTCCCAGGTTCGAATGGTGGCAGGATCTTGATTCTCTCTTGATACAGATCTCCGGACCATCACTACAAAGCTGGCGAGTTCTCAGGCTCTCGCTCTAAGGTTGCAAGACGAGTGCAATTGCTTCTGTTTTCTATTTAATAAAAGCTTTTAAAAAGTTTCCAGAATTGATTGTAGTTTGTTTTGATTTATAGTCTTGAACCACTAACTGTCTCTAGGGAACCAGTAGACATTGATTACTTGGGTTTCGTTTACCTGCTTCAGTCTTCAATGAGGGGCATTCAGGTTCACCCAGGCCTGTGGGTTGACACAGAGGTTTCTCCAAAAGCATAATCAGTGGACCTTACGAAGGGGGAGTAGGACTGGAGGGTAAAAATAATAGATGTCCATTACACTGTCCTTTGATGATCCCTTTCAAATGCCCATCCCGTTCTAACTCCAATGATCACTCTTGCCAGTGTGTGTGTGTGTGTGTGTGTGTGTGTGTGTGTGTGTGTGTGTGGCTATTCATCCAGACCTTTCTTCTGTAAACTTATATAAAATAGAAGAGAAAGATTTTATTGGGTATTTCTATTCTTACACTTTTTTAATCTGCATTTTTACATTAACAAAGGAGCATTTTCTTCAACTTGCTTTTTACACGTGATCTTGAAGATCTAATCAAGTGAATCTACCTTGACAGTCTAAGTACACAGAAAGCTATCACAGGTAAGCTAGTACTTAGAGATTTACCTTAACCACTACTGCATGATTTTATATAATATACACATGCCTCTGTAGAGGGAACTATGTTTAACTACAGCGTATTTAGCAATTGGTCAGTTAAGGATTTCTGTCTTTTTCTCTCTCTTCTACCTCTGCTTCTAGCAACAGCAATACCTTAATGAACATTCTTGTGCAAGTCTATACTTACATATGGAAGTACTGCCTTAGGGTAAATACTGTACCAAAAAGTGGCATCATTAGATAATGCCACATTCCCTTCAAAATGTCTTTACCGGGGGCTCCTGGGTGGCTCAGTCAGTTAAGTGTCCGACTTTGCCTCAGGTCTTGATCTCACGGTTCATGGGTTTGAGACCCGCATCAGGCTCTGTGCTGACAGTTTGGAGCCTGGAGCCTGCTTAGGATTCTGTGTCTCACTCTTTCTCTCTGCCCCTCCCCCACTCATGCTTGCTCTCTTTCTCTCTCTCAAAACTAAATAAATATTAAAAAACAAAACAAAACGTCTTTACCAACGTATACTCACAGTGATTTACAGTTTACTTTTATAGCAGTATATGTGACTGTTCACCCTCTTACCAATGCCTGATATAATCAACTTACAATTAGATTGTAACCGCTAATCTAAAGGTTAAAAATAGTATTAGCTTTTTGTTTTAATTTGAATTTCCCTGTTGATTATGGAGATCTTTCACCTTTTTATGTTTTATTGGTCTTTTGCTTTTTATTTTTTCTATGGGTTGCTTGTGCATATATGTGCTTTGCTAAGTCAATAAATGTTTTCCTTTAACTGATCTGTATAATTTTTTTCATGTATTCTGAATACCAATTCTTTGTCTTATTATCTAAGTGATAAATACTATTACCCAGTGCATTATTTGTGTTTTTAAGTTCATCCATTTTTTTTCCTTCAAGGAGTTTTTAGTTTTTATTTTTAAAAATTGAGATGTAATTGACATATAACAATGAATCTGTTTTAGGCAGAGAAGATAATGATTTGACATATGCATACATTGCAAAATGATGATTACAATAAGTTTAATTAATATCCATCAACACACATGGTTACAATTTTTTTCTTCTTATGCCGAAAACTTTTAAGATCAACTCTCTTAGCAATTTTCAAATATCCAGCACAGTACTGTTTACTAGTCATCATGCTCTACATTATATTTTAAGATTTACTCATCTTATAACTGGAAGTTTGTAACTTTTGGCCACTTTCACCCGTTTTGCTCACTGCACCTCCAACCTCTGGAAACCACTGATCTATAATGTGTTCTCTATATCTAGGAATTAGGTGTTTTATTTTGTTTCGTTTTGGTTTTAGATTCCACATATAAGTGAGATCATAAGGTATTCGTCTCTGTCTGAATTATTTCACTCAACGTAATGCCCTCAAGGTTCAGAAGCCGTCCTGTTTTTGTAAATGTTTGCTACATGATCATAAGCATATGTTCATACTTCTCCTTTAATGCCTGCTTAGTTTTATTTTTACATTCGTACATTTGAGACATTAATTCACTTAGTATTTATGTTTGTATATATGAGTAAGCATCTACCTTCATTTTGTTTTATTTTTAATTTTCACGGCACTGCTGACTGGAAAGTGTAACTTTTCCTTACTGAGGTGAGATGCACAGTAAATGTGCATGAATGATCCCGGAGTCAACATTCTAGGGTTTAAAAGTTTTCATTCTCCTGCTTGGTAGAGTAAAATCTCTTATTCTTTTTTGTTAAACTTGTCTCGGCAATTGTGATTCCATAAACATTAAGAATCAATTTGTCAATGGCCATAAGAAACAATTTTTATGCACTGAGTTGGGATAGATTGAAATTACAGACAAAAAAAAAGAAAAGTGAACACTTTTGCGGTTTTCAGTATACCCAAACACGAACACATTACAGCTCCCCATTTATTTTACTTTTCTTTCACGGTACTGAGTAAAGATTAACAGGCGTCTTTCCCAAAAAGTCTAGAATATTTCCCAAAAGGCACTTTTTTTCTAAGAACATAACTGTTATCTTTGCTTTTAGATAAAAAAAAACATCAATTTTAAAAAAAGTATTGATGTGGTCATAAAGAAAAATACATATCTTATAAGTGGACAGCCTGATGAAGTTTCCCAAAGTAAACCTACCCAGGCAACCCACAGGATCAGAGTAAGATACTGAATATCATCATACTTCGGAAGCCATACTGTGCTTCCTTGTGGTCAATATCCCATCCTTCATGATTAGTCACTTTGCTGGCTTCTTACAGAGTAGGTCAGTTTTGTCTTTTTATAATTTATATAAAGGAAAACATTCTGAGTCCACTCTTACGTGTCTGACTTCCTTTACTCAGGATTACCTAGGTGAGTTTTATACATATTGTTGCGCGTGGTTGCAGAGATTTCAATCCATACCCTCACAGTACATTAGTCTACTTTATGAATATATGAGATATCTACCAATTCTACCATGGATAAGTATCATAGTTTTAGTCTATTATGTATAATGTTGTGTCGAGTGTTTTACTCAATGAATTTTGGTGAACTTTTTTTGGTGCATTATTTTGGGGGTATGTATTGGGAATGTATAGAAGTGAAACTGCTGGGTCAGAGAAAATACATATGTTTGTCGTTAGTAAGCATTGCTAGTTTTCCAGATCGCTTATGCCAATTTGCACAGTCATGCACAGCATTGTAGGAGGATTCTCTTTACTTCACGTCCTGGATGACAACGGGCATTTTCCGTCTAGTCTAGTTGTTGTGGACTGGTATCTTATTGTGATTTTAATTTGCATTCACTTGATGTCTAATAAAGTTGAGCTTTTTTCCCCCCATATTTTATTGCCATGTTGATAGTCTCTTTTGTGAAATGTCTGTTGAAGCCTTTTGCCATTTTAAAAATTGCTTTGTCTATCTTTTACTTAGTAATTTGGAATTTCTTTATATTTTCTTAATATGAGTGAGTCTTTCATTTGATATGTTTTGTCTAGGTTCCATGTTGTTTTTCCACTCTCTTATTAATGTCTTTGATGAACTGAAGTTCTTAATTTTCGGAGTTCAATTAAACATTTTTTCTTTTATCATTACTGCTTTTTGAGTTCTGCTTAAGAATATATTACCTATTCCAAGATCATAGTTTCTCCTATATATTCCTCTGAGAACTTTGTTTTACCATTTATATTTAGATCTTCCATCCATTTGGACTTAATTTTTTTTTTCTTTTAGGGTGAGGCAGGAGGTCAGGATTCCTCTTTTCCTGAATGAATATCCGATCCATCTGGCACCATTTATGAATAAGACCATACTTTCTCTTATTACATGTGTGTCACGTTTGTCATAAAGAAAAACAATGGCTAAATATTCTACACTCTATTCTGTGCCAGGGAACCCTTTGTCTATCTTAGATTGAGACCAAACCGTTTTAGTATACCTTTAGAATGGGTCTTGGTAGCTGGTAATGTCAGTTCACCAACTTTGTTCTACTTCCTCTAAGATGCCTTGGCCATTCTCAGATTTTGCATTGCAAAAGCTTTGCATTTCCATATGAATTTTAAAACCAGCCGGTCAATCAAATGTATTGCTGAACTATTGACAGGAATTGCCTTGAATCTATTGTTTCCTTGGGGGAGACTTAACATCTTTACAATGGTGAGTCTTTCAATCCACAACTTTGGTATATCCCTCAATTTATTTAGGTGTTTTAAATTTTTTCCGAATATGTTTTTATAATTTTCAGAATAAAGATGTACATATCCTTTTTAGATTTTTCAGAGGTACTTTATATTTCCGGGTGCCACTATAAATGGTTACTTTTTTTTTTGGTGGCTAGTATATAGAAATATAATTAACGTTTGAACATTGACCTTATATCCAGTGACTTACTACACTTTTCCATTCGAATAGTTTGTCTACAGATTCTTTTGGATTTTCTTGGTAAACAAACATGACTTCTGTGAATAACAGCCTTTTATTTCTTCCTTTACAAACTTTAGATCTTTAATTTGCTTTTTATTTCACTGGCTAGTGCCTCCAGTACAACACTGAAGTTGCATTCTTGTCTCATTTGAGGGAAGAAAGCTTCAATATTTCACCATTGAATATGCTACTTGCAATAGATTTTTAAAGATATTATTTCTTAATATTAAGAGCATTCTTTTTCATTCCTGTCTTGCTAAGATGTTTTATCATAAATGGATGTTAAATTTTATGATATAACTTTTATACATATTTTGAGATGATTACATGCAATTTCTCTCTTGTTTTATTGTAAGAAACTACATTGTTTTCTAACATTGAAACATACTTGCATTTCTGAAATAGACATTAACTAGATGAAATATATTGGACTTTGTCTTTATACAATGTCTACTTTAGATTTGTGATATTGATAACTTGTGTTGTTTCTTTTTTTATAGATCAGTCTTACTATGAAAAGATAGTCTTTCTATGAAAAAACACAATTTCTGGCTTTTCTTATTATTTTACTATTTATCCTCTTTACTTTGTATACACCATAAATTTATATTTATTATTTATTTTTATTTCCTTAGGTTTGATTTGTTGTTATATTTCTAGCATTTTAACATTGTAATTGGAAGTATTGAGTTTCAGCTTCCATTTTCACACACACATATAGATATAATACAAATTAAATACATTTTTAAAAATATTTTTTTAATTTTTTAAATTGATTTTTAAGGCCAGAATGCCTTAAACGTATTGCTTTAGCTACATCCCATAAATTTTGATGTGTGGTATCTTTATCATTATTTATTTTAAAATATTATCTAATTTCGATTTTGACTTCTTTTTTGACCTATGGTTTCTCTAGACCTATATCTATAACTTCCAGACATGTCAAGTTTTTCTACTCACCTTTTGTTACTGAATTCTAGCTTCCTTATAATCTGATCAAAAGACATAATCTGAAACTTTGTAATCTCAAATCTGCTGAAGCTTTCTTTTTGCCCCAGCCTGATATCCTTTGATAAATGTTTCTTGCACACTTGGGGAAAATGTGAATTATGTTACTATTAGATACAGTGTTCTATCTGGGTTAATTAGGTCAAGTTTGTTAAATGTGGGGGGGGGGGGTTGTATTTTTTTCTTTATATTTGATTTTGTTTTGATGTGCCTACAGATTTAAAATTGTGATGTCTTTCTGTTAGGATGACTCCTAAAATGTCTTTTTATTTCCTTATTTCTGATGATGCTTTTTGTCTTCAAGCCCATGTTGTTTTATAATAATTGTCAAGAACTGTGAAAGCTCTGACATTTTGACCTTTCTTGCAAGCTAACAACATAAGCTGCCATAGTTTCATGGATGTTGGTAGAACACACAAGATAAGAGCAGTTACAGTAACAAGAGCATCAGACTTTTATTGGGCTGTTCCCCAGAACCCCAGTTCCCACACGGTGTTAGAAGTCCACTGCATACCACCTGATTTTAGCCTAGCCAAATCACCAGTGCACCCTGCCTAGGCATTTGGGAAGAACTCTGTGAATCAAGGGCCCCATTGAACCAGTAGCTTTATTTCAGGAGGTAAACGGGGGGAGAAAATTTGTCGGAAAGGAATAACTGCATTTAGCCTATTTGGGCTTCACCTCGCATCTTAAAAATGTGGGTTGACAATTTTAATCAGTTCTGAAAAAGTTACACGGATATAGATTTCTTTTACGTCTCCTCATTCAACTTTTTACCAGTCTCCTTCTTTTCAGTCCTGCCTCACAGTTTCTCTTGCCTCTAATTCCTGAACTTTTGGGGAAATTATGCCACATCAGTTGGCTTCTTCTCATTAGCACTATGCTTTTGAGACACCTGATGTTCAGATTTGAAATTCTTCTAAAATCTCTTTCTGCATTTTACCTTCGAAAAATGTGTTGATGCCTTTACCCACTGTTTTCTTCTGTTCTCTTTGTCTGTATGCCTGTTTCATCCCTCTTTTTATTTTTTTGAGGGAATTTATGGGAAGATCAGACAGAAATATTTAAGCCATCATATACAACTCAACATCTCCATCCCATTATTTTCAATTTTCCTATTTTATTTGGGTTTTAATACATCTCTTGTAATTATCAGTTAACGGGATGTAAGTCTAGAATGAGTGTCTCTATAATCCAGGTGAGTTTAAACCATTCACATTACATATTATTCACATTTATTGCCATTGATAATTCGTATTGATGGCACTTGTCAAATGTTGGATGACTTTATATTTTATATTTAAATTCACATTTAAAGTCTTTGCCTCTGATGGGCTCTACCTGGATGGATAGTCATCCTGTGGGATGGCTTGGGAACTATTGAAGGTTGTGGTCTACTTTGTTTTAGGGGAGGGTGAGAGACAGGATATACAACTATATCACTGCCTTGTCTCTCTTGCCCAAACTCCTACAAATATTCCTGCTGACAGTAAGATACCCCATACACTGCTGTTTGGGGTTAGTGGATGGTACAGGCCCATCTCTCTTTCTGGTTTCTCTCACTTTGTTATTCTGGTTGTGCACCCTGCTCTTGTCTCTGGATGTTCCTTGCTCACGGGCTCTGCCACCATGGTCATGCTTAACTTCGCTACAACCTTACGGATCAGTACAGCCCTATAGCCTAGAATGTGCTCCATATTCAGGCCATACTGTGCAGCCTACCCGCCCAATCATTCTGTTTTTCACTCTCTTATGGATTTCTCATACTGTGAACCACTATGAGTATTCATTTCCGTTTAGAACAATGCTACAGATAAATTATTTATAGGATTTGTTGTGTGTGGGAGGTGAGACTGCTGATGAGACTGCTGATGTCAGAGATGATCAGTCTGCCTTCCTAAAACCAGAACCCTGAAGCACAGGCCATATTTAGATACTGGACAGCTCAGTTATTCTTCAGTGCAAATTAGAATTCTGCTAAATCCTGCATTTTATATTGACTAGTACAGTTTGAGCTCTCTGTTCCAAAAGCTCTTAAGGATTCAATTAAAATTCTCTCATACAGTATGAATATTATATAACACTATAAATCACTTGGATTCTCTATGATAACATGGCTGTGTCCTTCTCTTTAAGAACACACAGCACAACTTCAATTTCTAGATTAGATTAGACTGATGGCTGAAATCTAATGTCACCTGTGATTGGTTACTCTTGTTTTTTTCAATCTCCAGAATCTTAAAATACTTTCTTATTCTTGAGGAAAGTGCATTTTGACAATGGTTTGGGAGATTGTTCTTATTTATGTTCTACTATGAGCTATTTTGGAGGATGATCTGATAATCCATTTCTCTATTAATAAATTTAGGTCTTTTATTATAGTCATTAGTGGATTCAACTCTTCCATTTTTGTAACCTGTTTGTTTTCTAGAAAAATAAATCAATTCCCCCTTTTTTAGTGTCTTTCCTTTTAAAAATACTCTTATAAAGATTGTTTTTGGTTATATTCTTTCTCAAGCCTTGGTCTCTAGAGGCTCTTGAAAGTCTAGAAATGGAAGTTAGTGTGTGCAAATACTAGAAACACATGCATCTCATGTCTGACATTGACTGGAGTGTTGACAGTTTGTGGTAGATGCAGTTATATTAAATTTAGTCAGGTATCAATATGCCCCGAGTTGCAGAAGACTCAGCTGTATTTAATTTCAATTTAACCTACAAAACAAAAGAGTGAAGAATTTTTTAACAGAATGACTGTTTAAATATGGAGACTTATAAGAGGCACCATTAAGATTGCCTGTCAGGCAACCATGGGAGAAAAAGCAAACAAAAGTGCAAGAAGATGGAGAAAAAGAATGAAGTATAGAAAGCAAAATATTCTTACAAATCAGCTTCAGAATGTCAAGGTTCTTAGATTACAAATTAAAGTGATCTTAATCAAGAGCTTAAATTTGGAGGCACGGGTTGTATCTCTATATAGCTACATATAAATAAATTTCTACATATGTAGAAATGTATATGTATATATACCCAAATATTTTTGTATCAATGAAGGTAGAAAAATACATTTTTTCATATGACCAGAGAAGCACTTGCTGTTGAGAAAAGAAATGAGAAAAATAGTATTGGTAGAGTTTAGAAGTACATAGGGGAACCATTCCTCCTACATTTTCCCACCAAGGCATCTATCTAGTAGACCGTCATCCATTCTCATGTCAAAGCCTACCTTGGACACCATGTCTCTATGTTGCTTTTATGCTCCATCTTTGTTATTGATATGTGTATAGCAACATGTCATGTATTATGTGTGTGGTCCCGTAGATGTAGATGAAAAATGTAGAGAGACGATGTGCTTGGGTGGCTCAGTCAGTTGAGCATCCAATTCTTGATTTCATCTCAGGTCATGATCTCATGGTTCAGGGTTTGAGCACCTCACTGGACCCTGTGCCGACAGTATGGAGCCTGCTTGGAATTCTCTCTCCCTTTCTCTCTGCCCCACCCCCCTTGCATGTGCGTGTGTACTCTATTATCTCTCAAAAATAAATAAGCTTTAAAAAAGTGTAGAGAGACATATTTTTTTTCTTTATGATATTCTGGACAAATCCCTTACCTTTCTAGCCCTGTGCTAATGTAGCACATTGCTGTCTCATTCAGAAAACGTTCGGTAAATTTAAACGACTAATTCCAGGCAACTATCTTAAAGAAAATGCAGGGGTCATGCATAGTTGGTCAGTCAGGGAAGTTGATGCTCATTTGTCAGGCCCCATACCTCCATAATGGAACTACTAAGTTGCATTTACCTTAGTTTCAATGTTTTCTTCATTTTATTTCTCACCCTGTAGTTGTATAAAGCAGACAAAATACTATTTTGAAAAGATATATATTTTCCTCTGCCTATCACATTCTTTCCCAGATACATAAAAAGGCTTAATTGTTTCAACTAGGTAGCTCCCAAATAGAAATTTATCTACATTTACACCTCATGGACATGTTATGATTAAACAAGTTTATTTTTAAATGCATTAAACATGAAATAAAGATTAGATGCAGATACATTTGGGACAATCCAGCACCTGCCCCAATGGGAAAATGCCTAGCTCCCTTCAGTGCTCTGACTTCTAATTTATTTTAACTTATTCTGGCCCATTTACAATGTTCCTCTCTTTCTTGAGCAGCTCCTTGGCCATGCCTAATCTCAACACTCTTTTGGTTTCCTTCATCTGGCCCCTTCCCTACAAACAGATGTTTAGGAAACAATCAGGGTTTCCAAGATTACAGAGACCTTAGATGCCTAAGGTGCCCCTAAGACATATATTTTAGATATCTTGATTTCTATAGGACTTTTAGTATTTTAATATTTTAAAGATTTTTTAATTTAATGATATTCTAAAACAATTAGACATATACTATGAAAAATTTAAAAATGACATTATAGCAGAATAATGTCATATAATTTCAGTGTCTCCATTAACATTATTGTCAGCATCCTGCTTGAGCCCAAGGAAGACCATATCTACACACATATATATATGATGCCATACACAGCTGAAAGTTGTTCAATGACTCGAACAGAGAATGCAGTGGCAGGATTCAATCATCACATGACACGCACAAAATACAAAACACAGCATGCTTTGTAACAAATACTGTGGTCACATTTTGCGCGCATTTCTTGAGCAGATACTCTTTGTGTATACCCCCATTAAATATGAGAATGGTAGGAAATATACAATGAAACACTGTTTGGTCAGCCATACTTTTAAAATTTTTTCACTATTGTCCTTTGGATACAGTATTAAATTTATTAGCTTGTAAAATAGCGGACCAATGGTGAAAATTTCTTGATTGCTAAAACAATAACAATAATTGCAATGACTTAGGTGATTGTCCACTGCTAAAACACAAAAGGCCCAAGATGATAGAAAATGAAGCTTCGGGGAAAGAAAACAGAATTCCCTAATTATTAACCCTAACTTAGGTAACAGATGCTCACCAGTGAAACACCATCCACTACTGTAATGTTTTTACGCTGGAGCATAAATGATTTTTTAGTTTTGTTTTTATTTAATTTTTTAAATTAAAATCTATAAGGTATGTAAGTACTGGTGAGTTTTATCACTTTTTGTTTGTATGTATCAAAGTTGCATCTGGAAACAAATACTTTAAGTTAACATAGGATATGTCAGAATTAATTTTATCCAAAAGGGAGCTACATGTTAAACGAGTTACTTAACTGCTCTGTATGGTTTTGCCCCACATAGAGAGTAAGAATTGTCTTGAAAAAAGATAATGGGGCAGGTAAGTGATGAATAGGTCATGAAGAATGACCAATGGGAGAAAGAAGCTTTATTTCTTGTCTTCTAAAAGCTGTTCTGACCTGCATGGAATTTGTGGTGTGTCCATGGATAGAAGCTGATGTTACCTGGAGCCTTATATGATTCTCGTAGAAGAGTTTCAGAAAACTATGCATACGAAGCAAAAACTGAAGCACATCTTTTGTACGAAATCAAACGTAATTTGTGCAGTCATCTCTAATAAACTCTGAAGTCAAGAACAACACCTATTTCTAATTTCGGAAATATTCCTTTCATGATTTTAGCCACATGTGGAGACCCAGGTGGTATAATGGAACTGAGATGACCTTAGGTAAAAAATGAAGAATGCTTTATTTCAGGAGCAAAGTTAACTTACAAACACAAGTGAAAATGCTTCCCAAGGAGCCTTCACATTTAGGGGGAAAAATAGAAGCATGCTATTACTTTAATTTTTTTTAAAACCAGAAATCGATTTGTTTCCTGTTTTTAGTGAGTAAAAGATCCATTTTTGAAAAACGCCTCGGGGGAGCTTTCCCAATTATATGAAATAGCAGTCTAGATAAGTTTTCAAAATAAATGAATAATAAAAATATAAATGTATCCAACTTTTGTTCTAGCTTAGATTTTTAATGGATAATACATATGTCAAAATTATATTATAGAAAGCAGTACAATTTTAGTAAAGAGCATTTATAATCCTGTTTTAGTCATTGGGAAGTAATTTAATGTTCTGAAATTTCCTTTCTGAAATCAAATTTCAGTTATAATCCAAACTTAGTTTAAGTTGTTTTACAAATAAATCTGCTGAGTTTTTGTTCATTTGATGAAAGCTGACTTGAGCCAAACATCACTTGAGCTCAGAGGTTTTCCGTTTATTATTCTGAAAAATTATTAGACATAGGTGATGATAGAGTTTCAGGGAGAATTATTAACTTTTTCTAGAACACTTCTTTATTACCAAATAATGAACACATTAAGTTACTTAGAAAACAAACTATTTTTTTTTAAGAAGTGAACTTTAATTCACATTTCCACAAAGAAAGAAATTATTTCTCTTGAAAAGAAACAGGTCTCTTGGGAATGTAACTCCATAGAAAAGTGTTCAAGGTGTAAGTACAATAAAATGGCTGGAAGGTCTAAATCATTTTAAAACTGGTGAAAATCACTGATGCCTCAAAACTCAGTCACTGTTATTGGTGACAGGTAAAGCAGAAGCATTTCAGATTAGTAAAGGGAAGAAAAAAGATTGAATAGGGGCTGTGTGGAATAAAAAAAGGAAGCAAGAGAAAAAAAGCACTTCATGATAAGTTTGTAATCTGTGGTTTCGCTGTAAATTGCTCAGAGTTAGAACTGAACATTCGTGGCTAGCTATAGTTCAATCCTTAATCGGTGATCAAATTTTACTTGATTAAAACAATAGAAAGAGTCCAGAAAGAAAGAAGCAAATCACAAAGGATTTGGGAGCTCTCAATAATGCTTCCTTAAATTACTGTGGTGAGAAACGGAGGAAAATAACACACCATTTCTGCACACCACGGATGTGCCTTAATCTCATAACTTTGGTTATTCAATCTATATGACGTTTTACTTAATGTAACCTTTTCAGAGCCTTGCACTTCATCAAAATCTTGCAAATAAAATGAATATTTTATTTGGGGGAAATCAAGAGCTATGCGTATTAAAGTACTGGTTTTATTCTCATTCTTACAGAAAAGAAAAATCAATGTTTTCATACATACCATAGTAACACACCCACCCGGATGTTTGCTCCCAACTGTTGTCAAGGAGACCAAAGACGGTCACACCTGTAATAGTAGAAACACAAACTGAAACTGCATTGGAGATCTTGAAAAGTAGGACTCTCTCCATTATTCTCATATCTTTCTAAAAATTTTTTAATGTTTATTTATTTTGAGAGAGAGAACAAGTGGAGGGGGGGCAGAGAGAGGGGGGGAGAGAGAGAATCCCGAGTAGGCTCCACGCTGTCAGTGCAGAGCCGGATGTGGGGCTTGATCTCAGGAACTGTGAGATCATAACCTGAGCCAATGCACTGAGAGTCAGACATGTGAACAACTCAGCCACCCAAATGCCCCCATTATGTGCAGTTTTTCTTTTCTCCCAGACAGCAGAACTAGTCTGCGTCACTATTTATTCAGATAAATAAATCTTGTTCCATTCCTTGTACATAAAGTATTAAAAATCCTCCCCAAACCTTTAGAATTAAAACAGATATGGACTGAATCACTTATGCAGAACCTGTCACAAAATAGAAATTCAATAAATGCATGTTGTAACACTTTGTGAATTTATTTTTATAGTTTTATGTACATTTAGGTGAGTATATAGTTTTGATGAGTGTCTCCATATCTCTAAATAACATGACTATGTTGCTTATATTAATTCTTGATTTTTTCAATATCTAACATTATTTAGGAGCTTTCCATTCCATCGTAGGAAAATATAAACTTTGTTTTCTTTCATTCCTGTGATTCTATTATATAAACTTTTCCGATTACCTGTTCTCTGTGTCTTTTTATACACACATACATATAAAGACATTAATAAATATAATATGTAATATATGACATATAAATATATGTATTATATAAAGAATTCTGGGGGCACCTGTGTGGCTCAGTCAGTTAAGCGTCCGACTTCGGCCTAGGTCATGATCTCACAGTTTGTGGGTTCAAGCCCCACATCGGGCTCTGTGCTGACAGCTCAGAGCCTGGAGCCTGCTTCCAATGCTGTGTCTCCTTCTCTCTCTGCCCCTCCCTTGCTCATGCTCTGTCTCTCTCTCTCTCTCTCAAAAATAAATAAACATTAAAAAAAAGAATTCTTGTTAAATCAATATTTCCTTTTATATCCATTTGTAAATAAAATGCAAAATATTTTACTTTATACATTTTTATTATATATAAAATGATAACATCGTTTTAATATCATATTAATATTCTGTATATGATTCATTCAATCCTAAATCCACCAGTTGCCTAACTGTCTTCTCAATGTGTTCAGATAAGACAGATATTTTTATCAATCTCTTCTAGGACTTTTTAACTTGACTCAGTATGGGCTGGATTCTCACTTTGCTTATTAGACAGCTATTATGTTATATTATCACTTTACCATTATCCTGGATATATTGTTTTACTCTTATGTTAAATACCTTGGCTTCTAATGCGCATATCTTCCTTCATCTTGAATTATCTTTTCCTTTTAAAACAATGTTTTAGAGAGAGAGTGAGAGCGTGAGCAGGGGAGAGGGGCAGAAGGAGAGAGAGAGAATCCCAAGCAGGCTCCACACACCCAGCACAGCGCCTGATACAGGGTTCAATCCCACAACCCTGAGATCATGACTGGAGCCAGAATCAAGTGTCCAAGGCCCAGCTCACTGAGCCACCCAGGCAGCCCTTACCTTTTCCTTTTAAAGGACTACACACCCTAGTAGCTTGCAGAGAAACAGTGCATGGGAAGTAATTTATGTGTGTGTGTGTGTGTGTGTGTGTGTGTGTGTGTGTATGCGCGTGTGTGCATATCCGAAAATGGCTTTATTTGATTCTCAAAATACTAAGTTTGACTTGGTATTGAAATCTAGATGAAAATTTATTTCATTCCGAATTTTCAAGATGCCTGTGTAGTTTTCCATGTTACTACAGAGAAATTAGAGGCCAACACCATTTCTAATATTCTTTTGTATGTTGCCTGGTGATTTCAGTGAAAAGTTGTAGGACCTTTTCTTGTTCTCAATGTCATGTCTTGGTGTGAGTGTATTGTCATCTATTGAGCTGGAAATACAGCTGCAAACAGTGCAAATTTTTAATCTAGAAACTGGTGTTCTTTGATTTGGAAAACATTTGTTGAATTATTTCCCTTTCATGTTTTTTGTTTTCACCTACTGGAATTCATTATTTGGATGTTGGAATTCCAGGACTGATCTGGGAATCTAATTTTATTTTATATTACTTTATTTTTATTATTGTTGGAATTTTAAAACTGTTTTTGATTTACAAGAAAATTGTGAAGATAGTACAGAGAATTCCCTCACATCCCACACCCAGATTGCTCTAATATTAACATTTACATTAGTAAATGAGTAACAAATAGTACATTTGTTACAGTTAACAGAATAATATTGATGCATTATTATTAACTAAAAATCCATCATTTATTCAGATTTCCTAGTTTTTACCTAATACCTTTTTTCTGTTCTAGAATCCTATCCTACCCAGAATTCCACATTATATTTAATGAGCATACCTCTGTAAGCTTTACAATTTCTCAGACTTCCCACATTTTTGATGACCTTGACTATTTAAAAAAAAATATTGATCAGCTATTTTGTAGTATGTTTATCAACTGGAACTTGTTTGAGTTTGTTTCTTGAGATAAGAATGCAGTTTTGGATTTGAGGGAGGAAAACCACAAAGATAAAATGCCATTTTCAGTGTTATCGTATCAAGAGTACATGCTATCAATGACTTATTACTGTTGATGTGAACCTTGTTCATCTGAGATAGTTTTGTCACATTTCTGCCCTTTCTTTTCTTTCCATTTTGTGAGGTCTGGAAGAAAGTCATATGTGTAAGAGCACTCAGGGAATGGGGAATTATGTTGTACTTCCTTGTGAGTAGGGTGTCTACATAAATTATTTGACACTTCCTGATTTCAAGCTATATTATAAAGCTATTGTAGTCAAAACAGTATAGTGCTGGCATTAAAAATAAGCAGATAGATCAGTGGGACAAAATTGAGACCTCAGAAATAAACCCACATATATACAGTTAAGTAATAATATTTGGCAAAAGAGCCAAGAATATTTAATGGAGAAAAGACAGTCTCTTCAATAATTGATGCTGCAATAATCAGATATTCACATATAAAAGAATGAAGATAGACCCTTATACCATTCACAAAATGACTCAAAATGGATTAAAAGCTTAAATGTTAGACCTGAAATCATGAAATTCCTAGAAGGAAGCATAGGGAAAAAATCTCTTTGACATGAGTCTTGGCAATGATTTTTTGGATATGATACCGAAAGCACAAGTAGAAAAATAAAAAATGACTGGGACTACTTCAAACTAAAGAACTTCTGCAAAATGAAAGAAATCTCAACAAAGTGATAAGACAACCTACAGAATAGAAAAAAAATTGCTAACCACATGTTCAATAAGGGATTAATATCCAAAATATAAGAAGAACTCATACAACTAACTCAACAGCAACAATCCAAATAATCTAATTTTTAAAATGGGCAAAGGCCCTGAATAGACATTTTTCCAAAGAAGATTTATGGATCGTCAACAGATACATGGAAAGATGTTCAGCATCATTAGTCATTAGGCGAAATGCAACTCAAAATCACTGAGATATCACCTCATGCTTGTTAGAATGGCCATCATCAAAAAGACAGGTGATGTTGTGATCAAAATGCTGGCATGGATGTTGAGAAAAGGGGACAATTTTGTACTCTTGGTGGGATTGTAAATTGGTATAGTCACTATGGAAAACAGTATGGAAGATCCTCATAAAATTAAAACTAAAATTACAATAGGATCTAACAATTCCACTTCTGGGAATATATCCAAGGAAATGGTAACTAACTTTAAAAGATATCTGCACCTCAATGTTCAAAGCACCATTATTTACAATAGCCTAGACATGGAACCAACATAAGTGTCTATCGATGGATGGGTGGATAAAGAAATTATGTATATAATATATATGTGATGAAGTATGAAGATATTCTACCATTTGTGACAACATAGATGGCCCTTGAGGGGACATTATGCTAATTGAAATAAGCCAGACAGAGAAAGACAAAAATGGCATAATCTCACTTATATGTAAAATCTATAAAAAAAAAACCTCATAGAAATAAGATTTATGGTGATCAGAACTATAGGAAGAACTATAGGGAAAAATTAAAATTTTTTTCTATGTATTTTTATTGTATTTATTGTTTTTTTCATTGTATGATGGTGGATGTTAACCAAACTTCTTCTGTTAATCATTTCACAACATATGTAATTCAAACATTAATGATGTCCCCCGAACGTACACAAATTATACCTTAATAAAACTGAAAAATAATTATTCAGAATTTTTCTGCATGTGATGTTTATCTTTTTCCCCCATTAAATAATTTATTCAGTCATTTATTTATATCAGGACTCAGATGTTTACCTTCTACTTTGTGTGATAATCCAACACTACTTTATTTCTGTTTCTGAAATTGTTGCAACTTTGCACAATTTATGTGATTGTATTTTATTCAATTTACAAGTTCCTATTAGTCCAGGCTCAAGCTAAGAGCACCGTCTCCTAGGGCTTGCGCTCCTGGTAAGCTATGATTCTCTGTATTTTCCTGTTTCTCCAATTTTAAGCGTGTTAGCTTTCCATCACTTTAGTCCTCGCGCGGATCTACGAATTGGTGACTTTCAGCTTTTCAGAAAAAATTTTCAGTTTCTCTTGTGATGAGGGTAGGATTGATGCCTTTCAAGGTCTTTACATCTCTGATTAGAAAATGAAAATTGACTCTAGTTTTTTATATACATGTTGTCTCTATTCTTTTACTGGAGTTTTGGAAGGAGCAAAAGAGAACATGCATGTTCAGTTCATGGTTACCTGACAGTCTGTATTCATCTTTTATACTTCCTTTCGTCCCTTTCTTATTTTTCCTCCTTCCTCCTTCACTCTCTCCTTCCTTTCTCCCTCCCTTCCACCCTCTTTCTAATTTTCTGTTGCTAATAATAAATGGCCTTTGAATAGACAATAATGCTGCATAAAAAAAGTATCAGTCCAGCCATAGACATGTTGTTTCCCAACATATTCAGGCACAAAGTAAAACAAGCACTTTTAGCAGATTTTGATTTATACATTTTTGTAGCATATTGATTGCTCATAAATTATAATTTTAATAAACACATGACACCATTAACTCACTCAATCTTAAATGCTTTTGTTAAGCAAATCTGTGTTTGGCAACAATTGTCTGCTAAGAGATACAAATATTAATGTTCTAGATCAACGGTACTTCGAATCTTGGAAGGAAGACCTACCTACATAAATGTAATGAGATGGTGTTGTGATGAGAATGTGAGTAATAAGAATAAGGCAGTGTCTTATTCCAGCCATCATTCAATGGAGATAAATTTACAAAGGTGGAGCCATGTGAACTAGATATTTAAAGATAAAGATAAGCTCACCAAAGAGACAGAACAAGACCATTTTTCAAGAAGAAGGAAAAGAAAATCAGTTTAAGAGTTGAAGAGTATAGGAAAATAATTTCTTTGTAGAAAGGTAATATGCTGGTAGAAGATAAAGTTGGTAGGTCTCCTGAGATCAGATTATAAAGTTGTCTTTGAAATGCTAAGGAGTTTGAAATTTATCTGATAAGGCAGGGCACAGAGTCAAATATGATCAGTTTTGTTGTTGTTTACCTTATTTTTGTTAAGAATGGGAAATATGGATGTAGTGTAGCAACTGGATAGGAAGATAGAGAGGGTGGAGAAACCTAGGACACCAGTTAGGAGTTATTCATAAGCCTAGAACAAAACTGTGAGGATCTGAATAAAGGTAACCTTTTTAAGTGTGGTAGAACCATAGGAGAAGGGGCTGGAAGTGGACCTGAGATTCAGTTCTGACATAGAGCCAATAAGGCTTCGTAATGGATTCAGTGTGGACAGAATGAGGAATTTCTGAAATTTCCAGTTAGAATGACGAGGTGAATGGCAAGGCCATTAACCAAGATTGAACTAAAGGAAGAAGGTTTATGCAGCTGGGTTGGGTAGAAAATGAAGTTAAGAAGATGGTAATTATAAAAATATGAATGAATAAAAACAGTTAAAAAAAGGTTTAGGGGTGCTTGGGTGGCTCAGTCAGTAAGGTGTCTGACTCTTGATTTCGGCTCAGGTCATGATCTCAGGGGGGTGAGATTGAGCCCCTGCACTGGGCTCTGTGCTGGGCATGGAGCCCTGCTTAATTTTAAGATTCTCTTTCTCCCTTGCTCATCCCTCACTCATGCCCTCTCTCTCTGTGTCTCTCTCAAGAAAAAAAAAAAAACGTATGAAGCTTAAGAAACCATCAAAATAAATCCTTTCAATTCATTTGAAAAAATTCAAAAGAATTTTTAATCTGTTAATTCTTGAGTATCCATTCCTGGCATAAGAATCAATAGTTTTCCCTAAAGCTAATAAATAAAATCTTACTCCCCATCAGGCAGGATTCTATCTTCCATGGAATGCTACTTATTATACATGAATTTTAACTTATTTAGTTTTATTTCCTTCAGAACCTGGCTGAAGATCCAGAGTTAGTAGATGCTCTATAAATATTTGACTGAATTGAGATATAATATAACTTTAAGACATTTTTTTTGTCCATGAGAACAGCTATTAAGCAGAGGATGGTGACAGACAATGTGGGTTATTCTGGGACATTGGTCAATGTCAACTGAGAATGTGAACTTTATATATATTTTGTTATTGAATTATAATTAACATAGAGTATTATGTTAGTTTCAGATATGCGATATAATAATTCAACAATTCTGTACATTACTCAGTGCTCACCAAGATAAGTGTACTCTTAGTCCCCTTTGTCAATTCCATCCATAGGGATCCATCCCCCACCCATCTCCCCTCCCCTCCCCTCTTGCAACCTCCCGTTTGTTCTTTATATTTGAGTCTGTTTTTAAAAACAAATGCCATATGATTTCACTCATATGTGGAATTTAAGAAACAAAACAAATGAAAAAACAAAGCCAAAAAAGACAAAAAAAAAGACTAAAATACAGAGTACAAACTAAATATGTGAACTTTCAAGCGGCACCTAAACAGATGAGAGTTGGCTTTTACTGCAAATTGCAAGCAGGTCACAGTGAAGGGGGCAATCAGCCCAAAGTTCCCAAATTTGGAATTTCATGTGGATTGCTCGAAAGTTCATATTTCTCAGGTTCTAGGCCACAGACAGTGAGATTCTGATCACTAGGGGAGCCCGCAGTTTGTAATCACACAACTAGCCCAATGTTGATACAGAATTTGAATCGTTTGCTTGGTTTGGTAATGTGCTATGATTTTCTGGTCATATGTACATATGACCGGTGGTAAGTAAAATACAGTTCAACAGTTTTCTTTTCTGTAGAATTTTTCAGTTTTTAGTGTGTTAATTTCTTCATACATCTCCAAGACAGGGACAAAGCCTACTGCCTTTATCAAGTTGAGTTAATCATCTTCTTTTGCTGATTACCTAGTAGGTCGAGGGTTTTGGGGAAAAATTGGATTTGTGGTAGCTAGGTAGGGATCTAATTACTGAGACTAAGGTCTAATTTCAGACCGAATTATCAGGCAAGTTAATTTGGTACTAAGTCAAAGGAGTTACTGACCCAGGGCTCTCTGAAGTTTTCCCTCATAGAAGCCAAATGGATTGCAGTTTGGGGGTGTTGCTTATCACATCAACTTCCTGAATTATAGAGATCGTCAAAGGATGGGAAGCAAAGCATGTCCTAGGAACTGGGTGTTTGCCTACCTAATAACCTTAAATCTTAGTTTTTTTCCAAATTAGTACATTCAGATGGAATAAAGAGAATAAGGTTTTACACTATTAGTAAACACAGGGGTGCCTGGGTGGTTCAGTAGGTTAAGCGTCGGACTTCGACTCAGGTCGCAATCTCATGGTTCATGGGTTCAAGCCCCGCATCAGGCTGTGTGCTGACAGCTCAGAGCCTGGAGCCTGCCTCAGATTCTGTGTCTGCCTCTCTCCCCTGCTTGTGCTCTGTCTTTCTCTCTCAAAAATAAATAAACATTAAAAAAAAACCCAACACCTACAGGAATATGACATGAAAAATATGATTTATTCATAGGAAAAATGTTTTTCCAATTGTAGCAAACATAAACTATTAATTAACCTTAAATGCTGATATTACTTTTGGTATTACTCACAAATGATATCACATTATCATATTAGTATGTATCGATAAATAAAAAGGTGACTGTTTAGACCTATTTAATATACTAAATAATATACTAAAACTCTTAGGGTTTGAAATTATCTTTGATAAAGTTGAGAAAAATTAGAAGATTAAACTCTTAATCGATGAGCTTATTGCGTATTTTTTGGGCAAAGATAAATATTGTATAGTTAGTCATTTCATAATAACACCTATTTTAAGTCATTTCATAACAGTGTTCAAATCAACACAAATATTGTCTCACAGTGAATGAAGAATTTATAAACAGATCCAAATATTTTCTTTGTGTTTACCTTAGAACTGGCTACCAATAGAATTTATATAAGCAATAAAAATACCAATCTAAAGCCCACCCGATAAGCCATATTTTCCACTCCCCAAACCTGGTAAAAAGGTTTGGTATTAAATTTACTAAAAGTTGTCCCTGAAAATATGGAGATTAGATTTTATGCCATAGCCAAGACCACGAATGTACACTTGGTTATAATATCATATGACCTCATTACATAAATCCTTAGCATCTCTGTTTATCACTTAAAACAAAATCTTTGGAAAGAAAAACACATTTAAGGGTGAATAAAATATTATAACTATAAATACTCCTTTTTTGCATATATGGCTTAAGTTAAATATTGTCTTTTCTGGAATTGTTCTAATAAATTGATTTTAACGTTAGAATCTTAGTGTAAACTTGGCATATAGAAATAAAATCTTATAGCTGTGGTTATTTTTCTCATCACTCTACGTTATAAATTTCTAAAATGGAAACCATAGGACCTCTACAAGAAAAACGAGTTGCTAGAAATATGACCACAGGAAAAATGTTAGTAGCTTCAGTGTATGTTGTTTTCCCTGGAGGTAATACTTATTTGATAATGAAAATACATTAGAAAACCTATAATGTCATCAGAGGTAGGTAAAAGTAACATCTTTATATTGCTGAATAGAGCAATTTTATTTTTCACATATAACTTCTTTAAAATATATATTTTCATTCATCATCTCCTTTAGACATCATTTTTTTAAAAGCACAAAGCCAAAGTCAATGGAGTTAAGTGTTACTTGTGATAGCTTTAAAAAGCCAAATTAATTACAACTGACATATTAAACTATATTATTCACCGCTGTTTATTCATAGCAAATGTTGAAATTACCATGTAGTGAATATTCGTCATCCTTCTTGTTCTCTTCCCTCCTGTTTGTCACCCATCAGTTATTAAAAATACATATTTAAATATTAATAAAAAATTAAAACTAATGTATTTCTTTCACAGAGCAGGTTTTTAATAAATATTTTAAGTGAATGAATGAAAATTAAAAATCAATAATAAATCCCAATAAGGTATTTTGATTATTTAAAATATAAACAACCCAGAGATTATTACAGAGCCATAGTAAAGTCATACTATAATATGTAACTCTCAGGTTACCCTCCCTAACCTGAGGAGGAGTATAATGCATAAATACTGAAAGCTGAGGGGAAGAATTAACTATAATATGGAGTGGCATGTTGCAAAACTGGCCAAGCTTTTGTTAAAAGACGGAATTGGACAATGTACAAGATTTGTAGGGATAGCAAGGAAGCTAATGGGCTAATCTACATTGTGCTAAATTCCTTATTCAACCTTATGTGCTCTTTAATCCTCGTTTCCTTCCCATCTCTGTAGATTTATTAGTAGAAAAATTATACTTCTCTGGCCTTGCCTTCACCTGTTCTATTAGAATTCTACCATGACTTCCTATACTTAAATTATCTCCTATTCCAACTTACCTTGAAAACTTTTCCATTGTTGCTCATGGCCAAAGAAGCTGTTGTATTGCCAAGACCTTCGAAGGATACCGCTATGGTACTTGCTGTGGTCTATCAACGTTTTCTCAAGACTTTAGGTAGTGGATGATAAGGATTCTTGTATCTGTAGCAAACCTAGGGATATTAAATATCTTTAATTGATGAGGGTTTTCATATTGCTACAGATTCACATCAATGTCTCCTCAAGTCTGTTTGTTATATGTGACATCCAATATCCCGCCATTTGCATGGAAAGTAGTGCTTCTGATCACTGCAACGTGATGCCTTCTCTTATTCTTCCTTGTGTGTTTTGGTATAATAATTAATTTTCGGCGTTTCCTTGTTTATTCCTTTGCTTTATCACTCAGGCATGAATTCCTACAAGCTTGACCTGGGAGCAATATGGAACAGACATTATGCCATATTTCAGATTTACTGACTTTTTCTTCTTGGAATAACTTGATTTCCTGGACTCCATCTTTCTCTAGCACACAGTCCTGTTCAGGCAGCACCTCAATCTCTGTGTAAATAGAGCCCCAGCTGACCCAAAGGATGGGTTCTTCAGACATCCCGGTATATCTTGAGTCCTAAGGTGAATCGAAATGGCCCTCAACGCAAGAGCATCTGCTATGTATAAAATGCTCTCCAAAACCCAAATCAAATTAAGAAATCTTTTATTGCCATTTATTCCTTTCATTATTAGCAATTATCATACCACTCTAACTATAAAAGCATAATTCACTAAAAACACAATTATAATTTTAAGTAATGGCTAATTAGTAATGTATTTTAATACTGTAGTTTTGCTCACTTTCATTCATAATTAATCTTATTACAGTTCCCTTCTTCTGCCCATAAAGCTGTATGGCTAAAAACAAATATGGGCTAATATCTGTAAGCAGGAAGGACTAATTAATAGTACTTAATTAGGTTTTGGTGAGCACTTATTTTATCAGTGCTGATTTTTTTTGAGCTAAAACTTTTCCGTCTTTGTTCTCGCTATTCATCTTCTCCGTGTTTGAAAACCTAGCTATTAAATTCACATATGAGTTTCATTTTGACAGAGCTAAAGGATTCAGATAATTTTTCCACCTATGATCATGCAAATACATACTATTTACCTTTCCAGACTCTCTCCTCTTCCAACCTCTCTATGGGCGCAGGCTGGACAACATGATTATATTGAAGTGGTGCCTAAGAGAAGGTCCTTGACTTGGATTTAGCCAATTAAGCTAATTTCCCTGGCAGAAAATTGGGAGGAAGGAATGGAGTGAAGTCGGGGTAATTTATTCCTCTGGTTGGCTGTGTGATTGCTGCTTGCTGCTTATGTCTCTTGAAGACTGAAGGTACTGCTTCTCTCAAGATGGTCTTATATGCATATTTCTCTTCCAGTAGGTTCTAGCAACTTCTCGTTCCCTTGTCCCTTAGGGCTTATGGGTAATGACAACTTTTCTTTTTCTAGCCCTGAGTGACTGTTCTGTCCTTTGTAGTTCCTCTGTGTTCCAGCGACATTTTGTAAATAGTCCCTTTGCAAATGAACTCTTCCATTTTCCTTGGTTGAAGGTACAGTTTTTCTTATTGAGGCTCTGATGAATACACTAAACTAAGGCATAGGGTCTTAACATTAGTCCCAGATTATTAAATTTACATTAGAACTGTAAATCCCTAATTGATAAATACATGCTCGATGCACACATTAGTCTCTGTGGAGTTCTTAACTTCCCAGTGTACACTCGACACTTTCTTGATGCTGGAAGGAAAAGAAGGTGGTCATTGGAAGAGAAATATGATTAGAATTTGGTTTTTTCCAGCTGATTAAGGTTTTATAGTTAGTCACAATCGCGTAAAGATACTTTACATACCTGTTTGATTAGTGACTCTATTATGAGAGAATTCAAATTTAGATAGCCACTAATATTTAAGATAGCGTGTGTTTTGTTTTGTTTTTTTTTTTGAGAAATCTCCATTATCAGTGTCTTCAGTTCTTATGAGTTTCTTGCACCTCCTCTTGATGCCATGACTGAAATATGGATTTTGGCATCATTCTGTGCTCCTCTTTCTCATTATAGAAATCTAATCTAACCAACTGCAATACTTCATTGGTTCCAGATCCTGTTCTGGAACTTACTCTCCAACTCCTCTGCTAGCAACCTAGTTTAGGCAATCCAGAATACATTGTAAAACTGCAAATCTGATCACTGAACTCTCCTGAACACCATAAAAAATTTCTTTGCCCTTAGGATAAAATCCAAATGTCATTACTCTGATTGTAAGACCTAATGATTTCGTTCATAGCTATACCTTAGCTTCATTTCTCAAAATGTACATGTTAAGTTCCAGCCATATTGATTTCTTTCAATTTCCCATTCATTGCTATGCTTTCTCCTTAATGTGGGCCTTCACATTGGTCTGCAAATATCTTGCCACACTTGACTCCGATAATATATGTTCCCCTTGCAAAATCCTGAATTTGGTTGCAAGTCACTATGGAGTAGTGATCTATTGTTTACTCAAATATCCAGAGGTAAACAGGTCCACTTTGGGTTTCTGCCTCAACCAAGAACCCAAACTCTATCATTCTGTCTTTTCACATCATCACACTGTCTTCCATCCTGAAATTTGTTGCTCTCTGTTCACATGCTCCACACTCCAGTTCCAAGCATGAGACAGTGAACGATTGTATTCACAAACAGGAAGGACAGGGGTGTCAGTCTGTCCTTCCTGCTTGTGAATGACTCTTGGTTGTGGCTGAGGTCATGATCTCATGGTCGTGGGATTGAGACCTGCATAGGCCTCCATGCTGGGTGTGGCGCTTGCTTGAGATTTTCTCTCTTCTTCTGCCCCTCACCCTTCTCCAAAATAAAAAAATAATTAATTAAAAAATTAATATAAGAAGGGGGGAAGACAGCATGAGAAAGAGAATGCTTTCTCTTCATCTCTCTTACCTTTCTAGTATCAGGGATAAAACCTTTTCCTAGGTCTTCAGCTGACTTTCTTTTGTGGCTTGTTGACCAGAATGTGACATTTTGCCCACTGTTAACCAGTCACTTGCATAAGATTGCTGTGACTGGTTCCTATTAGTCATGATTCACTCTGTAGGACTAAATACAGTTAAGCCTGAATAAACATGGAGATCTTTAACAAGGAAGAACGAATGACTGAGTTAGCAGCCGGTGATGCCTGCTGAGTTGACTTTATCTCTGAAGCCTTCCTCCTGTTGTTGCAGGATTCCTCTCCAGGCTCCCCATCCTCTCAGTCTCTTCCTACTTTGGCTCTGTATTCCAGTTATACTGAACTTCTTTCTGTTTCTAGAATGTTCCATGTGCTCTTGGCATCCATACACTTTTGCACCTGATGCCTACAATAGTTTTCTTTCCCTTTGCCCAGCTAATGTCTCTTAATCTTTTAGGTTTCATCTGTGACATCATTAGCTTGGTCATTACGTTGCACACACATCAAGTAAAGAGACCTTCCCTGTAACTAGAGTTTCTCCCAATTGCAGATCCTGCTAGACTACACTGTCTATGTGCAATATTCTGATGTAAATTGAGAAGTCCTCTTCCTCCCTCATATTTGGATTGAGCCTGAGATCCCCTTCCTGTTTTGTCAATAAGGAGTTTGTCTCAGGAAAGGGATATTACAGTAGAGAGAAGTCTTTTGGGTTTGGGAGCTAGGGACCAAAGGAACTCAGAAGACAGAGTTGGAGTAAGGCTTCCATAGTTACTGACTGTCCAGAAATGATTCCCTGGAGGGGGCAGGAGGAGAGTTGCAGGGGAAGCCAGAGACAATGTGTGCTGACATGTGTTCCTACAAATGGAGTCATGAGCCCGGCAGCAGAGGGGACAACAGGTACTTCACAAGAGAGACCTTGCTTGGCAGACCTGAGACGTGGCAAGGCCTCAGTTTCCCCACATGAGGGTGTGGGGGTAGAGGAGTAGAAATGCCCATATGAAGTATCTAGGCAGGGGGATCTGAGGACCCTCACATAGTGAGGGGCTCTGAGTGACCTCTGAGTGGTCAGAGATTGGCATGGAAGGCTCAGGAGGCTCAGATGGCTCCAATAAGTGGCCTTTCATTCCAAGGGACATGGGAGCGACAAGGTGGCACTTGTGTATCTGAGGGGGCTGGCAAAGGGGCAGAGAGCCCAATAGGGCTATGTGATCAGAACAAGGTCCTCAGGGTGACAAGTGAGGATGGATGAAGGAATATTTAACAGAAGGATATCTCAGGAAATGCTGCTTGCTTAGGGGACAGTCGGGGCCAGAGCAGCCAGGTGATCCCTGGGCATCACATGAACTCCTGAGGACCCAGGCAGTCCTGGGAAAAGCAAGGAAAGCCCTAGGGAGACGGTGCTAAACTGCTTACATTTCTAGTAACTAATATAATGGGGACTTAAAAGAGAAATTAAATTATTATAGAAAAAAGTTATATGGCTGCTTATTGAGATTCTTTCCTGCAATAGCTTAGCACCTGCCTAAGTCATAGGGTCTCTGGACATAAGCCTGTACCTCTTGCAGTTACTACTTTAAAACCAGAACCTGGCACCGGACAGACAAATGCTTGAAAAGCATTGTGTGAACCAATCAGCAATAAGAGAGCATGGTGGTAGAGCGTAATTTGTAATGTTTTGCAGAGGTAGGGAGGATTGGACAAAAAGAAGTAACACTGTGGTTTAAATCTCCATTTAGTTTAGAAACAATATTCAGATTCTTCCCGCTGCAATGAATGTTATATCAAAATACCTTACAAGAAAAAAGTCACTTACACATCAAATGTGCTTGTGACACATGAAGTATGAATTCATACTTCAAAGAATATGCAAAAATTCTTCAGAAACCCACGATATGTGACTTACGTTGGGGGTTGTACACTCAAGCTTTTATGCAGATGTATATGTATATGTATTTTACAAATGCGTATGTAGTGTTGGAAATGAGACAATTACACTACATGCATTCATTCTTCACTGAATTTTAGGCTACAGGAATAAAATAACTTGAGTCGAAGATTAAGCTGTGGCTGAAATACCGTCATGTCTCCGATAAAAATTGAGCAAATTTCACAGTTTGAACAGAGTTGGATATTATGGAAAACCAGCAGCCTAGTAACCAAGAGCATGTAGGATTCCAATAAAATAATTCCTTGTTATAATCATTATGTACCTAGCCCTGCAGTTACCGTTTCTCTACCTTTCACCTGGAGGAAAACAAAAAATTCTAAGTTCCTGTTCAAAGTATTCCGAAAGAAAACTAACTCACCTGCTTCGAGTAAACTTGTTTCCAATCTGAAAACATTATATAATTTTATTGTGCTTCCCAAAATGAAGAAAAAGAACTCTGAAATAGAGGAGGAAAGCAAACAAGTAAAAGAGAGGAAGTAATCACACAGCATATTACAACTTCCCGGACGATGTTAGATTATTGTAGGAGAGCCTGCTGGTGAAATTATTGGTCTTTCACTGTTTTCTCTGCTAGTTTCAAATTTGGTTTGAGCCTCTAGGGAAATGAGTTTGAATGTCTCATCTCATTCCTAGAAGCAACAAATCTCAGGGAAAAAAAAAATCAGTTCGGTTCTCGAAAGGAATTTGCACGGGATGGAAAACTATGGAAGGCGGGCAGTGTGTTCAGGGCTGTCTTGCATCCAGGTCTGGTGGGGCCTAGGTCTGTGCCTGTGTGAGTCTTTGAAACAACTAATTAGCTCCTCGGAGCCTCTTCCTCTCCTCATAGATTCATGGGAAGTCTTCCCTTCAGCTGGGCTGGCACATGCCAGTCTGGTGTGCGCCTTCTCCCGAGTTACTGCTTCCCTCAGAGAGAATGAGCGATGTTTAGCAAACTAAAACAAGACTGGGGTGGATGATGGGAAAGAATGCTTGTGAGCTGCTAAGCAGCGATGGCCCGCCTTGTCGCTGCTGTCCTTCCTATCCTCCCGAAGGGTCTGGAAGGGGGCTCCAGTGTGTGTCCAGCCATATTTTAATTGTTTTATAACTGTTACTTCATTGAAATGTATGCAGAGCATCCCCATGAGATAAGATACTACTGTGTCTTTGCCTCGTTTTTCAGCTGAGAGGAAAAGTGATTCTCCCACTTAATGCAGGGTCAAATAAGAGCCGGCCTGCTCCCTCCTGGGCCAGACGTCTCTCATGAGACCATGCTGTAAGGTAGGGTTATTTGCACTGATTCACCAAAGAAGCCAAATATGTAGAATGTAAGTTAAAAGCCAATGATGCATTGCCTACTATGATATATTGCAGTAGCGCTGTACACGCATTAATGTTAATAAAAAGAATGAGATGGCAAGGTGTCTGTGTGTGTTTGGGATTCGTTTGTGTAAGCCCAGCTTTTCAGCATCAGGTCAGGGCTAGGAGGGGTGTTCAGCCAGGAGCTCAGGAATACCCAAGGACGGTCATACTTGTAGTATAATTATCCAACCAAACAAGACTACTCAGCGCCGGTATTTCTTTCTTCAATTATGTAATTGAATTGTGTTTGAACATTGGCTCCCAAAGCCTGAGCTGTGGTCAATTATTGAAACAAGAAAACGCACAGAGAAATACATTTTTGTTAAAAGAACAAAATATTTCCCATCAATTTGCGAAGTATCAGCTGAGCCTTGGAATGAATAAAAAATGTGAAACATTCCTCAAGCCAGTCACATCTGAGCCGTGTCACCCATGGACAATATCCTTTTGTTGCCTATAAATCATTGCTCCATCCTAATAAGGAAATGACTCTGGGTATAATGCTATGTCTCCCCCCGCTTCTTGGTAATGAGCGTATTAGTCTGATACAAAAGGAAAATCTGTTTCATATTCTTTTTCTGGCATGAAGCTATAAACAAGCACTCCAGTACAACTTCTAAAGAACTTAGCAAAACTTCTGTGTTTTGGAATGTGCAACATTTCTGAGTCATTACATTCCACTGAACTTTTGCAGAGTAGTGTAAGGAGCATATTTTAGTCCTAAAGCTATTTAAACAGCATAGGTCTACTCAGTCTGTCCTGACCTTGAGTCACCCCCAAAGACTTGCTTCCTCTCTGTGTCTGATAAGCAGTTGGCAAGAAGGTTGTGGAAGATGTCAGAGGAACTGTTGTACCCTGGAATCTCATTAGCTCTGGTGTCCTCTGAGCCAAAGTATCTTTCACGTTATCATAATGATTCTTTGATGGTAGGAGAGCCCTTGAAGGTCACCTATGGAAGCAAGCATTTATGGTAATATGTTTGTAAATATAGAAACCATATAATCCTCAGGGCACACACACGTATTGTAACTTTCTATTATCTTTGCTAAGAACTATTACCATTATTTCAGCCTTATAAGAGTTGTAGCAGGCTATAAAGTGATGGGCCAATGGAAGTCCCATCCTTCTAGAGGATAACAGTCACACAAAAGAAACTATAAGGTCAAGAATGAATGATGACGCAGGAATGCCGTGATTAACTCTGCTGAGCACGGAGGAGCTAGGCACCTTGACATGGGAGTCCAGCCTCAGGGGATGTTTTTCTGCAACAAGGAAACTACTTCCTGCAGAGAACTCCCACAATTTGTTCTGAGGGTGCTCTATTCTGCCTTTTGCAGCGAAGACTCCACATTCAGAAAGGAAGAAGCTTCCTTGTGGTAGTTGCTTTAGCTGAGTTAAGGATATCGCTTAGCTTGGACTGCTGTAAGAAAATATGGTAGCCCAAGGGGCTCAAACAACAGAGATTTATTTCTCACAGTTCTGGAGGTTGAAAGGTCCAAGGTCAAGGGGCCAGCAGATCCAGTTCTCCATGAAGGCTGTGTTCCCGGCTTTCAGAATATTGACTTCTCTGGGTGCTCATGTGGCCTCTTTGGGAGTAGGTGGAAAGGGAGAGAGGGTGGGTGTATCTTCTCCTCATCACCTTATTTAAACCTGAGCATCTACCAAAGGCTCCATTTCCCATTGCACTGGGGATTAGGGCTTCAATATACGGATTTCATGGAGATGCAGGTTAGTCCACAACAGGTGTGGTGAGCTTTGTCTCACAGAAGGACCCTATCTGTCACTGCTCCCTCCTTTTAGATACAGCACTCCCACTGACACAGCACATTCCACTTAGCTGGGCATTGGGATTCTGGATAGTTACAAAAAACAAAAAACAAGAGTTTTATAGAAGATTTCTAAGTTGATGTTGCTAACTCTCCTTCTAAAGAGTTTAGGACTAATTTCATGCCTGTCACAGGGAGAAAGCTGCACCAACTCTATCACCTTCTACTTCACAGAATAAGCGGGTCCTGATAAGATTGCTGGAATCAGGTGAGCATGGGCACTGAAAGGTCTTTAAAATAGCACAGGCCAGTTTGATAACTTGCCAAGGACAAGTTTTGTGATGATGACAGATGGCTTCACACCCCAAGAGATACGCTATGGCTTCATTTACAAATATTAGACTCATCATTGTCAACATGGCAGAATGAGTAGCATTACTTGGGTTTTCATCTAATCACATTGAGCAGAAGAAAAAGCAAACATTATTATAGACTTTAAAACATAGAAATATCACACACCAAAAACATTTGCTAAGCAACCTGTTGGCCCAGGCCTAAGCTCTATGAGTCTCTGGATAGTATATCTAACTTTTATTTTTTAAAACTCTATAATGTATTAGAATTGGAAAGGAACAATGTCATCCAAGTTAGAGTCCTGGATTTTGCCTTGACACACTGACTCTCTGACCTTGGAGCTGAGTTGTTCAGGGGAACCTGGTAGGAGGGGGCCAGCTGGTGGAGAGTCTCCAGCTGCTTTCCCTTCAGATGCTTCTCAATGTTCATGCTGAGGCCTCAGGTGCTCCAGGCAGCTTCCAGTCAATGAATGTCCACAGGGGGACTCCTTGATTTGGCCATTTTGTCCCAATGGTGGAATGCTCAAACTAATAATCTTTGTTCTGGGTTCCCCCATCAACCCGGCCAAAAATGTCTTGGGGCCCCCCTTGCAGTTTGGAACTATTCTTCCCTAATCCTTTCTTCCATCTCTTTCATTTCATGGAAGTCAGGCCCACATTCCAACTTGAAGGCTCTACCCACCTACTCCTGCTCCCTTTCATCCCTATCTTTCACAAGTTTTCCCCTCAGTGAGGGTTTGCACATCTAATTTGGTCTTGAGGTGTACTTCTCAGAGGAACTGATGCCCTCCCCAGGTACCATTGGCTCAGTCTTCTTCTTGACTCTGCCTCACATCATTCTGGGTTGGTTGGTTTGTTTGTCTCTCAGGGCCTTTTGAGACCAAGGACCTGGATAGTGTCTTAGTCAGCTCTGACTGCTATAATAAAATACCATAGACTGGGTGTTTTGAACAACAGAAATTTGTTTTCTCAAGTTCTAAAGGCTGAGTCGAAGATCAAGATGTCAACAGAATTGGTTTTTGGTGAGACATTTCTCCTTGGCTGGCAGACAATACTTCATCCCTGGGTCCTTCCATAGCCTTTTTCCTGCGCATGCATATGGAGAACGAGAGAGCTTTGGTAGCTCTAACTCTTATTATAAGGATAGAAGTCTTATAGGATTAGAGTTTCACCTTCATGACCTCATTTAACCTTAATTACTTCCTTAAAGTCCCCATCTCTAAATACAGTCACATTGGGGATTAGAGCTCCAACATATGAATTTTGAGGGGACACCATTCAATACATCACAAGTAGGTCTACACAGCGGAGGTTCCCATCTTAACTGAATTGTAATGAGCCACATGGTTTTGGAAAGGGCATTTTCACTCTCCTGGCCACAGTCAAATAATAAGATAGAGTCGGATAACAAGCCTATGAGCACTAAGAGGAAATACTCTTCCAGAACTCAAGCTCCCAAAAGAGAAAACTAGTGTGGTTACATAATTTTCTCCATTTAAGCAGGGCTGAGAATAACCTGCGTGAGCTACTGGTCAAGTGAACAAAGTTCTTGCAGCGTTGAAAGCCCACCTCCTTCTTGTCGCAATGGAACACTATGAATTCCATTGTGAACAGAGCATTTTTGTTTCTTGAATTCTCTCCAGTGTATTGCCATGCACAGTAGTTGTTGTTGTTGGGTGATGGACTATTAAAACTAGTTGTGTGTGTGGTTTTTCTTTTTTAATAAAATAGGTTGCCTATCCAATGTCATGAAACAATGTTAATGGGTTAATCTTTGCTCAAAGATGAAGAGATGTTAAAAACTAATGCAGGTGTCATATTTACCTGGCTACTGATACCACGCTTTTGTTGAGAATGTGGATAGCAAAATATGTGTTCAGGATGAAGTGTGTACTCTGTAAGTGGCTACTGAATGAATAAAAACTGAGTGGTGAGTGAAATACAGTGAGAGCTTTTATATTTTAGATAAAAACCGGAAGAGACTCAGGACTTTAGATGTAGGAGTAACTGTCACAATGTTTAATACATACACATTGATTGCTTTTCAATTTTTAATTGCAGTTACACGATGTCTTTATCCATTGTCAATTTAATTCCATGCCTTTGCCTAGATTTATTAACTCCATGATTGCTAAAAAAAAATTAAGTAATTAGAACATTTCCTTTGTGGTCCAAATGGTCTATTTCACCATCTTGCTACTCATTCCTGTATACAATCCTCAGAATATAAAATCTCAATAAAGGATCCCATTAATTAATGTAACATGCAAGTAATTATATTCTTTCTGTTTCTAGCAATATATAATCTATGTGTCCAGAGAATTAGACAACTTAATAGCTAGAAACAGTAAACTTGAAATGGGAAATGAAAATAAAATGTTCTTTTTCTCAGATCTGAATCTTTTTCTTATTATGATCTCAATTGCTTTATATTAAGACAGAAAGCAAGGCTGGGTAAGAGGGAATAGGTAATAGTTTCCAACACAATTGAATACAATGTTGAGAGTGGCCTCCATTTCCTTTCATGTGGGAGACCAATCACGGAAAACTGGTTAGGTAAAGACAGACCCTGAAAGCGCCCCTTTTCTCTTAAAATGGCATTTGAAGGCAGCGGATGATTCAGATGGAGGAGAATCCTTAGGACCGTATGATGAATCACTCCAAATGTCCCCCTCTTTTCACTGGAGCCACTGTGGAAAGCTTTCTCTAGTAGGAGTAATGCCAAAAGAAAGAAAGTAAATGAAACTATTTCTAATGTGTTTTGGTATTGTAAACATACATGCATTATATTCAAACGCTCAGGATAACTTACTTACTGCACAAGCCAATTAGATCATCTGCAATCACATGTGGAAAGAGCTCAGGCTAATCTAATCAGTTCAGGGATGTTCCATTTATTTCGGTGTTTCTGATGCCTTTATAATATTACAAACTGATCTGTAAACATGCTCTCCAGTGAGGAGAGCTCCTGCTCTTAGAAACAGAACTTCAGCAGAATTCAGTTTGTTGCAATGCAATCTTGTCATGGTTCTCAAATTTGGAATTAAAAAAATTATTTTTATTGAAGAATGGCTGTCATACAAGAGGGTGGACATAATTAATGTCTACAATTTGCTAAGTTTGGAGAGAAGTGTACACCTGTGAAAACATCACTACACTCTAGGTTACTAATATATCCATCACATCAAAAATTTTTCTTCTATCCTCCATTCATTGTTGTTGCTATTTTGGTTATTAGTTTATGATGATAATACTTAACCTAAGATCTATCCTCTTAGCAGATTTTTAAATATGCAATGCAGTATTGTTTACTAAGTTCTATACTGTCTACTAGAATTCATTCATGTAGTATAACTGAACCCTTTACTTTGAACCCTTTGGCCAATACCTCCCTGTTTACACTCCCTCCAGCTTCTGGCTACCACCATTCCACTCTCTGCTTTTGAGTTTGACAATTTTAGATTCCTCCTTGAATAGCATCATTGTATTATTTGTCCTTCTGTGTCTGGTTTACCTCACTTAGCATAGTGTCCTTTGGGTTTATCCATGTTGTCACAAATGACAGGATTTCCTTCTTCTTTAAGGCTGAATAATATTCCATTGTACTTATATACCACATTTGCTTTATTCATTTATCCACTGAGAGACATTTAAGTTTCTTTCATGTCTTGGCTTTAGTGAACATGGAATGCAAGTATCTATTCAAAGTTCTAATTCCTTTGGAATATAGATCTAGAAGTTGAATTGCTAGGTCATATGGTAAAGTTCTTTAATTTTTTTAATGTTTATTTATTCTTGAGGGAGCGAGACAGTGGGGGAGGGACAGAGAGAGAGGGAGACACAGAATTCAAAGCAGGCTCCAGATTCCGAGCTGTCAGCACAGAGCCCAACGCAGGGCTCAGACTCACCAACGGTGAGATCATGACCAGAGCCAAAGTCAGACACTCAACTGACTGAGCCACCCAGGTGCCCTGGTAAAGTTCTATTTTTAACTTTTTGAGCAAACTCCATACTTTTCTCCAGATTGCCTACACCAACATACATTCCCATCAACAGTGTACAAAGGTTCCTTCTTCTCCACATCCTTGCCAACACTTGTTATCTTTTGTTCTTGTTGTTTTTGATAGTAGCCATCTTAACCGGTGTGAGATGTTATTTCATTGTGGTTTTGATTTGCATTTCCATGGCAACCAAAGGGAAAAAATGACAAGCGGGATTACATCAAAGTAAAAGGTTTCTGCAGAGGGAGGGTAACCATCAATGAAATGAAAAATGGTAGAAAATGTTTGGAAGCCATATATTTGATGAAGGGTTAATATGCAAAATATATAAGGAATTCTTACAATTCAGTAACAAACAAACAAATTGACTAAAAACCCCAAAGAATGGGAAAAGAAACGGTAGAGAAGTTTCTCCAGAGAAAACATCTAAAGGTCAACAGGTATAGGGAAAGGTACTCAACATTACTAATCACCAGGGAAATGGGATAAAAAAAACAACTCTTACGAAATGATTTCTCTCTAGAAAGTGTAACATTAGTTCATTACGTAACTAAAAATGTGGGCTTTGGTTTTCAGATTTCATGGCACTTTTATGACCATTTGACACTATTTTCTACATGATTCTTAAGGAAAATAGGAAGACGGTTGTGGGGAGGAAAAAAAAGTTACACATTCTATAAGCTCAGCAATAGTGGTAGGTACTCAGCCCAGATCCGCTGCTGTCTAGATGCTGTGAAACCCTCTCTGTAGAAAGGATTGGGGTGGGGGTGCCTGGGTGGCTCAGTCAGTTGGGCGTCTGACTTCAGATCAGGTCATGATCTTGCGGTGTGTGGGTTCAAGCCCTGCATCGGACTCTGTGCTGACAGCTCACAGCCTGGAGCCTGCTTTGGATTCTGTGTCTCATTCTCTCTCTGTCCCTCCCCCACTCACGCTCTGTCTCTCTCACTCTCAAAAATGAATAAATGTTTTAAAAAGAAGGATTGGAGTAAATCTTCCCTCCAGAATACTTTCAATGGCCAGTATCTGTAGCTCTTAGGAGGTGTTCCTCAGGCGGCTGGACCCACTTTATTTGCAGGGGCAGAATTGAAAGCTAAGCACAGTCAGTCTCTGAGTAGAGGACCACTCACGTTTTGACTCTTTGTCAAAGCTACTTTACCATCACTTCCTTCCCACCACTACCAATCCTTTCCGGGGCCTTAGGGGAAGAAAGCTCCTAGAAGTTAAAATTTTTTTTTACATGGAGAGCCTGGTTTTCAAGATCATGTTTTTCATTCCCAGGCCATGACACTTTAATTAGGTAGCCTAAGGGGTTGTGCAGAGCTTTTGGTTGGGCTAAGAATCAGGTAGGAAATTCAATTTCTAATTCCATAAATCTGGCCTTTTCCTTTGGCTTTACAATTAAGAGGAAAGAATCACCATTTAAATATGAATCTTAGATTGTGGTCATCTGTTTTTGCAATATATTCTATATGACAAAATAATTACATAGTAATATTTGTTAAGAAATGAAACATTACAGGGGCACCTAGGTGGCTCAGTCGGCTAAGTGGCCGACTTCAGCTCAGGTCATGATCTTGCAGTCTGTGAGTTCGAGCCCCGCAACTGGGCTCTGTGCTGACAGCTCAGAGCCTGGAACCTGCTTCCGATTCTCTGTCTCCCTCTCTCTCTGCCCCTCCGCTACTTGCTCTCTGTCTGTCTCTCAAAAATAATAAACATTAAAAAAAAAAGAAATGAAGCATTACAGAAAATAGGAATAATATTGTTTTGGCAGGATTAAATTTCTTTTTAAAAACTCTTTTAGGCTAAATTATAGAACTTTTAAAGGCCAATTTATAAGTCACTGGTTTTCTAGACAGCTGCATGAACTACAGGCCTTTTGAAGCTTTGTCTAATACACCAGTGTCAGGGCGGTGAAAAGAGAAGATTCGTGTTCACACAGTAGAGTCTATAATGACATTGAGCATTTGCTTAAATTTTTTTATTCAGGAAGGCAATAATACTTGGAAATGAAATAGTACATTATTTATTAAACCCACAATATCAGTTCAATAAAGATCTGGAGGGAAAAATAAAAAGTTGCAAATCTAAAAACATAGATTAATACTCGAAAAAATTTTAAAGATATAAACCCCTATAAACATAATCAAATGTCAGAAGCAGTAATGAATAAATTTGCGTTGCTTAGGACAGTAAAACGTTATTATATAGAGAGCTCATAAAATGCTTGTCCCACATTGTATTCAAAGCACCTCAGGAACAAAGAGACGTCATAAAGATGTCCCCCTATAAATGCCAGCTAATAGGTGAGCCTCAATGAAATGTGGATGCAGCATCGAAGAAACTTTGTAGTTAGATAACAGTAATAAGTATAATAATCTTTACTCTTCAAAGTGGCTCATGGAAATTCACAGGAGGCGAAAGCTGATATAGAACAACAACATACTCTCTCACATGTATATGAAAATTGTCATAATGTCAACAGAAAATAAATATATTAAAATACTTTCATGAAAGAAAGTTAATTTGAAGAGTAGCAGCAAGTGCAATAATAATAGCAAAATAAGTTCCCTTAAATCCTATCTTAATGTGCTTTTTCACACAACATTGACTCAATGACTTCCCACAAGTAATCACTAAAGGATAAAATCAAATTAATCATAGGATAAAAGGGATGGAAGTGATCTCAGAAGTTACTAATATAAGATTTCATGTGCTGTTCATGTCTTTTTTATTACATAAATATTTCACTCATTCTATTGAAAATATAACAACAATCATTGACTATAACTATACGCAAGGAGTTAGCACTAGGTCTAAATCCTGAAGATCAGAGATGAATAAATCTTTCAAGAGGTGCTGGACAAATACAAAAGACATATATAAACACACATGCTCACCATGGAATGGCATTCATTCCAAAAAGAAAAAAAAAGAAAAAGAACAATAAAAAAAAAAAAAAACAGAGAGAGAGAGAATGAGAGAGAGAGAGAAGGAGGAGAGAGAGATGAGGTAGTGTGGTTGACTGGAAGGTAGGACAGTTGGGATTTGGGGGTTATAAGGCTGAAAAGGAAGGAACACTAATATCTTTCATTAACATAGATGCAAAAATCCTCAACAAATTGCTAGTGAATTGAATGCAAAGAAAACCTGAAAATCATTATATACACCTTGAGCCAAAGTGGAATTTATCCCAGGTATGCAAGGTTGGTTTAATATTTGAAAATCGATTACTGTAATCCATCACCTCAAGAGACTGGAAAAGAAAAAAATGAAGGCAGAGATTTGAGAGCTCTTTGGAAGGAAAGGCTGACACCCTTGGGAGCCGAAAGGGTGGGAGAATGAGAAATCAAGGATGGTATCAAGACTTCTATTTGGATGAAAACTTTCAGGATAGTTTGTTTTTTCAAGAGAAAATTACAAGAGGAGGAAATGTTTATATTGGATGGTGATGGAAACGGTTGGTAAGTTGACACTGAATTCAGTTTACACTCCTGCTTTAGAAGCATATACTAAAATTCACCTCCCTTTTGAATTTAGGCTTCATAAGACATCTTAGAAAAAGTTAAATAAATCAAAAATCCTTGGGGCGCCTGGGTGGCCTAGTCGGCTAAGCGTCCGACTTCGGCTCAGGTCATGATCTAGCGGTTTGTGGGTTTGAGCCCCGAGTCAGGTTCCGTGCTGACAGCTCAGAGCCTGCAGCCTGCTTCAGATTTTGTGTCTCCCTCTCTCTCTGACCCTCCCCCACTCCCTCTCTGTCTCTGTCTCTCAAAGTAAAATAATAAAGACATAAAAAAAGTTTTAACAATTATTGTTTCAACCATTTTTAAGTGTATAATTTAATTTCATTGAGTACAGTCACAAAGTTTGCATAATAATCACTGTTATCCATTTCCAGAAGTTTTTTATCCTCTCAAACAGAAAATCTCTGCAACTCAATATTAACATATTATCTACTTAAAAGTTGTACACGTTTATTACTATTGGTGGCTTCTAATGTGGTGCTGGATGATCTCCACCATTTGGCATTCACTTCTTTGGGAGATTCCCCTTAGCCCTGAGCATGGGTTGGACTTGGTGATATACCTCTAATGAATATGGCCAAAGTGGTGGAAAGTCCCTTTGAGATTGTGGTGTGAAAGGACTGTGTCTTCCATGTTGAGTACCCTTTCTCACTTTGTCACTCATTCACTCTCTGGCCAGCCAGCTGCCATGATGTGAGAACCCATTAAAAAAAAGCTTATGCAGCATGGCGAGGAGTTAAGATTCTCAGCCTGCCAGGCCCGGAGAACTATGGATTTTTTTCAAAATCCATGTGAGGGAGTTTAGAAGCGGACCTATTCGATCGTGTCAATTCTTGAGAAGACTACAGCTTCTACCCACAACCACGTGATGGAAGACCTGAGCCAGAGGGACCTGCTAGGCTGCATCTGCTTTCCTCCCCGACGGAAACCTTGACGAATACTTGCTCTTTTCACGCCACTAAGTTTCTTCCTTCCTCCCTTCCTCCCTTCCTCCCTTTTTCCCTCCCTCCCTCTTTCTCTCTCTCCCTTTCTTTCCTTTCTCTCTCCCTTTCTTTCCTTCCTTCCTTTCTTTCTTTCTTTCTTTCTTTCTTTCTTTCTTTCTTTCTTTCTTTCTTTCTTTTAGAGAGAAAAAGAGAGAGAGGAGCAGAAGGAGAGGGAGAGAGAGAATCCCAAGCAGGTGCTGCCCAGTAAGCACAGAGCCTGATGTGGGGCTCCAACTCAGGAATTGTGAGATCATGACCTGAGCCAATGTCAAGAGTTGAAGGCTTAACTGACTGAGCCATCCAGGTGTCCCTCAAGTCACCAAGTTTGGGAGCAATTTGTTATGTAGCAGGAGATAACAAAATACACTATGCTAATTATATAATTTTATGTTGTAAAAAAATACACAGCAAATCAAAAAAGATCAGATAAAAAGGAAATGCTATTTTGTAATATTTTTACTTTAATTCAGTTACATTTTTGTCCTAATTAAAATATTCAGTGAGGTGACTTAATATGATCAATACTTTTTTTTTAATCTCAAATTAACCTTTTGCAATACCTGGTTTTAAATTCAGTTTCTTTTGATGTTTGATTTTAACTAATACCATGAATAAAAAACAGTTTCAAAACAGGTTAACATAGAATATTGTTTGCTTAGCAAACCATGAAGTTTATTGTTCAAGATCATAAGGTTTTTTCTTTAAAGTTCCTTAAACTTTTTCTTTCTTGATAACAGTCTTTGATATCATTATCTAATGTTCTTCTTTATTTTGATTTTTAAAATAAGCTATGAATTTTCACCCAAATTTCTTAGAAGTGTACTGAATATTTACAGTTTCCACACATGGTATTTAACAATAAATAACATAATGATGGGATTGTTCCAGGAATTGACTTAAAAACATTCTTCCAAAAATAATAAATATAAAGACATTCTTTCATATTATTTGTTTCATTTTCTCATTCAGGGTAAATTGTCTTCATTTTGAGGGGCCCAATTAAATGTGTTTATTTTTAAGTTATATATTTATTTGCTATTTGGTAGCTCTAGATATCAACACCAACTAAATCAACAGAATTGGAACTCTTGTTTATATATATTATATGCTATATAATATGTATATATTATGTATTATATATTATTTAGTATTATCCATATAGTATATACACATAATATATATGTAGTATACCAACTTGAAATTAACAATTCCTCTTAACACTTTTGCCATAATCGAACTGGAGAAAAATCTTTATTTGTTTCGAAAGATGTTAATGGGCATTCCAATCTCATAATAATGTATTTTAAAGATTTTCTTGTATTTTAAGAGACCGGGTTTTATTAAATGAAGGGCATTGATCCTCCCATAGCACTTTATACTTCCTTCGTTGCAATAATCTTTCTGTGAGTAATGCTGTGAATAATTTCACATCTGGTGCCATCTCTGTAAACTTATTTTAGAAACCTTTACATAATATTACTATTTTTATTTTTGTCAGAGCAGTTCTCCCATCAGTGGCTACATTTACACATTTTTCTCCTTCAAATATTGTTTCACCTTCTCCAGGACCTCTTTTATTTAGTGACTTAAAATAATTACTGCTCTATAAGTTTTGTTTTAGCACAGATTCTAGAATAACATGATACGTGCTAGAAACATCTATGCTTTTATTAAACTATACAGCACGCCTTTCAGACTCTGTGCTTTTTTATATTTATTTTTTATAAACATTCAGAAATGTGCTCTATATATCATCCAATAGTGACTGAAGAATGTGTTTAGTTTGTTGCCATGTTTTCTACTTAGTGTTACAAACACTTTACCAGGGCGGGAAGAATAATTGTTTCCCCCAGTGGTATGTATCTTTCTTTCCATTGTCATTATAACTTTAAAACTGCAACCGTTTTCAAATATTAGACATTAAGTTTAGTGAAATTCTGTGAAGTATTGGAGGCTTGAGGCTTGCATTACTTAAAAGTCACTTGAAACAACATAATCATTGTTTTCATGTTCTGGATACAAGGTTTTAAGTGTGTCTTATGCGTAACGGGTTCCTCTTACTATCAGGTAATATCACAATAGACAACTTAGGGAAAAAGTTACTCTTCTTAATAGTGGATATACATTTGTATTTAAAGCGCTTCTTTTTGATCTCTTTATAATTTGGGGGACTTTTTTTTCATCCAGTTAGAATATAATAGATATACGTGTGTGTGTGTATAAAACAATTTTTAAGGTTTATTTACTTATCTTGAGAGAGAGAGAGAGAGAGAGAGAGAGAGAGAGAGAGAGTATGCAAGCAGGGGAAAGGCAGAGAGAGAGAGAGGGAGAGAGAGAATCCCAAGTAGGTTCCATGCTATCAGCGCAGAGTCTGATGCAGGGCTTGATCTCACACACCGTGAGATCATGACCTGAGTGGGGATCAAGGGTTGGACGCTTAACCAAACGAGCCACCCAGGTGCCCCCAATTTTATAATATGTCTGAAAGAGTTCACAGCATGAGTAAAGTGTCAACTCTGCCATTTTCTTGCATTTCTTGTGTTTTCTTGTGTTGGCATTATTCACACCTTCCTCTGGGCTGGAAATTGGAGGTCGATGCTCAGCAAGCAGTCCGTTCTCTATTGGACTTGCCCTTGTGCTGCAGATCTGGAAAGCTTTCCCAGACTCCCTTTCAAGCAGGATTCTCTGTACAGTGTGGGTTCTGCCGACAAAACGCACTTCAGTAGACTCGCAAGGTGGGAGGTTGCTCCAAGTCATCTCCATCTCCTCCAGGTGGTGGTGGCTGCTTGGGCTTTGGCAGCTGAGGGTGGTGACCATGACTGGCCACATGCCATGTTCTCACTCCCATCGTCTCTGCAGGGCCATAACCAGTGGTGACTGTGACCTTGGCCACAGATTCCTACATTTCCTAATCATTGATGGCACCAGCACTTCCTAAGTTTCAGCAACAACAGCTGGGAACTAGTGTTAACTTAACGAGCGGGTTAAGTGTCTGACTTTGGCTCAGGTCATGATCTCACAGTCTGAGTTCGAGCCTCACGTCAGGCTCTGTGCTGACAGCTCGGAGCCTACAGCCTGCTTTGGATTCTGTGTGTGTGTGTGCATCTCTCTCTCTGCCCCTCCCGTGCTTGCACTTTGTCTCTCTCAAAAATAAATAAACATTAAAAAAAAAGATTTCTTGTAATGTAGGAGCTTAATTGCTTCCTTGCCTTTTTAGATAAAAATATGAATAAAAGTGTTATTATTTTCTCACCAAATCCAGGAGATTACCTTGTATTCTCTAGAATGGGTGAATTTCACCTTATTTAAATTTTCTAGACTTTCTAACTCTTGTGATGCTTTAGGCAAAATAATAGGATGAAAGCAGTAAGGCTTCCTTCTGCCCTTTTTCCTTTGAGTTTCCTTTTCTTTTATGTCTCCCTTCTAATCCAATTCTTACCAATCGATCCTCTTTCTTATTTGAAGTATCATTCACTGTTGTGTCCTGATATTTAAAAAGTTCTGAATAATGAACAGAAAACATTTTAGTTCTGATTATAAAAATCATATTAACAATTGTCCTTAACATTTATAGATGATTTTCAGTGTACAAGGCACTGTACTTGGTGTATTACGTGCTATGGGCTGAGTGTGTTCTCCCAAAATGCACATATTGAAGCCCCAATCCCACATGTGATGATGTTGGGCAATGGGGTGTTTGGGAGTTAATTAGGTTTAGATGAGGTCATGAAGTCACGTAAGCACTCAGCGAGGTGGTGGCTGTTTACAAGCCAGGAAGAGAGCTCTCGCCAGACACTGACTGCTCTGGTATCCTGATCATGGACTTCCAGTCTCCAGGACTCTAAGAAAACAAAGCCATGTTGTTTAAACCACCGGTCTACATGCTTTTCTTACGGCAGCTTAAGAAGACTAAGACAGTGAGAAATTCACAGGGTTTAATGAATTTAAAATGACTAACAACACAAACAATACAATGTAGAGTAACAATACAAGGTAGAAGAGTCTGCAATTAGTATCGAAATTTAGAAAAAAGAGATCATTTTGGCCTAGGCCAAAGCTAACGGCATTGTGAGATAAAATCTTATTTTTAATAGATTGTGCTATCATCCAACAGTTGACAAGGGGGCATAAAGCTTAAATTTATTCCACGAGTGAGGGCTCTTCCCTGTAAAATCCATACCCGTCTCTTATTTTTTATTTCTCTTTCTTTTACATTCTCATTTCTCTTCTGACCCTTTTGTAGTCACCAACACATTTCAGCATGCCTCTGAGATGTGACTGATACTGTGATGGAAAAAAGATCCACTAAGAACAACGGTGCTTACTTTTTTATTTTAATGATGAATCTGGAAAGCTTCCCGGATGAAACATTTATTACACTAAATGTATTCTGCTGAGGAGGAAATTGACCAGAGAAGTGTCGGGCAACTATATGTATTTACAGTACGTTGACCTCCCTTCTCCCCATTTCTGTGAAACATCTGTGAGTGATCTTGCCAACATTTTTGGTCTATGACTGGTATTTGAAATCAGACATTTGAATTTCAGATATGTGCATTTATATTTATGTAGCCAATGAGCCATCCCCACAAGACGTTTTGAGATAAAAATGCCAGTTGCCTTGTTTAATGGCAACTGGCAGAAAGTTAGAGTTTTGTTTGTTTGTTTTGTTGTTGTTGTATATTTAAGTCATATTATTTTATGCAAAGACCTTACATTCTATAAGAATAATGTTAACAGTGCATTCCTTACTGGTCATTCATGCAAAAGAGAGTGTTCTCATTATACTGTTAGGTATTAGCAGACAACTTTTGGGCATTTTTTCCTGAGGCTCTAGGTTAGTAGTTGGATTAGGAGAAAAGATCATTTCATCAGCCCACGGAGGGTCTATGTTGTGGGAAGAATGGGAGAGGAAGTAATCCTGGGGAGATAAGTTCCTTTAGTAAAATATTTATTTATTTATTCTGAGAGGGAGAGAGAGAAAGAGAGAGAGAGAGAGCGAGAGAGAGAGAGAGAGAGAATCCCAAGCAGGTTCTGCACTGTCAGTGCAGAGCCTGACGCAGGCTTCCCTCTCATGAACCATGAAATCATGACCTGAGCCAAAACCAAGAGTTGGACCCTCAACCATCTGAGTCAGTCACTCAGGTGCCCCAAGATAAGTTCCTTTTGAAGGAAAGATTCTGAGATAACACATGAGAAAATATGATTTGCCACCAATTTTACATGGAGTTTTCGAATCCTTGGAGCCTCTTGAGTCAATCAGGAAGGTCTACTATACAGTGTTCTTGAGGCCAGGTCCATTTTCCACAGAACTGCATTCCAGACTTCTTTCTCTTTGTCTCTCTCTCTCTCTCTCTCTCTCTCTCTCTCTCTTTCTTTCTTTCTTTTTTATTTTTTCTGAGTGGAAATTATCACATGACATACTAGTTAGTCATCTAATCAAATTAAGCTTTAAGTGGACAAAAGGATAAGAAGCATAACTGCCAATAACCTCATATGATTACTCAACCTCAAGTTGGATGGTGGTGTGGTTACTCCTGAGGCAAAATAATGTGCTTTGAGGATTACTGGCTAGTGTCAGACGTACCAACATCTGGATGTCACACTTATTAACTGGGTGATCTTGCACAGTGATTTAGCCTCTTTAAGGCTCAATTTCTTGATCTAAAAAGTGGGAGGGACTGGGCCAGCCTCCTCCGCTTAGTGTGAAGACAAATAAAACAGATGCAAGCTGTTATTAGAATGTCTGATGCATAAAATGTGATATGATTCTTATTTTATATTTTTCTCAGTACCTTTTCACAGTTGGGATCTTATTTAATTCTGGAAGTCACTCTTTATATAATACCTGCATAGTAGTAGTATAACTAGGATTGATAGATGGATTTTACAGTGATGTGGCTTCGATTTCCTTTATATCTCTATAGTTCCATTCCAGCAGTCCACTAAAAAGTGTGCACAGGTATTTTGCAGAGCTGACCCCTTTTGAGGGAAGTAGGGACTGTGGTACTCACCTTTCCAGAATGAGATTCTCACTGTACTCAGCTATAATAATGGGAAGGAAAATCTGGGGAGACTGTGACTCCCAAATTCTCTTTGAGTACATATGCATATAGTAATCGCATAGAGTAAATGACGCAGGAGAAAGCAGAGATGTAAAGTTGATGTTTATGTTAAGTCCCTTTGTGCATGCATATGTGTGTTTATTGTCATTGTATAGAACTGCCTGATGACTCAGCTGTGTCTACAATCAACATGGCCGCAAAAACAACATAAATAGCCTATGATCCTTTTCTGGCAAAGCATTTTTTTAGTCCAATTTTTCTGAAGGAGATGCAATCTTTTGGTCAGCAATATTCACTTTTTCATGAGTCTCTTTTACACAGGGCTTACAGCAACAGCTGGGAACGGCATTGAATGTTTCCAATAAAATACCTCATCTCTCTAAAGTGCCTGAAGAAAAGCACAACATTTGAGTTCTGTGCTGCTCTGTAGCTGAAACGTAATGATCTGGACTTACAGGATGTTAAAAACTTTTGTCGTTGAATAAATTCCATGGTAGGCAAGGTATATCGTATGTCACAGGACATTAAAATGATCATTCAACCAAAAGAAAATAATAAACTGGCTAGACCATAAATCTCGGGCACCCTCGGTGACTATTAAAAATCTGCCAAAATTCACTGTCTAATGATGTGGTTCCAATCAACCCAATTTATCAACCTTATGGGCTGATTAAAACTATATTACTCCATTAAGATTAACTCCTCACTTCTGGGAGATAGAATTTTGTGAAGTAAATCACCAGATTGAGAGCCTGGGATCTGGTAGCTACAGATTGTTTGATTCTTCAAATTGCACCTGATTCAAGAATATGAGTGTTAGTCTTTATGTTTGCACATTCAGAATATACTGTTATGTATCTTCTATAGTTTAAAAAGCGCATTTCTCTTGAAACCAGTCCTTTCTATATCGTCCATTTTCAGAAAAGATACAATTCAGGGCAGAAACGCCACACCAAACCCCTCTCACCGTGTCTGTAATCTCTGAGCTCCCTCAGGTATATAATCAGGAGGTGTCTACTTACATAGAGGGGGGAAGGAGGTCCATTAATCACAGAAAAGCATTCTTTATGTAGAAAAAGGGGTTCACTCCACACTTTTCCACATAAAGACGTGACATTCAAGTAGAAATGGATGGAATTTGTTTTTATGAATAGGGTCCTTGCTGACTAATTCTTTTCTGGGGAGGGTAATGGCCAAATGCTATCCAGATGCATTCCTCTGGAACGATTCCCAGTTTGGGAAAGTGAAAACTACTGTACTTGCAGTATAATACCGGGCAGTCAGAGAAACATGGTATCTCCACAAAGAGTGCAGTAGTGTTCCCTTCCCCTTGTCCAGTGTCATGAATCCAGAGCTGTTACAGGGGTCTTCCACGGTGCACTTGAGGATGAGATTCACCCAACCATCTTTCCTCCTTCCTGAACTCATTTTCTAGCAGCAAGCGATGAGACCAAAATGATTGAAATCTCCTCAAAACCCAAACCAGAAAGGAAGTTTCCAACATCTACTTGCGTGTTTTCCTAATTCAACTTGTAGGCAAAGGAAGACTAATGACCCTCCCCCCCTAGAAACTTTCCTCTCACTCCTCACAAATGCTCCCCCACGTCTGTCCCTCCTCCTCTTGGTTTTCTTTACTGTCTGCATCTCATTCCTTTGCTTACCTATTGAATTGGAGGCTTCCGTATCTCTGTTTACACCTCTCATCTCACTGTACGGCTTCTTGTTGGCCATCTTTTTCATACCTATAATCCCAACTGAACCTTTAGTTTTTATCACTGTCTTATTGTCAAGGAGTACATTATACATAGCCTTGCTTTATTTATGCATATATTATTTATATATGGACTTAAATATTTGAACAATGTATAGTTTTGTTATATGTTCTTGCATTTATTTAATTATAAAGAGGCTATAGAGGTTCTAATAGCAACTTCTGCAATCCTTCCTCACCGTACATGGTAACATTGTTTATCGTCCTTATTTGGTGAGCTTACAAGGAAGTATTTCTGGTGTAGGGTGGCATCAAATGTCCCGGACTAGGATTCCTGCACCGTTGCTTCATGTTTGTGTGGCTGTAGTCATGGTATTTAGCCATTCCGCCTCAGTTTCTGCTTCTGAGAAATAAGTGAACACTTAAAACTATGCATGGAAAAGCCCCACACTGTTCCTGGGAGACGTGACGTGGAGAGTAATTTCTGACCCTTCTCCTAGTGTATCAGTCAGCACCAGTGTCTGTAACAAATGCCACATGCTAGTGGCTTAAACAACAGAAATTTACTTTTTCACAGTTCTGAAGGCTGGGAGTCCAAGATCAAGGTGAGAAGAGATGATATCTGGGGAGGCCTCTCTTCTGGCTTTTAGATGTCCATTTTCTTGCTTTGTGCTCATTTGATCTTTCTCTGTGTGAGTAGAGAGGAAGAGAGCTCCTTGTGTTTCTTCCTCTTATAAACACACCAGTCCTATCACATTAGGGCCCCACCTTTTTGAGTTCATTTAACCTTAATTACTTCCGTAAAGATCTTGTTTCCAAAACAGTCACCTTCTGAGGTACTGGGGTTAGTGCTCAGATGGGGTGGGGTGTTTACACGTTCAGTCTATAACACCTAGTAAAATTATTAGACTTTAAGGGCAAACATTGAAATAACAGAATACATATCATAATACTACCGGTAAAATGTATACAAATTAACATATTTTGATGGTTCTCCAAATGGCATCTCTAGCTTCATACTCTAGCCAGAGCTCCAGGTCTAGATATTGAATTGGATATCTTCTCACCAATGTTCCTTGTGCACTTCAGGTTTCCTCTTCTCTCCATTTCTTCCATCCCTCTGCCTCCTCTACACTACCTAGTTTCTTCTGAACTTGCTGACTAACCTTCTCACCTATAGAAATCCCACAGAAATCCTAGTCTTTTAGCGCCCAGGCCTCATAAAGCATCAAGCATCGCCAATTTTACCTCCAAAATGCCTGTTACACTCTGCGCCTCTCCACCTGTAAGAGTAGTTAACTTTATGTTAGTATTCATGGACTCTATGCTAAAAAAAATCAATTTTTGTAAAAATCCTACACATTCACTGAAAAAAGTTAAAGTCATTCTAAAAAGTACAAGAAATATGTAAAAACTACTCAAAGATTATTGATATGTTTAGTATTTGGGGGACAATATTTCCAAATACAATTTTCTGTATGCATATTATATATACTTCATAATTATGTGGAACTTTATATTTCATAACATCTATTAAAATATATAGTACTTTATAATTAGAGTGTATATTAAGAATAGAATACAAATTATATATTGTATAACAAATGGAATGGAATTCTATATTACATGTAAAGTACTTACAGTAGTATATTGAATGGATCGCATGTATAGAATTATAAGAGAGTATATGACATACAGATACATCGTAATGTAACATACTTTGGTATGATAAAATCCAATATATAATGTCCTCAATAGCTGTTTTATAATTATAAACAGCTCTATAGCTGTTTTATAATTTAGTATTAGGTAACCAGGAGACTTATCACTGATATCTCTGTCTCCATATGTCTCTCATTACTCCAGAATCCATTTCATGGAGAGTATTGGCAGAACTTAGAAAGAACTCCCTCAGACTTGAGGACAAAGTCCATGCTTCTTAGCATCATTCATTATTCAATGATAGAAGAATGAATGGATAGATGGATAAATGCAGCCATTTACAATCTTCCTTGTTGATCTTTGCCGATTAGTGTCTTTTTGCTTCTCTTTGGATTCCGTGTTGGAACAACACTAAGCTACTGGTTATTTAATAAACACTTAAACCACTTCAGTTCACATATCTGGGTCTTTTCTTACATGTTTTCCCCTAACTAGAATGTTCCTTTCCATTGCAAGTTCATATTTTCTCAACATTTTGCTTATATCTTTTTTTCCCTCTGTGACCAATCCAACATAATCATGGCTGTTAACTTCTATCCCACGTTTGTGTTTCCTACATTCAGGGGTATTTTCTGTTAACAAAATTGTCTTGCACATGATTACTTTTTACTTTTTCTCTCTTCCTTCTCTTTTTCTTTTCTATAGCCTCTCTTTATTCCCTGAAGCTAAGAGAGTGTGTAGTTTAGCAAAGACAGTCAAATGTTCGCCAAATTACCACTAACCTGATTTCTAAATCACTGGAGAGGATTTTAAAAGTCATTCTTCAGGCATTGTAAATATCTATGATTGGGATTAAATTTTTATGAGATTTCTATAACATAGATGATTAATAAATACCAAAAGATTATGCATTCTCTCAGTGTTGTAAAATACAATGAATATTCATAAATTCTAAATATGCATTTGTTCTGTGGGTGAAAAATATCCTCAAGATGAATATAATATTGTATACCTCCATTCTGACAATGATAACTTTCTAACAAAGTGGAGCATTTCTTAGACCTAGAATTTTGCAGAAGCATTGGAATTTTATAAGATACAAACCTTTTCCCTGAAGCTGGATGGTGTTTCAACTATCATTCCTACAACCTCATTCATCTAGCTACTATCCTTTTTAAAATATAAAAACTCTTCTGTGAAGTTCACCATAACAATATAAGTTTTTGTAAGCCCTAATGAAAAGTTTTGATTTTTAAGAGAAGATAGAGAAAATTAAGCTGCCTCATCACCATTTTGGCCTTATGAGCTGATAAATAATCTGATATAAAAAGTAAAATTAACCTGTGACAATTCCCTAAATCTTATTTATTCTTATTCTTAGAACTCATAATAGGATCTTATTGAGATAAATGGATAACATGAAGTTTTGTGAGGGCTTTTTGTTGCTCTAGATGATCTGACACCAGAACAAAACAGAATGTTCATTACTTGGGGGCAATAATTTGAAAGATTGTAAGAAGACCTTTTGTTTATATTCAGATCAACGCAGGCTTTTCTTTATGTTTGGAAGGACACTTAGGATTTATAGCAAAGCCTTAACAAATCTCAATATATTGAAAAGAGGGGGAAAAAATCCAAAATGGACTATATGCCTTCTCTCCACAGGAAGAGGATAGAACTTTTTTCAGAGACGGAAAAGCCACTTGATATAAAACCAACCCCCATAAGAAGGACTTAGTAATTAAATCAGTAGGAAACAAGAGGAATAATCCACAGTATTTTCCAGGAGTCAAAAAAGAGTCAAGTTTGTTTTGAGATTTGTCTATTTAAATGAAGTTATAAAGCTAAGATGGATAAAACACAAGAATATAGTATTAAAAGAAAGCATAGTGTTGTGATATGGAATTCATTGAAATCAAAATAACAAGGATATTTAGATACCTGAATATAAATATATATCTAAACAAAAATAATATATTTAAGTAACAAGACACTAATGAATGATTTAAATATAATAAAACAGTTTGGGACTATTTTTGTGACCGGTAAGCCAATAAATGATTAATATGGTTATATTATCAGAAACAAATAAACAAAAAGAGGCAAAAATGATCCAAACTGCTGCCAAATTGGAGAAGTATAGCATATTTTAAGAATAGTAATGCATACATCCAAACAGTACTTTTTCCTAAAATAGTGAGAAGTGACATCCCAATTCTATGCCTAGGTTTTTGAACTCCTGAATTCTAACTGCGGGAGAAATAGAAACAAACAGTGATCAACAAGTCAATGTGTATAATGGGAAAATCCCCCCTGAGACATTAATGTTGATAGAAGAAGAGAAGGGAATACAGCACACAGTGCTAGAGGGTCTGAATCACTTCTGATACAAATTACTTATGACTTCAGAACTCTTTGATTCCGACATGTGATTTGTCCTTTCCACTTGGTGGTGGATTGCCCGTGTACATGTTATCACATGATGTGCCCAGGACACTTTATTTCACAGTGTGACATTCACTTGTGCCACAGTCATGCGTTCAGTCTCTCGTCGGTCTTTGTAGAAAGTGAGATGTTTCTCCAAAGAAGAAAAGAAATTTACCTGCAGAAGAAGACATGTCTTAATTCCAGACTGCATATGCTATGATTCCTATTAGAGCTTGCTAAAGGCTCCACACAGTATTCCAAGTGTCACTCACACTTCAGGTATTTGAGGGCCTGAAGTCCCAAGTCGGGGAGCAATTTGTACTGTGGCCTGGGCTTGCTAGAGATACTGATCTGTCTCTGGACCCCATCCAAAACTAGCAGCCTTAAAATGTTACTTCATAAATGAGTCAGAGCAGCACACTTGAAACTGGTATACTTCTTCTAAAATCTGAAAATATCTCTTTTTAATGCTAGGTATTGTAAGATACAACAGTCTTTTCCTATGGAAAAAATATCCTAACGTGCTTTAGTCTAATGCTTCCGATGGTAGGACCCCTCGATTTTCATAGTCGATTTCCCACTCTCTGACAGTCATGTTCGACAAGGTATCTGTGATACCTAATGTTTGCTACTTTCTGATTGTCATCGGATCAGTATGATGCTCACTGTGTGGTAGACCAGTGATGTTTTGTGGGATGCTAAAAAAATGAACATCTCTATCATATAAATCATAGATTTGGCATAACACTGAGGCAAGGTAGAGAAAGTATATTGTTGTCTTTGCCAGGTAAAAGCCAACAGTTTTGGTAGTCTGCAGAAAGACATTAAATATATAACAGAAAACACACACACTACTCAGGAAATTTAAGAGTGTCCGGTTAGGTTGAGTCTGCCTCTTATTGTCTTACTCTTTATTTTGGGCCAGGTCAGAATGGGTGAGATGTCCTGGAGCAGAGAAGACTGTAGAAACTCCTTGATCATAACTATGAGAAAAACATGAAATTAAATGCGATTTCTGTCTGAGAGAGGGTATGAAGGGTTAAAGCCAGACAAATATGTACAAACATGTTCTTAACACAAAGAAGAACTGAGGGGCTTCTAGGAGAAACAGAAGATAAAACATGAAAAAATAGCAAATCAAAGGGGCTGTCATAAAAGGAATATGGAAAAGTATAGTGAGGCTTTTATAATCTCTTTACAGCTTAATATGCTTTATATAAGGTCTTGGACAAAAAGCATATACTTCTGTATGCATAGTTCATTAAAACATGTATTCTTGGGGTGCATGGGTGGCTCAGTTGGTTAAGCGTCCAACTTCGACTCAGGTCATGATCTCGCAGTTCGTGAATTTGAGCCCCGTGTTGGGCTTGCAGCTGTCAGCACAGATCCTCTGTCCCCCTCCCTCTCTCCCCCACTCTCATGGGCTCTTTCTCTCTCTCTAAACTAAATAAACATGAAAAAATGTATTCTTAAATATTTAATATTTTAGAGGCAAGTTCAAAATGGAATTTTGAAAAATAATATTTACCATCTTTTTCTCCACATTTTGACGTCTAAAAGACTAATTTGAAAGATAAATAGACAGCATTGGTTATAGAATTTTCCTTTGAATAAACATAAATTTAAGTAACAAACATATTACTTAAACTTACTTAAACTCTTGGATTTGAGTAGTGGATTCAAATAGCCTGTAGTGATTGTAATGAATACCAAGGTGTGTGTGTGTGTGTGTGTGTGTGTGTGTGTGTATTGGAGTACATCCATTTATGAGACATACACTCTTACATACACATACATGTATGTGTCTGTGTACTTATATGCATATCCTATGTCTTATAAACTGATACCTAGTTTTCTCCCAAAATGCAGTATGTACAAAATGGCTGAGGTCACTTACCCCTCTCTTAGCCTTCAAACATAAGTAGACAGTCATTAAACTATTACTATAAAAAGAGTAAAAATAATTATGGAGGTGATGAACTAGAGAATATCCCTTCTCTCAGTTTTTCTTTGGCTACCAGAATGTAAATTCATGATATGTGTAACAAAATTAATTATACACTTTTCAAATAAAACTATAATTATTTATTCTTTACACATTAATGTCCATATTACACCCATGCAGTGAACTGATTAAATGGATTTAAAAAAAGGGAACCTGGATATGTGTAGAGTCTGAAGAATGACTAATACCAAACACAGTGGGAAGGAAAGGAGCCTGTGGATATGTGGTAGACTTAAAACATTATTCTTCTCCTGCTATTGGCTATACTCCAAAATATTCAGCTAATTTTTCTTCAGCCACCTTTCTTCTGTCATCCTGAAGAAAAGGCTTCAGGAAGATATAATTGACTATGTCTACCTCTGTTTCCTTCACTGTCTGCTTTTTGGGAGTCCAGGTATGATGCCTTCATGTTTGGGACACCGGCATCTTAAGTTTCCTAAATTTAGGGATTGGCTATATATTCTCAGAAAAGGCAGTGGTTGTCCAATAGGCATAGTAACCACAACCTTCAGTGCTGACAGTATGCCCCACTTGGATACAATATCTGTCTTCATGTTTGGAAGCACTGGTATTATTGTTGGTCCAGCGCACAGGTGGAACAAGGAAATCAGAGAATCAACTGCAGCCTTAGTCAGAGTCCCATGATACAATTATTTCAAATCATGAGAGATATTATAATAAGTTACTTGGTAAGTATAAGCAATACTAAAAATTTCACATTACACACATGCAAAACCTACCTTAAAATTTTATGGGTGATTGGTCATTAGAACAATATTAATTTAATTAGTAATTTTTGTCTGTATGCTCGTGTGGGGCAAACAGTAAGCTAATGATATATCTAAGATTAGAAATCTAAGTCCATAAAAAATATCCAGAACGTTGCTCACTTCTCAGAGCTACATTTTTTTCTCTAGGACTTTTAGAAGTTTGTTATTTTGGATTCCCATCAAATCCTTGGCTTCTCAACTGAAACTTTAATTCTATGGAAATATTCCCAGTGCAACAATCACTGCATCATTTAAGAGCTTAGGGCTATATGTGGTGCTGACTGCATGGTGGATATCTGCCTATAAAATAAGGACAGAAACTATTAACTTACCTCATATGATTCACAGAATTTCTATCAGATAGTAACATGAAATTCAAATAAACATGTTCAATGATGATAGCTTCATAATCTATTACCAATCTCCTGAGTTACCCTATTCCCTACTGCTTAGCTAGTAAAGTAAATTTGCCATTGATCCATGGCCAAAAAAGGTGAAGGGCTATGGGATGGAATTGGAAAGTCTAAATCTTTTTAACTGGACATGGATAGAAAAATATTTTAATATGCAGTTTTCAAATTAGAAATTGGTGATTTTATACTTTAGCATTATGAAATGTAAGGTAGATATGTGCCTCTAAGTACAAGATGAGATAGCAAATAGAGTACAATTTAGAATCTTTTCTCCAGTTTCTATATGAATTCTCCCAAGAGGACCATGACTGATCTTGCTTGGCTCACATGTCCATTCTCAACCCATAACTGAACACAACTATATATATTCACTTCTGTGGAAAGGGCCATGGCGCCTTTTAATTGACAGCCTTTCCCCCACTCCCCTCTAGCATGTAAAGGCAGTTATCACAAAGAAGGTAGTGAATATCTGCTACAATTCTCAAGAGGCCTAGCAAAATGGTGGGATGCTAGAACCTAAAGAGAGATCTAGCCAATGAAAAGTTGACTATAATGAGTGGGATCAAATTTTAAGAAAAGCAATATCATGGGTTTGTTTTGTACTTACCTCCTTTTCTGAGAAATTGTGGAGAATGAGAATTCTATGCCCCAAAGTGAGTAGAGGCCAAAATTTTGGTTTGAAAATAGAGTATAATAGATTTCAGCAAATAGTTTTCTAGAACACACCTTAAGTAAGATGTCCTTTCATTTAGGGGCAGATGTTAAGTATTATTTCATGGACTAAAATCATTTAGACAACTGACACTTATATTTTTCTGGCATTTTAGTGGATTTGGGGAGAAAGAGAAGATTTATTTGAACAGTCTTCAACTACAAGAATTTACTTCTACCAGTTATGTCATATTCTTATCAAAAGGAGTTTAATGGACAAAATTTACACATTTATGGAATTGTATTTATTATACTATAGTAACTATCAGTCCACACCTGAAAATATAAAGTGCTTTTATATCTAAAAGTGAGATGTGCTTTGATCTAGAAAGCTCACATATTTTGACTCATATTGCTTATGAAATTTTGTGTTAATACAATTCTAACTTTCCTCAAGTGAGCACATCTAAGAAGCAATGATCAGAATCCACAGGTAATGAGTTCCTTCACTATCATCTGCAGTAAAAATATAATTTCAACATTTTATGGTATATCAGTTTTTTTCCAAGGCTCATTGTTCTAATGAGTTAAACCACAAAGACATTTGTTGTATGGGTTAGAGGACAATATTATTCTCCAGAATCAGATTCAATTTTTAGTCTATGTAGTTTCCCTAAGCAAAACAAAAACAAAAAGAAAAACAAAAACAAAACCAAAAAAACCACGAAGTTATGTTCCCAACCTAGGAATAGTCAGCGAGGCAAAACAAATTATTTTGTGTATTCTTTTTGTGACTTTTAGTTAATTCAGTACATTCAGTATGCATTAAAGGTGCTAATTTTATATTTTACTGTTGTATTTATTGGTAAATTGATATAGATATATATAGAAATAAGCATACATATCTACAGAATTTAATTCAACCTTTTTCTTTTTTTGCTAAAATGTAACATTTCCAATGTATTCACATCCAGGCTGATAAACTAACCTAAATGATAAAGAGGAAGTGGATTCTATCTTTAGAAGAAACAGAAGTTCTTCGTAAACATAAAATTAGATAAAATTTCTCAGAATTTGTATGGCTTAGAATTAGTAAAAATGAGAGGTTAGTCATTTTTAAGAAAGGTAAGTGTTTCCTTAGAAAAACTATTCATCTTTTTCATCTATGAACATAGTAGGTATTCAATAAATTGAAAACCTGTCTAAAGAATCTAATTTCAAGGGAAATTTAGCTCAGGAGATTTGATCTTTTCCTTGAACCCTGAAAAGTTCCTTCTCTGGATCCAAAGAAAAATGTTTTAGACATCTGTCCCAGTACTTTTAGGAAGGAAATATTCATCTTAGGTACTGCTTAGGTAAATTTATTGTACCATCCTATAAAATATTGGAAAGCCAATTACAACTTAAAAAATAAGATACTTTGAGTAAATTGATACTATCAATCACTGGCTGTGTTAATTAATACTTCCTGCAGTAGTGTTTGAGAATTTCCATTGTCCCATTGTTTTACTCCCTTGTCACATTTTACAAAAATGGTGATAGATTTTTAAGTGTTTGTGAATCAGGAGCACCTGGGTGGCTCAGTGGGTTAAGCATCTGACTGCAGTTCAGGTCATGATCTCACGGCTCGTGAGTACAAGCCCTGTGTCGGGCTCTGTGCTGATAGCTCAGATCCCAGAGCCTGCTTGAGATTCTCTGTCTCTTTCCCTTCCCTCACTTGTGTTCCATCTGTCTCTCTCTCTCTCTCTAAATAAACATAAAATTTTTTTAAAAAATAAATGTGAATCTAATGGTGAAATCATATCTTATTTCTTAATTTACATTTTCTTCATTTTTAGTGTAGTCAAGCATCTTTTCATGTATTGACCTATTTTTAAATTTGAAATTTCTTTGTGTTCTGTTCTCTTTCTTGCTCCCTCTGTTTCTCTCTCTATATACACATATATAGAGAGAATTGCAAATTTATATATTCACAGAACATATCTGAATGACTTTAATTTGTGTACTATATACAAATTTCAAGTACTTCCCCCACTATATCATACATTTTTAATATTGTTTAACATGTTTTATGTTATACAGGTATTTTTTAAGTTTTATTTTTATTTATGTTGAGAGAGAGAGAGAGTGTGTGTGAGAGTGGGGAAGGGGCAGAGAGAGAGGGAGAGAGAAAATCCCAAGCAGGCTCCATGCTCAGTGTGGAACTTGACATGGGGCTCGAACTCAGGAACCATGAGGTCATGACCTGAGCTGAAATCGAGAGTCAGATGCTTAACCGACTGAGCCACCCAGGTGCCCCTGTTATACAGATGTTTTATTTTTTAACTTTAATATAGTGAAATTTATCTCTCTATTCTTTGTGGATTGTACTTTTTTGTGTTTTATGTAGGAATCCCTTTCTTACCCCAACATTCTTTCAATTAGATGAATTTGTACAGTTTGCTTCTCAAAGAAATATTCTTACTATTTTTTCTGCTTTATCTGTTAATGTTTGACAAATGTATACTGAAATATCTTAAACAATAGTGGATTTTTAAGTTTCTCCTTATAATTTTTTTATGTCACATATTTTAAGTCTATTTGCAAAGTGTAAAAATTTCTGTTTGGATGTTCGATAGGTTATTTTGTTATTTCTCTGTTTACCTCTTATGGTTACCTCAATTTCAATATTATCTGAAACATTCTGATTAGCAATGGCCTGACTTACCTTTCCTATTTTTTTATTTTTGTATTACCACTTTAAGTTTCACATATTTTTAGATTGAAAAATATTTATTTAACAATCTTTGCATTTTGTGCAGAAAAATTAATTTTTCTAGATTTAGTGGAATTTCTACTACATATTTTGGAATTACTCTTCTATCTTTCTGAATAATGTGCTCATTATTTTTCTATTCTTCCTGCCTTGTGTTCAGTGTATTTCCTTTTTTCTTCTCCTATGCTAGTTTGGAAGTTAAATTTTGGTCTATATTGTTCTGTTATAAACTTTGTAATAAACTGTATTTATAAGTTGCACAGCAAAGATATTAACATAATTGCTCAATGTTACCAACCCACTTTCCTCTTCCCATCTTGTTAGGATTTTTGGCATATAATTTAGTATTACCATTATCCCATAATACAAAAGAGGTTTCCATTTATTAGTTAAATAATTTCACAAACATTACACAGTAGCCCCCCCTTGTCAGCAGCTTCACTGGTCGCTGTCTCAGTTACCTGCGGTAAACCGCGATCCGGAAGCAGATGATTCTCCTTTGTCAGTCAATAGTAGCCTAACACTATGTCACAATGCCTGCATCATTCACTTCGCTTCGTCTGATCATGTAGGTGTGCTGTCACCTCGCACTATCACAAGAAGGGTGAGTACAGTACGAGGTATTTTGACAGAGAGAACATTTACATACTTTTATTATACTATATTGTTATAATCGTTCGATTTGATCATCAGCTATTGTTGTTAATCTTTTACGGTGTCTAATTTATAAATTAAATTTGATCAGAGGTGGGTACATAGAGGAACCAAAAAAACATACGTAGAGGGTTGTGTACTATCTGCAGTTTCAGGTCTGGGAATGTATCCCTGTGGATAAGGAGGGAGGGCTACTGTACTAATTTTCAAGTTTTTTTGAAAGTTTTATTAAAATATTTATTTATTTATTATTTATCATGATAAATTCATACAACATGAAACTCACTCTTTTCAAGTGTATAATTCAGTAGCTTTTGTTATATTTACAAAGTTGTGTGGCCATCACCGTTCTCTAATTATGCAACATGTCATCACCCATATCTATTAACATGGACTGTTCCTTCTCCATACCTCCAGTCCATGACAAAAACTGATCCACTTTCTATTTTTATGAACTCGACTATTTGGGGTATTTCATATAAATTAAATCACATACTACGTGACCTTTTAATCTTTTTTTTTTCATTTAGGGTAATATTCTCAAGGTTTTTACACGTTGCAACATGTATCAGTACTTCATTTACTTTTATGGCTAGATAATATTCCATTGTATGGATATACCACACTTCATTTGTTCAATTTAAATTACTTACATTCAATTATTCAATTTAAATTACTTAAATTACTTAAATTTGGGGGCTCTTATGAATATTATTGCTAGGAACATTTGTGTGTAAAGGCTTTATGTGAACATATATTTTCAATTCCCTGGGTATATGTATACATGGAAAATTCCTCAGTCATATGTACACATGAAATTCCTGGGTCATAAAGTAATTCTATGTTTTACCTTTTGAGGACTTGCCAAACTTGCTTCCCAAGTTTCAGCACTATCTTATATTCCCTTTAGGAATAAAATACATCCTCACCAACCATTGTCATTGCCTCTTCTTTATTATGGACATCCTATTGGCTATGAAGTAATATTACAAATTAGTTTCAATTTGCCTTTCTCTGATAATTAATGTCATTGAATATCTTTTTAGGTACTCATTGGCTCTTTGCAGATCATTTTTGGAATATCTATTCAAATACTTGCTGATTTTTAAATTAGTTATTTCTTTTTGTTTTTGAGTTGTAAGAATTCCTTATATATTCTGAATAGTAGTTCCTTATCGGATATATGGTTTTCATATTTATCCCATTATATGTTGGTTGTCTTTTAAGTTTCATGATACTCTCCTTTGAAGTATGATTTTTATATTTTTAAAATGAACTCCAGTTATTCTATTTTTGATTTTGTTCTTGCTTCTGGTATTTATATCATATCTAAGAAACCATTGCCAAATCCAAAGTCATGAATGTTTTTACCTGTGTTTTAAGATTTTTTTTGTGTAGTTTTACTTCTTATAGTTAGTCTTTTCAACCATTGGGAGTGAATTTTTTTGTGTATGGTATGAGGTAGGGGTCCTGTTTTAGGTTTTTGTAGGGATCTTATCTATTTGTCCTTCGACCATTTGTTGAAAAGACTCCTATTTCTTTATTAAATTATATTGGCACTCTTGTAAAATTCAACTGACAATGAATGTAAAGATTTATTTCTGGATTCTCAATTCTGATCCATTGATTTATAAATATATCCATATCCTATGCCAGTACCAATGTCCTGATTGAATACTAGCTTCATTACTGAAATAAGTTCTCCAAAAGTATTCTTTTTGTACAAGATTGTTTTGGCTTTTCTGGGTTCCTTGCATTCCCATGTAAATTTTAGGTTGTTTGTCAATTTCTACAACAAAACCAGTTGGTATTTTGATAAGGATTATGTTGACTTTATAGATCAATTTTGGGGGATTATTATAATTTTATCAATATTAAGTCTTCCAACCCATGAACACGGGATGTCTTTGGATTTATTTAGGTCTTCTTATCTTTCACTGATGCTTTGTATTTTTCAGTATACAAGTCTTATACTTATTTTGTTAAATTTCTTCTTAAGTATTTTACTCTTTTGGATGCAATTGTATATAGAAGAATTTTATTGATTTCAATTTCAGATTATTTCTGGTGTATAGAAATGCAACTTATTTTGTATACTGGTCCTGTACTATCAATGTATTACAATCTAAATGGATAATTTCTACATTCAATGCTATACATCAAAGCATCATGAATAAAAGCTTTCTGTAAGTGGAGCCAAATCTAAATGATCATACTCAATGCTCCTAATTTTAGAGTAATGAGTATGATTAGGTAAAGAAGACCATATAATGCTAGAAAGAGCATGTTATTCTTTCTAAGCATCATTCTTAAAAGCAGAATTATTGGTTCAAATCCTCTGAAAATGTCTATAGAAGCCAGATAGCTGTTTCTTTGCCTGTGCCAATGTATTTTTCCCACAATGAGGGGTCCGCATGTTCAGCCAATCAAATAAACTGTCTGGCTGAACATCCTAAGGTGCTTTAAAATTCAGTAAATAATACTAATCACTTCCATTTCAGTATTGATATTAAAGGCCCTATTCATGCCAAAAAATAAAAGTGGAATGCAGCTGTTCTGTGGTTTCCTCTAGAACCTGTGTGTGGAAGTCATAATGAGAAATATGCTTGTATTTTATATCATTTGTATTTAAGAGGTTTAAAGTAGGCATGCATAAAGACATAGTAGGAACTTGAGGAATACACCTCTTTTGGTTCAGAGAGGAGGTAACATGAAGGTGGGGTTATGATGTGATCAAAAGTGGATGGTTTCTATTTTTAGAAGAACGCTGAATGCATTGAGCTTACCTTGACATTTTCATTGATTGATGCTGTTAAATGCATCTTTGTAAAAATTTCAGAAATACCCTTAACACTACATCATAAGTACCTGGTGCAGCAAGGAGTTTCTAGATATGTATTGCGTTTTTTTAAATTTAAATGCTCAACTTGATATCCTCATTGATCCACTGTAATTGTAGCAAAAATACATTCTGTGTTGCGAGATTCCTGTTAAAAATGTGCTTAATGTTTCAAAAAAATTATTACTTCATCATACCTTCTAATTTGTACTCTTCCTTGGTTACTGTTTGTATTCATTTTAAAGCTCCAGCTCAAATTACAACTGTCACGCATTTGATGTGTGTAAACACTGGTTTCTTTGGTGTTTTGAATAAAAGAGCATGATTTTCCATAAACATAAGTATCTGTAAAAAACCAAATTTCTATCTCTTTGGACTTTGTTTACTTCTAGTCAAGACTTACTTCTAAATTTTTTTATGTCTTTATTTCATTTTGAGAGACAGAGACAGAGAGTGAGCTGGGGAGGGGCAGAGAGAGAGGGAGACACAGAATCCAAAGTAGGCTCCAGGCTCTGAGCTGTCAGCACAGAGCTCCATGCAGGGCTCGAACCCACGGACTGTGAGATCATGATCTGAGCCAAAGCCAGACAATTAACTAACTGAGCCACCCAGGCACCCCAAGACTTATTTCTTTAGATTTCTTTTGAGGGATGCCTGGCTGACTTAGTCGGTAGAGCATGTGATTCTTGATTTTGGGGTTGTGAGTTGGAGCACCATGTTGGGAGTAGAGATTACTTGAGAAAAATTCTTTTGAAAAGCATGGGTCACATTTTAATGTGGTTCTGCTAGAACAAAGACTCAATTACAATAATAATGAATGAAAATTCTTTACTAAGTATTCTTATTTTTTATATACCCCTTGCTCTGTGAGGTGATGAGGGACACAAATAGTTGCCCAAGTTCACTTGCCTTTTAAGTATAAATGTCCAAGTCTTTTCTTCATCTTAAATGGATGAAGTTCAATTTTATGAAAAACGGTTCTGACAAAAGTGGCCAAAGGTTTTCTTATGAATTAGAGAGGAAGTAGAACACAAATTGCATTTCATCTTTCCTTCAACACCCTGTACGTGAATCTCAAACACTATTCTCTCCTGGCTCACTGTCTCCCTCCATTCACCCACCCTGCTCATCCCCGCATCTCCCAGTCCCACATATACATACCCTTTCCTCGCTGTGTAATGCAAACAGCCAAGGAAATTGCATGTTGCATTTTTAACTTATTGGTCTTCAATCTTCTGGCATGTTGAGCCCATCATTTACTTTAACATCGAAGCAAAAGGCTGAAGCTTCCATAATACACATCAGAAGAAGAGCATCATATTTCTAAAGACTTTGACATTGACTTATGTCTTACCATCACCTTTTCCTCTCAATTTTTATCCCTCATTCAATGGTCAAACCCCCTTGCTACCTCACCTCCCTGCAGCTGCTATCTTGACTCTACCCATATTGTCTCAAGGGTGGCCACTTGCGTTCTCCTCATTCCCTAAAGCACCACTGACACAAAGTTGTTTGGCTGAGAGATTTTCACTACAGGTTTGAAAATAACTGTGACTTATTCTAGAACAGAACAGCACACATTTTTCAATTGCATCTTTGACATTGCTTTTCCCAGCAACTCATTTCACAAGGAAACTCCTATTAAAGCCTTCAGGTCCAATCTTCCATGTGCAACCAAGGCTTGCTTTCCTACTTTGGTATTTTTCTCACCATCCAAGAGCAGGAAAAGTCTCCACTTCTTGCTCTATTATTTTATATTTTACATCGAAGTAATGACTCACCTGACTTAACCAGGGGTTTCACGAAACAGTTTTAACTAAAAATGCCCATCAGATGTTTCTGCATATAGCAATTGTCTTGACCAGGTCTCCACAGGCCTAGTGACACAAACGAAGACCCTTAAAATTAGATTTTTGCTTTACTGAATGCTCCAGTAAAATTCTTAGACTGAGATGAGGACCCACCTATGTATGCATTCTTTCATATCATTGAGTGAGTGGAGAGCAATTTTTCTACCTGATCACAGCAGGCCTCAAGAGTTTTGGTTGTTTATCTTCAGATTTCATATTTTTTTCCAACAGGCTGACCCTGGGAAAATTTTGTCTTAGATAGCTTACCCAAATCATGACTTCCTGTCTTGTGAGTATGAGGACTTCTTTTTCACCTCAAAACTTGTGTCTACCTTCATATGAAAGTATGTGTATTTTGGTATTGACCCTTAAGAATATATAAAATCCAAAAGATTCTAAGAATTCAGTGGTATTATACATAAATTTGATTTTTTTAACCATATAATACTTCCATGCACACTTATGTGGATAATTCTTATTTATTTTGCTATAGTCAATGAGTGGTTCATGTTCAGATTTGCAGAGGACTTATGGTAATCTTGATGTCTCCAGTGTCTGAAGTCCATAGATGGGAAAATTAAACATAATTCCATGTAACCCTCTGGCTTCCCTTCCTTACCTGAGTGCTAATAGATCCTTTGTTCAGTGAACATAAACCAATGGGGCTGGACTTTGTAGGAGAGGAAAAACTCCTTTTTTCTACTATCTTGGGTTCTCCAGTGCCCTATAAATGAGAGTGACCAAGACAGATTAACAAGAGAGTAACAAAAAGATCTATATCTCAGTTCTCATGGGAATACTCAGAGATGGGTAACTCAAAGGTGTGGTTAGAATTGGGTTTGTAACTTAGGTTAACAAAAAAGAAAGAAAGAAAGAAAGAAAGAAAGAAAGAAAGAAAGAAAGAAAGAAAGGAAGAGAAAAGAGAAAAAAAAGAAAAGAAAAGAAAAGAAAAGAAAAGAAAAGAAAAGAAAAGAAAAGAAAAGAAAAAGAAAAAAATGAGTTCTGGGCTGGGAAGTCAAGTTACAGGAAGATGAGCAGAAAAAGTGGGGTAAAGAACAATTGCTTAATAAGGTTTTCCTGCATATATAGGTGGATGCCTTTTCCCTTTGATAAGAGTTCTGCTCCTCCTGGTAGCAGGGTTGAAGACATGTCTACAAATGGAAACTTCCTATATAAATGTAAATTTCCATTACAAAGGGAAGACTGTGCCTTATTCTTAGAGCTTTTCTCCCTTAATGGTTTCCAGTTAAAAAAATAATCCAGATGCCATATAAGTATCTCTTGGGGCAGTGAATTATGGGTGCCCTTCAACTCCTTAGGCCTTTTCTTTCTTTACTTGTACCTAAGGAAACATGACCATTTAAACATTGGCTTTTGGGTATAATGCCTCAACCCCAAATTAAATTTCCAGGGACTGGGCTGATATTTTCAGGTAGTATGGGCCTTCTGGTACTTCTCAAATCATGGCAAAGGGAGGATACACACACATTTAAGTTTCAGGGTTGTTTATACCAACTTTGTCTTATGCAGACTGTCAGCTTTCTGGAGGTGAATTGTCTTATCTTTTCAACCTCCTTCAGATGACGCATAGCAGAGTCCCTGTGGACAAAGTTACTGAAGGAAACTTTGGATAACGTATTTTTTGCCAACTGGAAGTCTTTCATTTAAAAAGTTTAGACACCTTATTTTTAAAGTGAATTGGCCAAGTAATAATAATTACCTCAGCCACTGACATATGGCCAAATTAATATGGTTTAGTATGTATGTTATAAAGGGTAAGTAATTTCATAGCAGTATGTATAAATATAGAAATTTTCCTCGAAGATGATTAAATATATAGGGAAAGAATTTTTAAACACACGGAAAAAGTAAAGTGATACATCATCTTTATTGATTTTTTTTGTGAGATACAACTTTTTTTCATTCTCTAAGTTCTTCCTAAAGTTAATATGTGAACGATCTGAAGCTGCAGTAGTCTAGCACATTCTATTTTCTGCATGCATATTGCAATAGTACTTTTAGGTTCATCCTTCCTCTCGGCGGTTAGAAATCCTTAACTGGACAAGCCTAAAAGGGTTAATCCGGTTGCTAAGTCAGTATTGAATGGAGATCAGGGATTACATTATACACAGAACAGTGTTGTCCCATTTGCAGAAATAGGAAGGAACTGAGCGTTGAAACCTCACAAGCAATTGAAGGATGCCTTTAGGAATGCATCTCAGGTATATAAAAATTTTATAGACATTGTCATTAAAACCTCTCGTTCAGCAATTAAAACAATTTGCTTCATAGAAATGGACTTCTCTTTGTTGTTTTATGCTGTTCTGAACATCTTAAAGCTTTCTGAATGCCAGACTTTTGATCTATAAAAATGATAGAGATTTTAAGATACAGCAGAGAAAAAGTGGGGCATTTCACAGGAATTGTAATCTTCCAAATGTCTCTTTTTGTTAAAGTAACTATAAATGTTTTAGAAAACAAAATGTTTTAGAAATCCTTTGTAAGGATTGCTGGGTGTCTATGTGTTCTTTGTGTTTTATCTCTGAAAGAAAAATAAAAATCAATGATTTGTAAAAATAACTTGAAAAAGATTCAAGAGAAAATTGACTTAAATTTAGCATTTTCTAACTTCTCCTAAAGAGAGAAAATCAAGTCTGCATAATTTTGTATGGGAATAAATGGGACAGAAATACCAATTCAACTAATGTATTTTGATCTTAATCTTCACCCAAAAAAAAGTTTTACATTCTATCTCTGTCCTGGCAAATTCTCACTTTCAAACTCATCCCTCTGTAGAGATCCAAAGGGTTTATCTAAAGGGCTATGTATATCTGATACTTTGGGAATATCTACATAGCTTTCCAAAGCAATGGAAAGAAGTATTCAAATATTTAAATAAACATTTGGAAATGATAAAGTATTAGTATTTCTTTAATACTTTAAAGAAATAATCAAATTTCAATGACTCAGCTTATAGAAACCTTGTAGTGAGCTGTGTGTAACTTACTAAATATCATAGACCTAGAAAGACATGATTTTTTATATCTCCTGACAAATAACGAGTCATTTAAAAAATTTTTTTAATGTTTTTTATTTTTTTATTTAATTTTTTTATGTCTTTATTTTATTTTGAGAGACAGAGACAGAGAGTGAGCAGGGGAGGGGCAGAGGGAGAGGGAGACACAGAATCCGAAGCAGGCTCCAGGCTCTGAGCTGTCAGGACAGAGCCCGACGCGGGGCTCAAACCCATGAACCATGAGATCATGACCTGAGCCGAAGTCAGATGCTCAACCGACTGAGCCACCCAGGCGCCCCTTTTAATGTTTTTGAAATTTATTTTTGAGAGAGAGACACAGAACGTGAGTGGGGGAGGGGAAGAGAAAGAGGGAGACACCGAATCTGAAGCAAGCTCCCGGCTCTGAGCTGTCAGCACAGAATCTGACATGGGGCTCAAACCCACAAACTGCAAGCTCATGACCTGAGCCAAAGTTGGAAGCTCAACCGACTGAGCCACATAGGTGTCCCTAAAACAGGAGTCATTAATGTTTGAGACCCTTTGTTTGTGGTAATAATTTATTATTTTTAAAATTAAAAAAATATTTTAAATGTTTATTTATTTTGAGAGAGAGAGAGAGAGAGAGAGAGAGCGCAAGCCAGCACAATCAGGGGAGGGGCAGAGAGAGAATCCTAAGCAGGCTCTGCACTGACAGCACAGAGGCAGATGTGGGGCTCCAACTCATGAACCGTGAGATCATGACCTGAGCTGAAATTAAGAGTCAGACACTTAACCGACGGAGCCACCCAGGCACACCTATAAGTCATCAAGTTTTAAAGAGGACATTATTTGGCAAATATAAAGCACACATATGATGAATCATTTCTTCTATAGAATCATAAAATATTGGAAAGAATAAAAATCGCATAAAAGATAGACTTATCTTTAACAACAGTGACTTCATAGGACAGTGAAGACATAACTAGGTCTGAGGTGGAGAAAGAGGAGAGGCAGAAGCCCAGGAGGAACAGAGAGAAAGGAATAGCAAGTTCCTGTGTCTTCTATGGACAGTTACTGAATGCCTACACCAGGCTGGCCATCGGGCTGGGTGCTCGCATCAACAGTAAATAAGGCATGTTCCCCGTCCTCAAAGAGCTTAGAGACCAGCAGTGAAGGCCAGCATGTAAACAAGTAATTACAAAACGAAGAATAAATCAATGCTATAATCAGGTTATACACTGAATACTATGGAAGTAAAAGAAAGAAGATAATTGGTAATTATCATCGAGCTCCGCAAAGTCACCGAGAGGATTCTAGCAGATATGTAAGGTTCTTTCTATTTTTGGTTCTTTCTATTTCCCTCTTTTAAAAGTATTTCTATAGCAGGGGAAAAAAAGGAAGAAGAGAGATGAATTTATCTTCACAGTGAGGAGTAGGATAATTCCACCAGCACGTTAATAAGAAATTTCTCTTTCTGAAACAGCTGACTTGTCCCCAGAAGAGGCATCTTTATTTACTTAGCGCATCCTGAAGCAATTCTAGAAAGAAGCAGAATAATTCTTTAAAAATGAGACGAAATATTGGCCAGAAGAAATATCGACACTCATTAGAGGCTAGAAATGGGTTTTCATCCTTTTCCATGTGGCAAATGGTATCCTAGACCCTTTATGTATGTTTTCTCATTGAACATTAGAACAGAGGCTTTCCCTAAAATTAGCCCGGTCGATAGAGGACTCCTCCCATAGTCTGGCAGTAGGAAAACTCAGAAAGCCTCTCCTTTTTTGTAAAGGTTGGACGGGGTGCCTGAGTGGCTCAGTTGGTTAAGCGTCTGACTTCAGCTCAGGTCATTATCTTGCACTCCGTGGGGTTGAGACCCACATCAGGCTCTGTGCTGACAGCCCAGGAGCCTGGAGCCTGCTTCAGATTCTGTGTCTCCCTCTCTCTCTCTCTGCCCCTCCCCACTTGTGTGCGTGAACATGCAGGAGCCCCCCCCCACCCAACCTCTCTGAAAATAAATAAGTAAAATGGAGGTGCCCGGGAGGCTCAGGAAGCTCAGTCAGCTAAGTGTCTGACCCTTGGTTTCGCCTCAAGTTCATGAGTTCAAATGCCTCATGATGCACAGTACTGACAGTGTGGAGCTGATTGGGATTCTCTCTCTGCCTCTCTCTGTGCCTCTCCCCTGCTTGTGCTTTCTCTCTCTCTCTCTCTCTCTCTCTCTCAAAATAAGTAAACAAACTTAACACAAACAGTTTTTTCTTTGGAGAGGAGCTGGGTGCAATCCTTGCAGAAAAGTTATTTGAAAGTTTGTCCTTTCTATCATTCATCATCTACCTTGGGCCACTTGGAGGCAAACACCATGCCCAAAATACTCACAGGCAAAGATGTGTACTTCCCATTGCTAACATGTTTGTCTGTTCCATTGTTGCTTAGGTGAAATTTGATCACTTGTTTAAGATAATAAGTGCCAGATCTTTCCATGGTAATGATATATTTTTCCTTTAGTAATAAATAAGTAGTCTGTGGAGGGTTACATTGAGATAATGTGAATATCCTGTTCCCAACAATCTTTCACCCTGTGGTTTCAGCGTTTGTCAATAACCCTCTCCTAAACCACTCATAATGCATGTTGCAAACTGGTGCTCCTTTAATCCTAGCATTCCTTCTGCATTTATTATCTGACCTTCTTCAGTATAGAAAAGATTTATCCTCTGCCTCACCTCTCAAATACACATCTTATGAATATCGCTATGAACTCATGGATTCATTTTTATTCAATATGTTCCAATCTCATCACTATCATTATTTTGCTGCTTGTATTGTTCCAAATTTGGCCAGTGGGAGTTCCAGCAAGCCATCTCCTGAATGTCTTTTGACAGTCTCCATTAATCTTTGACTACTTTCTATTCTATTTCACTTTGCATTTTCTCTGCCCCAGCCCTGAGATCAGCCATTTCTTTAGGAAAACTTAGACCCTTTATATGGGGAATTTGGTAATTGATTTTCTAATATTAAACCATCTTTGCACTCTTGGAATAAATCTTATGGAATTATTTTTCAATCTACTCTTTTTTCATATTTTGTATAGGATTTTTACATCAATATTCATGAGTAACTTTGGTGTATGGTTATCCCTTTTATGATATATTTATCAGGTTTTAAGATTAATGTTATCTTGTTTCATATAAAAAAGTTAAAGCATCCCTTCCTTTTCCTATCATCTGGAACAATTTAAATATCATTTGGGTTACCTGCTCTGTGAGAGGTTATTAACATTTCCCTGGAATTCCATAATTGATAAAAGTAGCAAAACCACCTAGGTTAATTTTTTTTCTCTTTATTTTCTTAGGGAAGGGTGTGGAGCTATTTCTTTGATAATTGTTGTTATTTTTTCTATGAACATTGGTCCATTTCATTATTCTGTCTTTACTGAGATCACTTTTAGTAAACTTAATTTTCCTACAAAATTATCTATTCCTTCTGGGTCCTACACATTTATTTGCATAATATTGTCCAAAGAAGACTGCTATGAAATTTTATATCTCTGTTTCAATGATTATTTCTTATTCCCATGTGTTGTTGTTGATTCCTGTAGCTATTGGTTTGGTGATTTTGTGATTTTTTTTAAGGGAAATAACAGTTTAACTTATATAACAGTAACACTGCTAAGTTAGTACCCTCTAAAATGATTTTATACCTAATGGGTTGCAATTTGCAGTTTAAAGGGAACTCCTCCAAGATCTATTCGTTAGTCTTCAAAGTTAGAAAGTTAGCATACGCCTAAAACATTTTTAAAAGCTAAGACTTTTGGAGAATGTACTCACGAGTTGTAAAACTTCAGTCTGTTTTATACCATTTATTTTTGGGGATCCAAGGGTGGGATCTACTGCCTATTGTGTGTGTATGTGTATGTGTGTGTTCTTAATGCAGTTCAATTCTTGCCCCTGAATATACCTTAATTAGTGAGGGATTATAATTAATTAATCTAAATCTTTGCCTTCAAACCTGACTTATTTCAAACCAATGAGAATCTCTCTTATTTTTAAATGTCTCCAAAGGAAGAGATTTTTATCGTATTATCATTTTGAAGGCATAGGTGATTTATTGATGATTGGCCTTATACTCATCCCCAGTTTGGTAACAGGTGTATGTTTAGCTCTTCTTGCTCCTGTTAAACCTTCAACAACTACAACCTGGACAATTTGGGGGGGGGGGAAGGAAATGTGGATCTACTTCTCTGTACAGTAACTATGGTTTTCACTTATACCCCTCACTTTGCCATTGTTCACTAAACCAAAACACCCTCTTCAAAAAGATTCTCAGCTGAAGTTCGGATATCAGTAGAACAAAATGTCTAAAAGGTCACTTTTAATAATGATAAAAATGAAGTTAAATATACTTTAGAGCTTTTATAATCTTGGCAGTCAAGGCAAACTACAGGGAACATGTAGTCAGTTGACATTTGTACAACTGATATCCAGTCATATACCAAGTATTTAATGAATCTCAGTGGTGGTCTCAGTAAAGTGCAAGGCAAAGTTCTAGAAAACGCCAGAAAAAGAGAAAAAGAAGCCTAGGGTGAGCAGCATTGATTACCCATTAACAATTGTTTGAGTATCCAGAACTATATAGCAGCCTCAGCAGGGCTCCGGTATTAAGCATCTTCCCATTGCTTCTCACTAAGTCTTAGGCTTATGTCTTGTAAGTCAGTCATTTGCTACAGAAACATATCTCTCAATGTTTTCATTTCTAATTTTTTCTTGTCTGTGTGTGTGTGTGTGTGTGTGTACCACTTACCTACCTTGCAAATGCTAGAAACTATGTCATGAGTGGGAAATTAAATGCATGACTAAATGTTAAATTTCTTTGCCTTTTCCATTTTAAAAACTATTACTTAGCATTAAGAAGTCTCCTAAAGTGAATGAATCTGATTTAATTTGGAAAAGGTTAAGCCCTGTGAAATTAAGTGGGTTTTTATCACCCTATATTCTCAGCCCTTTTTTCATTCTGCCATGGCCTTAATATATACTTGTGCTATGGTATTTCCTTGGGTGTAACTATTGCAAAATATGAGAAAGGAATGTTTTTATTTCATTTTCTTCTGCTTTTCCACTTACAGTATAATCTGCTGTGATATTATTAAAATTATGTAACAATGAGAGCTAAAATATTCCTTTGAGTTTAATGTCCTTATCAACTTTCTGTATACAGTAACTTGCCCAATGTACCCCAGAGAAAGAAGCACGGCTATTATTTTATCCAAAGTAAATGATATTCTTAAAAATAATAACCTTATTTAATAGGTAGGTCTCATTTCATAAGTTTTAATAAAGGTATCAAAGTATGATGAATTTCTCTGTCATAAAAAATAGAAATATTTTGTTTTTTATATACTCACATTTAGTTCAGATTGATTGTTTGTAATTATATATTTTTAAATAGTTACCAAAATTTTCTTTGAAAAAAATTTTTTTTTCACTTTTACTCCTATCTCAGAATTCGTTGGGGAAATACAACATCATTACTTTTTAGATAATCAGCAATTTTTACTACTAGTGTTTTAATAGGTAAGATAAAACATCAATTCAGATATGGTTATATATAAGAAATAGTGTAAATGGAAAACAAATTTTGCAAAAATAACATGTTTATTTTTCAATTTACATAAATGAGATCTGAAATAAAAAGAAGGAAACTTTAAAAAAAAATACCCACAGACTTCTTCAAGGTAAACTTCTTCCTTAGTTCTCCCAAATGCAGTTAACTTTAATTGAAAGACATGTAAAGTGCTATAATTAGCTAATATCATTCATTTAAGAATCACAGATGATTTATAGCCTTTCAAATAGATAAAATTATATATATGTAGGTACATATGTGTGTATGTATGTATATGTATATATATAAATGTGTGTGTGTGTGTATATATATATATATATATATATATGATGTCAGACAGACATGGAGGAAATAACAATTCAGATATTGAATGGAAACATGGTCCCTGAGTCATTATACATATACTTCCTGCCACCATTTTATATAACTATACTATATTGAAACAAAAAGTTTCTTAGGGCTTGTATGGACCAACTCCCTCCTTTTACAGATGAGTAATTCCAAGGCCAATGATGGTAAAGATGTGATTTGAGGGTGCTTAAGTGGGGGTCATGCGCTACTGGGGCAGCAGAGGAACCAATGGAAAGCTGTTTCCTAAGGTGTAGGAACAAATCTCTCATGTCTTAGCCTTCTTAAACACAACAGTCTAAAGATGGACAAGGAGGCAGTGCAAGGTTCTGTATGCATAGTGTCAGGCTGAAGGCCAAGGCTGGTCTAGGGAATTCACTATTAGGAGGTCAATACTGTAAACTTAACAGTAGGAGAATACAGCAGTCAGGCATTTCACAAGTCAGTCTGGGGTGATGTATAACAGGAGATTCAGGGAGAATGTGAGCTAAGGGGCATGAAATGTATCTTGAAACAATAGGGAATTATTGAAATGTCTAAGGCAGTGGTATGCTGTGATCAAATTTGTGTTTTTCTAAGATCATTGGCTGCAGCTTGGAGGAAATATTTGAGAAAACCAGATTTGTTCCAGGGAAGTTATTTAAGAGGCTACTGAATGATCCGGGCAATAAAGTCTGAGTCTAGAACAAAGGCGGCAGCGATGGTAAATAAAAGAATGGATTCCAGAGGTACCAGGGAGTTAGAATACATGAAAAGTGGGGATTGATTGTAGGTGGACATGAATGAAGGGCAGTGGTTTACAGAGCCTGGGATTCTGAGTCAGGGATAATGGGATTTAGGGGAGAAATGGATGGCAGGGAAATATCAAAAGAGGATAAGATTCGGTGAAACATGTTGCAATTGAGATGTAGAGGGCCTGCAAAGTAGAAATGTCTGTTAGAGAGCTCCACTGATTTTTGTGGAAAAGAAAGAAGTTTGAGATCCTTCAATCTGGAAAGAGCAGGTAAAGTCATGTGTGTAGGTGTGATCATTCACATATCATGTAGAAGCTATGAAAATTAGGGCAGGGAGGATGGAATGCTACGATTTCAAGAGAAGTACGTTTAAAAAAAGGATATATAATGTCCTAGAAATCAAAAGTTTTACAAGAAAAAAGTAAACATTTTCTAGAATGGCTGTACCATTTTATATTTCCACTGGTAATAGGTGAGTAATCCAGTTTCTTTGCATCCTTGCCAGGATTTGGTGTTGTCATTATTTCTTATTTTAACCATTCAGATACATATGTAATGATATATTGCGGTCTTAATTTGCATTTCTTTAACAGTAAATGAAGTGAAGCAATTTGTGTGTTTATTTGACATCTGAATGTCCTCTTTACTATATGTCTGTTCATGACTTTTCCCCATTTTGTAATTGTACTGATGTTATTATTTTTATTATTGAGTTTTGATAGTTGCTTGTATGTTCTAGATACTTGCTCTTTGTGGTATATATGGTTTATGGTTTGCAATTACTTTGTCCAAGTCTTGTTTTTGTTTTTGTTTTTGTTTTTATCCTCTTATCAGGGTATTTTTAAAAACAAAACTTTTAAATTCTGTTGAAGCTGAACTTGTGAAATATTCCTTTTATGAAGCATGCTTTTGGTATGAGTCTAAGAGCTCTTTGTTTAGACTAGATCACAAAGATTTTCTATTTTTTAAAAATATTTATAGTTTTACATTTTACATTCAAGTCCTTGATGCCTTTTAATTTTCGTAAACATTGTGAGGTGTATGTTAACGTGCACTTTTTTATTTTTTATTTTTTGGCCTATGTCTAATTGCTCTAGCATCATTTGTTGAAAAGTCTATTTTCCTTCTACTCTAATGTTTGCGTACTTCTGTCAAAAATCAGTTGGAGGTATTTGAGTAAGTCTATTTCTGGGTTCTCTATGTGATATCACTAATCTCTGTGTCTATTCCTAGGTCAATATTAAATTGTTCTATTGTTGCTATACACTGAGTCTTAATATTGGCTAGAACGAGCTCTCCCCTTTGTTTCCAAGATTGTTTTATCTCTTCTAGGGCTTATACTTTTCCATATCGATTTTAAAATAAATTTGTCTATGTCTACCAAAAACCTTACTGAGATTTCGAAGAAAATTGAATTAAACCCATAGGGAAATCTGGGGAGAGAATGAACATCCCTACTACTGAATCTTCTAATCCTCACCATAGTGTATCCATTGGTTAATTCATGTTGTTTTGTTTTGTTTTGTGTGTTTGTTTTTACTTTTTGTTGTGTTTTCGTTGGGTTTTTTTGTTTGTATCTGTAGTTTGTAATTTTCCACATAAAGATCTTATACATGTTTTGTTAGGTTTGCATCTATTTTATTTTCTTTGGAATGGTATCGATTTAAAATTTTGGTTTGCGCATGCTCATTGTCAGGGTGCAGAAATGCACTTGACTTTTGTGTATTCATCTTGGATCCTAAAATCTTGCTGAATCCATTCCCATTTCTAAGAGGGTTTTTTTGTGGGAACATGGTAGATTCTTTGAGAAGGAAGATCATCTTCTGAAGGCGAGAGATTAAGAAAAGGATAGTTTTGTGAAGAGAAGTGTAAGCTTGGAAAACCACAGGAGCAGGGAAAGCTGGCCAATAAAGGGCTTGTAAAAAGATTTCCTACTGATACAGAAGCTGAAGTCAGAGTCCTCTGTCGACATTGCGACGTGGTGTGTCTCTGTCAGTCCAGGTATAAGAATGAAAAAGTGACAATGTTTGGATGGCTCCAATGCTGAGGTGTTGTGGGGGGGATAGGTGTGACAAAAGGAAGTGGAGAAAATCAACATTGATGGCAGCTTGTGGAGCTGTTTTCTAAGTCACTATTTAGTCAATGACCACAATTGCTGTGAGTTTAACCTGGCATCAATACAGCATGGTATTATCTTTCTTACTCATATAAAGACTTAGTCAAGAAAATACACTTAGGACAGATTTGGGAAAGTTTTAAAGTTTTAAATTATTATTTTTTGCATTGCTTTATCTCTCATTTAGAATTAAATTAAGAGAAATAGGAATCTTTCATTATTTATTTGAAGTAGATATAGATTGACTTCTGGAACACACAAAAGTGGTTTGAAGTAGTCCTGATCTTTAAGGAAAAGAGTAATTTTGTAAAGAAATGAAATGGAGCATTTGGATCCATTTCAGAATAAAATAAGAGTTTACACAGTGTATTGACATTTGTATGCAAACACAACATATGACCAAAGATATCCTAAAATAATTTAATGGTCAAGAATGACTTGCTGAATTTGTAAGAATGTATTTTTATTTAAGCAGAAAGCTAGAGAATATAATGTTTTCTTGTTTTACTTTTTTATCAAATGAACATTTTAAATATTTTTTCATTTGAATTTCTGGTTGTTATCATTTGTCACAGAAATCTTTCTTAGTGATCTTTGGTGTTTCTATTTTATGTTTGCTGAGTGATACCTTATCTGGCAGTAACAAAACAGCTGTAATGAATGTTCAAAAAGCACATATTGGCATATTGGGCCCTTCCTTGGTAATGTAAACCTGAGCTCACATTTCAGGGAGTTTTTTTTCCATGAAATATGATCTGGATAGCAGTGATTCTTTTGGTTTATTATTGTAGGTTTGTATGAGCTATTTTAAAGCCAAGAATTCTATTGTGTCCCTGATACAGCACTCTATATTTTCTTACTCTTGTGTTTTTTCCACAGAATGGGAGCAGGGTTTTGACTGAAAGAAAAAAAATCTTTAACTCGCCGAGGCTGGAATCCAGTGAAAACCTTGAAAAAACAAAACTGTATACCTGATCAAAGACTAATCTTGCCTTCTCAAGTACAATTATCTCAATTTTTTTTAATGAATAATTTTAAAATAAGCTTTTTTGAGTACTTTGTTTTCTCCACCCCACCTCATATGCTATCTCAGTAAACATACCTGTCTTTGTTTCTTTGTCTCTATTTTCATTTCAGAAAATAGCAGCCCCTTTAGTTTGCCCTGCAGTCATTGTGTTGATAAGCCTACGTAAATTATGGTGAGTATAAAAGCCCATATTATTGTAGGCATTAATAAAACTTAAAAATTTATTAATGTTAGGAATGAATACAGTTCCTGTAGTCATCACATTACCAATACTTACACTGCATTTAGAATTGTTATTTTCCATTTATATTTTCACCCAGGTAATCAAATGAAGGCATTTTTAATAATCTATTTTTCAGAGCAGGCTGATTGATTATAGCAAATGTAATTTCCCATCCTACTTGAAGATCCATTTTCATATTACACAAAGCATTTGAACACTGAGTTAGTGCAGGATAGTAATAGCATGAAGATAATGTTTTTCTATAGGAGGGAATAATGCAAGCGTTTCTATTTTATGATATTCTGTAGAGGACATATATGAGTCCTTATATTATCTACCTTCCCCAACAATGCCACAAGGCCGTTGCAAACTACTCTCTGCCTAGATTTTCTTAATAATGGCCAAAAGAATTAGATACTTGTATTCGTTTTCAGGGACTGCTATGACAAAGTGTCACAGACTGGGTAGTTTAAACAACAGCAATTTATTGTGTCAAGGTCTGGAGAACCAGAAGTCTCAGATCAAGGTGTTGATGGCGTGGGTTTCTTCTGAGGACTATGATAGAAGAATCTGTTCCAGGCCTCTCTCCTTGGGTGAGAGCTTCCTGACTTCCTTCTAGGTCTTCACTTTATCTTCCCTCTGTACTTGGCTGTGTCCACATTTCCCCTTTTGTACAAGGACCGTAGTCATATTGGACTAGGGCCCACCCCAATGACTTCATCTTAACTCGATTACCTCTGTAAAGACTCTATCTCCAAATAAGGTCACATTCTAAAGTACTAGGGATTTGGATAAGCATTTGATTTTACTTTATTTTGTCCTGCCATTCATCTTTGCCGTGCTCAAGGGGTCAAGGAAGGCCTCCCAGGGGTGATAACATACAAAATAAAGTGGGGAGTACAGTGTGATGAGAAGATACGTTTTGGGGGGAGAGCTACACAAGGCAGTCCTTCAAGGATCCTACAAACCTAAAGTTTTATACATCCGTTTTGGAGACACTTCATTCATTGTACTATAGGCAACGGTCTCAAAGAATGTTGCTTGCTAGAAAACATTTGCTGAGTTCCTCACGTGTGAGAAGTGAGGTGTTGACACCGCAGAGGTGCAGAGATGAGCGTAATGCTCTTCTTGCCCTGAAGAAGCTGTGATTTATCCCCAAGCATGTGAGACTGCTACCTATATTCACTCCATCACCACTGGAATAGTATACACGGGCTCTTATTTTTTTCTCTAAAACAGAAACTGCCAATTTCCCCCTCCCCTCCTGTGCAGGTATTAATCACTCAAGCTCCACTGTTAAAAGGACAGCATTTATTTAGTGGGTCAGTGAGCACTGAAGCGATTTACTGATATTATCACATTTTGATATCCATTGTCAAGTTTGCTAGAGGCCTAATTTGCTCTCATATGCTAAAATTTGTGAGGTCATGTTTTTTTTTTTTACAAAAAACCATTAGAGTTTCTCTGACAAAATATGTTAGATTGTACAAAAGATCTTTTAGAACACTGGAAGGGGGTAGTAGCTCGGCCATATGAAGAAATGGCCTTTTTCTTGGTCAAACATAGTTGCTTTCATTTATGACTCAATATGAAAAGACAGGTTCCTAAAGAAAGTTGCCACATTTTCATAATGTTCATAAATATTTTAACTTGATTTTGCTTAGTGCCCAAATGAATAACCCATGAAAGCATTTGATCTTAAACCATTAATTGTCACAGATTCTAAAACCTCCCCACGAGTCAATGAATGTAGCATTATTATGAATTATAAGGAATCTTATCAAGATGCATTCCCATTGGCATCAAAGCAGTTAAAGCCAGTGAGGCAGGACTAAATTGTTGTGACATTTTCCCAGCCCCACTATTACCTGTCAAATTGGAAAAAAATCAAGGCATCAGGACAAGCTTATGTATTGATGTGCTCACTCTTGTTATTAATTGAAGTAAATGGATAAGCTTGTCCATCAACAGTACCAAATACATCTGCTCATTGTTTAAAAAAAAATCTCCTTAACCTTCTGTTTCTTACAGGTCCCTGGGATTTGAAAAATGCTTCGTTCTCTATTCAAGAACCATGATGACGATTGTGTTTGTTCTACAGTTTTTTTTTTTTTAATTTGCTGACAAAGTGAAATATGGAATACCGTGTTCGCTTATTTCATGTTTGGCTCACAATGGATTGAGTTATATAAAGTAGGACATGGACAAATTACAAAAACCAGAACAAGCAGGGTCCCTAATAGTCTTATATAACTGCAAACATTCTACATCTGCTTTAATCCATCATCTTCTTAGCTCCTCGCATAAAATAATGTGGTGTTTCTCTCTCTGATTTTTAAGTAAAAGACAGAGGTTTCTATACTGTAAAACTGAAAAACTTTTGATGGGAAAGTAACTAAAAAAAATGCAAACAGGGAAATCTCTTCGGATATTTCATTTGTATGAGTCTATTAACTCCCAAAGTACATTGCAAACTGTGATAAAGCAAAGCTCTTCTAAATCATCTTTTGCCTGAACAAGGTGTTTGTGACAATATTTCACTGGCATGGAAATGAAGAAGTCATCCCCAATTGCATTGAGATGTGCAAGAATTTTCACCTAAATTGGTAAAAGAAAGACTAACAGCAAATGAGGCAACAAAGTAATGTTTTTAATTTTTTAAAAAGGCAGCAAAACGATTAGCTTATGTTCCTCTGTGATGTTTTAGTGTAATCGAGAATGTGATGTTTATTAGTCTGGCCTAAAGAATGCACCAAATACCATGGCTTTTTTTTTCTTTATTGTAATGATATTAATGAAGACAACTGTTTTTATCCTGCCTTCTGACAATATTTAGAATTTCTACTGAAGGGTAGGAATAATAATTCTGAAGTGTCTCAATGTTTGCAAAATATTTGCTACTAAACATTATGAAGCCACAGAAAGTGAAAAGGCAATTAAGATTCACTAATGCAACACGTCTTGTTTCATATAAGAAAATCAGACAGCTGAAAGAAAAGGACTCACCCACTAGAGAGGATGGGGGAAATTTTACACATAAAAATGAAGGCGGTGATGGTTTAGAAGTTTCTCCATATGTTTTCATGCATTATGGTATTGAAGAGTCCTTCCAAGTTTGACAAAACTCGGAGTCCTATTGAAGCCTGAGCAGAGGTGAATGTTGATCAAGGGGACAGAAATAACAGATTAAATCTTGTCTTTCTTCATCCCGTGCTCCCTTCTGTGTAATCGATATTGGCATTTTTGTCTTCCAGAAGGGTCTCCTGAGCTCCCTAAGGCTCTGCCTGGAACTCCAGATTGCCGCCTTTGTAAATAACGTACATAAAGAAGGGCTGTTAAACTCTTGTTGAGTTATTTTTGTTTTGCACTTTGCACCTTCAGTGCATATGAGAACTACTCCCACACCATTTCCTGACAAACCAAATCTTGCTGTGAAGGCTGAAAACGTTACTCAGTTGCACCCTATTTTTAGGACTTGTAATGAAGAGAAAATGTGGTGTTATAACACCCATCCAAACGCTGGCGCCCCAGTAGAGACAGCAGAGTTTTAAGAGCTAATGCAGACAATTTATACAAAAAAGACCAAATTGTGACCGATTCTGCAAATAAACAGACACCAGATCACTAGGAGTTGGGATGCGGTCTAGCTGGGGGGTGCAAACGCCCGACTTGATTCTCCTGAAGATCACAGATGGCCTAGAATAGCAACAGCAGTTACCCAGGGACCGGACTTGGAAGGATGCTAATTTTAGTATTAAAAAGGAGAGTGGAAGTCAATCCAAAAATCTCTGCTGCTGCTTTGGAAATCACATCTTAAAATGCCTTTTACTTTCCAAATAATAACAGCTAACTTTTATTGAGTGGTTTCTGTGTGCCAGGCATTTGTCTACATGCTTTACATATATTAGCTCATTTAGTCCCTAGGACAGCCCTATGAGGGAGGTACTATTATGACTATTATGACAAGCGATTGAAAACATGGCCAAGGTCCAACAGGCAACCAAGGCAGAAATCCAGACCCAGGTAGTTCCTGCCACTGCCTGCCTTTCTTCTGACCTTCTTATTGCCATGGAGGTTGTTTTCAGAAGCTACCTTTCACTTTCTTGGAAACTTCATGCTCCTTCTTATCACTTCCTGACACACCTGCAGAGCAGACAGACAGATACAGAAGAAAAGGGACAAGCTGGGATGTGTGCCAGTTACAAATGTCCAATGCTGGCGAAATTTCTACAAATATAAGGCCTATGGTACTTGGTGTTGCAGGGAATGCTACCGTTGGGCTGCAAACATGGCTTTTATCTTGTTGAGTCCTTGCTGGTTAACCTCCAACCCTCAGTTCCGTAAACTCTGCCACTGGAAATCCTTGGGGTTCTATATCTGATCAGATTCTGACCTTCCCCCACCCCTTTTCTCCCCATAGATTTCCTGTAAGTCTAAACAAACTTAAGCTTCAAGGTCCCTAAATAGCACGGACCCTAAGTTAATGGGAAGGAGTTTAACAATGTGTTCACATGATCTTACATTTTAGTAAAATTGACAAAAATAGGCTATTTTACCTGCAATTGGGTAAGACTGCTGTCTCTTGCATTTAAACTTCCCCAAGCATTGAAGTAGGTTCGGGTATTTTGGGGATCATGTTAAGGAAAAGCTGAGCTGGGGATATTTAATTTAAGTCGAATGGATTACGTTTAGTGGCTTGCAGTCACTCCTACCTTGTTATTGCTGGCCGTTCAAATAGAAATGCCTTCTAGGGATGTTCTAACCACCACTTGCACGGACTTATACAATGTCATCATGAAAGTACAAGGCCAGTGGTCCCAGCCCCGTGTGAATGTGTGCTATGCTGCCCAGCATGATAGGGTATGGTTACTGCAGAAGAATGAATGTTGAAGTGTATAGAAGCAGAAGCTAGACCATTCATTTCCTGAGTGTTGTGATATTTGTGGTGCTTGTAAGCTATTTTCAAGTTATAATTCATAAGCTGTTTACAATTCATAACTTTTTTTTCCTAGATAAATACCTTCATGCTAAGGGTTTTCTTCCAACCTTTATATTCTTTTCCTTAAATAATCTGCACCAACAAATTGTGTAAATCAAAGCAAAATAAAACTTAGATATGCCCCTGCTCATAGAAGGCTGGTGTATAAATCCAGAAAAACAAATAATCAATCTACAATGCTAAATATAAATACAATGCAAAATACAATGCTGAGTGAAGGCTTACATTGACCTGTTTAGCACATTTTCTTCCTTCTGGGAAGGACCTATTCTTCAGATATATTCTTCAAGATATATTCCTTGTCCAGGAGAACAAGGAATAAATGAGCTGAGAGATATTCTTTTGGTTTAAATGTTTAATAGCAGCAAGTACTACTGGGTTAATGCAGTGGTTTTTAAAGTGTAGTTCTAGGACCAAGGGCTGGGAATGGTTGAAACATAAATTCTCAGGCTTGACTCCAGACCTTTGAATCAAGAACTCTGTGGGGCACAACACCTGTATTTTAACAACCCTTCCCTCCCGAACACACATGACTTTAATGCATACTAAATTTTGAAAAATACTGATGTCTTTTCATTGCAGTAAAACAAACATGGCAGACTCCTCTCCCCAGAAAAGATTTGTCTAGACATTGTCCATATTTGTTTATCTGATTCTTGATTTTCGGTGTTTTCACTGAAGCTCTTCTCCTCTCCTTCTTGTTATCAAACCTTATATACTAGGATAGACTGCATATTTCTGTTGCAGTCTATTAGTCTATTAGGCTATCTAATTCTCAGAATGCAACAAGTTTTCCTCATTTCCGGGTTCTTGAGAAGTACCTCCCTGTTGTCTCCAGATACAGCAGACCTCTGACATTTGTAAGCAATATGACAAGAGTCATTTGTAAGTCCTCTAATAACATTGCAACACAAAGTACTCATGAAACTGGTACTCAAACTAGTACCTTAATTAAAGCTGTTCAACAAAGTTACTCTCTAGTGACCTGGGATATGTAGAACAAAAGCATAAACCAGTCTTAAATGGCAAGCTTGCTACTTTGTTACATATCAGAGGATTAAGTCTACTTAATTCTATTCTTAGTATGACCACCCAACTGTTTTCTTCTTATGTAGGCAGATTTCATCCATGTACTTAATTAACCTTTCGTATCTACAACTGTTCTAGCTGTTTAAACCTCACAGTATGAAAGTAAAAATACATCTTCAAAACCTCAAAACAAAAGTTGGTTTGGTGTTCATACTGGGTGCTTGTTGCTGTATGTAAATTTTGAAGGGATACCTAACATTTGATGACATTTCATTTTCTGCCAAAAGTCATAGATCGTTTCATATATTTGTATGCCATAAATTAACCATTTCTTCAATTTTCAAAAAACATTCCTAGGTTATTTCATGATCAATTTTCACATGGATTAAATACAACCTTTTCCTAATACCAGAAAACTGCTGAGGTGAAGGCAATAGACTTGTACATTTATAATATAAGTCAAAGCTAGGAAGGCAGGGGACATGTTGTTAGCATTGCGAGGCATACGAGACGTAGCAGCCAAGTTTTCTATTTCTTCATGACTGAGTCTTGGTAGATTGTATATTTCTAGGAATTTATCTATTTCTTCTAGCTTTCCAACTTGGTGTCGTGCAATGGTTAAAAGGAGTCTCATAATCCTTTGTATTCCTGTGGCATCAGTTCTAATGTCTCCTTTCCTCTCCATTCTGGATCTGATCCCCCATCCACACACTGATGCAGCAATAGGAATGATTGCTACCCTGAAAAATAAGGGGCCCATGGACAGTCAGAGAGGGGAGAACCAGAAGGCAGGAGGGAAGATTTGTCTGTTTGTTTGTTTGTTTGTTTTGATGGAGGAGAAGTGTCATTTTATTCCCTTAGAGTGGTGGCAACAGAGTCATTGACTGTGATCCTGTGCCAATGGATGGGGTAGAGGGGAAGTATTGGAGAAGCGAAGAAAACTACCACTGGACCTACCACCATCATGTGAGTTTTGTTAAACTGAAGGACAGCTCTTGAGTGTGAAGTAAAGACTGAATCTCCTATATTTCATAAGAAGGGGCCTGCTGACTCACTCCAATCCATACCTCAGCCTGATTACCACAGTCCATAAGAGCTCTGTGATCTCACCAAAAGAAAGAAATGGTTAACAATAGGTTTCAGAGAGAGTATGATATATGCAGTAAATCTCTGGAATTTAAAGATTTAGAAATTGTAATTTTTCCTTCCTTGACTACTGAGGCTGGATGAATATATTTTCTCATCTTTTTCTCTCAAGAACAAGCATCTCTTCCTTACTCATTGCCAGAACCCAGTCTGGTAAGACCCAGCTACACTATGGATTAAAATGGCTTTTGGTAAGCAAATCTGAGACTAAACCACCAGTCACAACATTATTTCTTCATAAAAATATGTCCCATATTTTAAACAATTAACTGAGAAACTCAATTTTGGACCAAACATATTCATTATTCATGATATATATGTTAGAAATGGTTCTTGTGAAGTGATAATATGTATAATTCTTGTCCAAGAAACATTTTCTTAGACAAAATAAAAGTCCACAACTCATAACTTAGGTCCTACAGAGCTAAAAGAAGCAATAAAATTCAAAGAGAACTATATTTTGTTGTTGTTTTGTATCACTCTACAATACATTCTAAGAGCAGCTATCAGGTAGGAATATTGATGCATTTAAAGTTTTTAAGTTAGTTTTCTGTTACTTTCCCTAACTTGGGGGAAATTTTGTTAAGAAAAAGCAGGCCGACAAAGTAGCTGGGAGAGAAAACAAGAAGATCAGACTTATTTTCCTGGGTCTTATAAATGAAATTCTTAAAAGAAATTACATCGAGATATATTGGAGAAAGCACTGAATCAAGAGCTAGGAAATCTGTGTCATTACTCTACCCTAGCCACTAATTAGTCTAGAAAATTCTTTCTCAATTTGCTTAACTCAGTCGTGCCTAGCTGTTTGATTTCATGAATTATTAAATAGTTTTAAAAAAGAATAAATTGGAAACAAATGACCACTTATATGTTGCTCAATAAGGGTAGTAAAACTTCTATTCTTTACTTTGATATTATTTTATTTCATGTGAAGGCTTTAAGATAAAATAATAATATGAAATTTTTAAGTAAATAATTTTAGCTTTTAAAAGCTCATAGCATCAAAACATTTTTTATTTTACCATGGACCAATACAAATTGGTCAAGTGTTGTCACTATTCTCCATAATGACATTTAGATAGCACTGTCATAATCTATATGCTCTTTAGTGTCCTCATTGGAATATGAGGGAGTTAGATTAAATAGCCTCAAAGGTGAATTATGATTCCAAAATCTGATTTATGGCTATTTCATGAAATAACTATTTCAATTCCTCACTTATTACTAACTGACTAAATACACAGTTCTTACCATGTCCTATCTTACCATGTACCTTACCTGTAAGCACTATTATGATATGATTATATAATCAAATTTCACCATATTAATAGCATCAGTGGATTCAGTCTTTAAAATCTTTGGACATAATAGGCAATTAACCATTACTGCATATGGGATCAAGTGTAACTATACTAATCCCTAAGTTTTTCTATAAAGTTTAACATAGAGGAGACTGTCTTTTGCTCCTTTTTTATTTCAGAAAAGAATCTGTGCTTAGGAAGATAAAAAGATAGCTGAGATTACATCCTTGGCCTTCCATAAAAATCCCTTAATGGATTTCTACAGTTTGTTGAGCATTTATTACAAACCAGGGAGTATCAAACACTACCTGTTTAAACCTGAACTCTGTAAGAAAGATGGTATAACAACTAATCTATAAATTAAGCCTCAAGATAAAAACAAGTCCAAAGTCTTGAAGTAATGGTAGAATCGGGATCCACATTTTTCTCTGCTGTCAGAGCTCCCTATTGCTGTTTCCAAAATTCATATCATTGACTTTCCTCTGTCTTGTTTTTGTTTATCTGATTTCCTCTCCCGAGAATGGTTTACTTTCTACTACTCTTCTTATTAAAGCTTTCTCCATCTCATTCCAAATGTCAAACCTTTTACACCCCTAAAGGAATTTTTCTCATCTTTTCAGATTTCCGACAGCACAAAATCTGTGTCTTCCCTTTGGCATTTCCCCCATTAAGCCCTCTCCTCCAATCTTCTCTGTTATCTTTCCATTTCTTCCTAATTGATGATAAGCATTCTAAAGAGTGTGGTGGTTGTCTTACCAGAATAAAGTTTATGAGCTCACTTACAATGTCACCACCTTGTATATACGGGAACCATGGTGAATATCAATGGGGGGAAAAGGGGGAAAGTAGAAAAATCATTAAGGATCAAAGGAAGTGATGTCTCTCAGCACAACCAAAGCTACATTTGTGACCTTACCGGTTTCTTTACTATTTAGTATTGTATTGTTCTAATTGCCCAGTCCAGTTTTACAGATTTCCAGTGCACATGTGGGAAGGCAGCTAGCTAGCCCCCACACACCATCTAAACTTCCTCAATATCCCATGTTCCTGAAAGCTGTTACAAGGGTCTACCTCGTGTAAGCGAGATCCTCGATGATGAATAAGTAGTGATAATTTTGAATCACAGATGAGTTGTGTTTTTAAATCTGAAATTTATCAAACCAAATATATAATGTTTTTGTGAGAAGCTCTTCCAAGGGACAAGAAAGGGCACAACATGTGATAGCTGGTTTAAGGAAAGTAACAATACATTAAATTTTAAGCCAGGGAAATAAAACACAGGGAATGATCTGGAACTGCAAACTGGAAATAGGAACATTTGAAAGGTAATATGTGAAATGATGTTACCTTTTAATATACCTCTAAACAATTCATAAGGTTCAGGACAAGAGCTGACCCCTGCTATATTTTCTTTTCTCTGGTTCTTTTTTAAAAAATGCTATTTCAAGGATCTATGAAACAGTGTGTGGTGGAGAAATGCATGATTTGAAGTACTTTAATGGGTAACATTCTCAGATATCCACACACCTAGTGACTGGAAGCTGCGAATGAAATCTCTTAGGGTTATCAAAAACAAGAACATTTTCAACTCCTGTAATTCTAATCTGACCAGCTTGTTCATGTTAACTGGCTAAATATGGAATTATTAATAAGTGTAAATATCTATTAAAACTATAACCTGTTATTTATTATTTAAGCTGTCTCATGGACTCTATTCAACAATACCATCCACATGACCTAGAACACTAGAAGAAATGCTATCATAGTTTTAAGTCCAAAAATTAAAAAAATAATGTTTATTTATTTTTGAGAGAGAGACAGACAGAGTGCAAGTGGGGGAGGGGCAGGAAGAGAGGGAGACACAGAATCCAAAGCAGGCTCCAGGCTCTGAGCTGTCAGCACAGAGCCTGATGTGGGGCTTAAACCCACAAACCACGAGATCATGATCTGAGCCAAAGTGAAATGCTTGAACGACTGAGCAACCCAGGTGCCCCAAGTCTAAAAATCTTTATATGCAGCTTACCTGTGCCCATTTTGAATACCACATTGATATCTGTGAGTAGAAAGACTGGATGTCAGTGGCCTTTAATTTGTTCTTAATCATGAAAAAATTTGCAGAACTGTTTGTTCCTGCCTCACTAGTTAAAACTAGGAGTGTTGAGAGGCACAACCCGGAAGCTGGAGGAGCGAGTGGAGAGAGACTGGTCTGGGCACACGACCAGAAGTGAGCCCCGATACAGAAGGACATAGATCTGAAATAAAGCAGGGGCAGGAGATTTTGTTGAAGTGATGTAAGCTGAGTATGGCTAATGGAAAATTTGAACTGAGAAGGAGCTGGAATTTGGCCATAAGAGTTCAAGTTTCTGATCTTCTGGTGACTCAGAAGAATGTAAGATGTTATAAGAGGGGAGAACCCAGCTCTAAGGTTCATTTCATGCTCAGCTTCCTGAGAACTTTGCCTCACTTCATCTTAACTGAAATCATTAAAATTCTTATGGTGCATATTCACCACCAAGGAAGAAATATACAGAGGAAAAGTTCATAGGTCTTTTACAATTAGAAGAAAAGAAGTCAGTAATTATAAAAAGAAGCAGGCATTAAAGAGAATATTCACTATTAAGAATTATAAACTAAATGTACATTATTTTCATACATTTATAACTTAATTTACTTGGGGGAAAAATTTCTAAGTCCAAGAAAAACATAAAAATGCTAAAAAATATTTTAATAAATATGATATGCATTGAAACATACTCATGTTTCTTATATGCTTTCCATAAAATTTTAACCCCTGGGATAAATACCAGCCTGAAATAACATTCACTTGGCTCAGATTTTTATTGGTGTTAGGCATTTATTGAATAGCCTTCATTTACTGGAAAGCTGGAAGCCTAGTAGTGCCTTTACGGTGAGTGAGTTGAAATGTGATTTGATAGTGAAGGAAGTTCTCAACTTAACTAGTATCTATTTGAAATTTAATGGCTTATTTTATTAATAACTTCCTGGTATAGACAGACTCAGTTGTTTTTTTTTTTTTAAGCACAAGTTCCTAATTGGACAGTTAATCTTATTTTTTGCATGGCTAGTCAATTTTAGTACAGTAAGAGTCAGAGCAAGCGCTCGCTGAGTGAATTAGTTGAGGTGTTTGCCTTCTGTCTTCTCTGTGCCCATCATGTCTAGCTGAGAAGTCCTCCTGACATGTATGTTGTCAGGCAACCTTGTAGTTCAGAATAATGGACAGTGATATTAAGGACACTTGGAAAGATGATTTCCCAAAAGCATAATGATGGTACATACAATACCATCATTAGAGGCATGTTTACCCACTCCTTTTAGCTGCTTTTGAGAAAGCAAGTACTTTCTATAAATGCTATATATTTTCATTCATACCTATGTGTGAATTAGATTATCAGATTGCATCTTAAGAGTGTAGTTCTTGAAAGTGGAGCTGCTAATAGGTAGGACAAGTAACATGAAGAAGAACTGAAAAACGTAATGGACTACATTGCTGACTTCAGAACCCAACACGAGTCTATTACTGGGAGTCAAAACTCTCCAGATGGAGATCTTCTAGAAACTTCTTACAATGGAGCAGTAATAAATGAAAGTGGTAGGCTGTGCTCAAGGAGTACATGCTTATACATTAAGAACTTTAGAATCGTACAGATCATTCAGATTTTCATTCACCTTCCTTACAAAGCTGCCTACTGCAGGAAACTTCAAAGGTGGCCCTCAAGTTACAGTAAAGAACAATGAAGGGCAGACTGCAAGGCTGCGTGTCTTCCATCTTGAAGCTTTAATCCCAAGTTGAGTTTGAGGCTGCAGGTCTATATGGTGGTTGGTTCAACTGAGCATCAGGTGATCTAATATCACCTTGGGATACTACAGGACACAAGGAATTACTAGACGTTTGATCTTTCTCATAGGTTGGTTCAGACAAAGCCTAGCAGCTCTAGAGCATTCTAGAGTTGACTGGAATGGCTTAACCTCTAGTTTAACATCTAGCTGAGGTATGACTGAGGATGAGTGGCCAAGTTCTCCTCTAGAACACAAAAATGGAAGTCCCTCAGGCTCATGGGGTTGGGATTGGCCAAGGACAGATAAGGTCACCTTCCCATTCTCTTTGTTCTTCATTCTGAACCTCCCTGTATCTCTCCTATGAGAGAAGGTCAAAGATCTGGGGTGGTATGAATGTGTCCTGACGTGCATCTATTAGACATTGTTTAATTTTCTGCTTTTAATTATTTTGATTCAATGTGATGATCAGAGATATGCAAAGTGTAGCCCCTGGTAGTTTCAGGGGAGGCTGTGGCCAAGGGACTATTTGTTCCCAGTCCACAAGGAGGTGAGGAACTTGCTCCAGGACACACATTGACTAAGTCACTGAGCATACCTCTTAGTTCTGTGGACACTTCCTTTGTGGGTAAAGGAAGCGGTGTGCTGATATACCTGCTGGCAAATTCTCCTTGTCACAACTTTGAATAGTGTTGATTGGACAGTCATGAATTAATCAAAAAATCACTATGAAAAACTTACGATATGGTCAGGATCTTTCAAAAGTGGTCACACCCCACTGCATGGACCAAAAGAAAAATAATAATAACATTGCCAAACAGTCACTAAATACCGGCAACTACGAAGTTCACAATTCGCCAAGTGAGGACACTGAAAAGCATGGATTTTATTCAACTTTCCCACCTAGACAGCTAAGTTCAAACACAGACACTTCACCATTACACTATCTTGGATATTCTTAAGGAAAATTTCGTGTGAAAATTATATTTTATATTTGACTTGGAAATACCAACATCTCAGAGAGATATCTGACTCTCTCCTCTCACTTATTTATAAAGTGCCCTTATTCTTACTCTTCAGAAATTTCTAGCCTCCAAAACTTCTCTGTCCCCACTACCATTATCCAAGAACAGATTTTATTCATCTTTTTCTGGCTTAGTGCTAAAGGCCCCCGTGGGGTGTTCTTACCACTTCATGGTGCCTGATATGTATGAAACATAATAAATATTGACTGTTATTATGACACTTAGAGCTCTCTACACACCAATCCTATTTCATCTCATATGCTGGTATTTTTGCTTTCATTCTACACGAAGAACATTGACTCAGTAAATACGACAGAATGACCTAAAAACGGAAACACTGCAAACTGAAGTTGGTTCTCAGATTCAAAATCAATGCCTAAACCCCTTTCCTGTTGATTCCGTCAGTTTTAGAGATACCGTGACGTCCTTGGACGGCATGCAGCTTAGAACGGAAGAGTGAGTTGGTGAGTATCTGGCCAGGGGCATGTTTCTCTGTTCAGCACAACTCCCCTTCAATCACAGTGCTTTCAGGAAGAAGCTGAAAGTCGTCAAGAAAAACAAAACATACAGATTACTGATATCTGCCCAAGCAAACAACTAGAAAAAAGCAAATAGAGATGGGTATGCAGGGTATCTACACTGTGCTTCCTGACAGACACATCCCACAGGTTAATTGATTTTTAACGGCCACACATTTTTAGACTGATCCCCTTACTGGACTTCAAAATCTCCTAACTCAGACCTTCTTGAATAAAGGTACTGGCCAAAAATGTCATTGCCTGTCATTGCCTGAGCAATGATATTTGTATGCCTTTCCGGGGTGGCAGCAAGAATTCCAAAATAATGAATACAGAAGTGAACCCTCAGGAGGCTTTTAGTAAGCTTGGTAGAATACTACTGCAGCCATCTGCCCTTTGGATCAAGACATAAATTAAAAGTGAAATAAATATTCATAGCAAATAAACTGGATCAGTCCCTGAAAAACCGTGTTATTTTTTGCTTGATCGTTAGAACAGCTGGGCAGGGAGGAAAGGGCGAGGGGACGGAGAGAGGGGGAGAGAGAAGGGCATAAGAAAGACAACGAGAAAGAAAGAGACAAGAGACCTAGAAGCCATTTTAAACTAATATTTTGGTTTAGATGTAAGGGAGTTAAAGAAAATCACTTTCTCATATCATAGATGGCTAAAGAAATTTCACCCAAGCCATGTCTGTCAAAAGAATATCTGCATGCACTACGTAATTTCTGGGGAGATGGGTCTAATGGTGAATAAGAAGACAGTGAGAAGGGTCTGACACTTGAAGGGTCTTTGACAGCCTGTGGCTGATTGCTGATAGCGTTAGAATAGACTTATTATCAGCTTCTATGCACCTTATCAGAATGAACATGCCTCTTTGAAAATTAAAGTATATGAAAAAGGACATCTTGTATTTCGTTTCTGATAGTTTCCCCTAAAATGCACGTTTAAAAGAAATGGAAGGAACTCCTTATCATCTAAAGTACTTTTTCTACTTGATTGATTAAGTTCTCTTCTCCCCCTTTATGCAAGGGGAGGGGGGGAATGAACACCCCTGAAATATCCAGGGGTAGAGTAAAAGGCACATTGCTGGTCTCAGTCAAGACCAGAGTAGGAAAATCAGACCGGAGTAGTTCAGATCTGAAACGAGGAGTTTCATAAACCAAAAGGAAAACACAAACAGCAGGGATTTTTTAAGCTTTCTTTGTTTGTTCCTTTGTTAATATCTTGCTCTGCTAGGTTTACAAATCCTAAATAAATAGAAATTAGTGCTCCTTCCTTTGCAGTCCATTTGCTTTAGATGTTTGCCTTGAGGGACATTTGTGTATTCTGCTAATGGCTGCAACATAGTGCTGTCTCATTTTCATTCTGGCAAAAAAAAAAAGGCCGTCACCATGGTTACAGTTTCATTTGCTAGAGAGAAACTGATGGCTGTTAGCGATCCCATCATAAGCAACTTCTGTCAGATTTCTTATCAAGTAGACATATTTTGACAAAGTGAAAGATAACACCGTAATAAGAGAACTGAGTTGCTACTCTATGTAATGAACCATTTAGCATTAAATGAAATGTGAAACCACATTTTAAAAACTGAAGGTGGGGAGAAAAAGTAATATTTGTAATTTACACACACACACAAAAGGAATATTCCACAGTGTGTAAGGATGGCTTGTTTTCTTTCTGTTGTCCTAGTAACTCCAGTGGGATAATGTTGATTTATATTGGGGTGGGGGGGGGGTGTCTCATCAAACCACCCTGAAGCCACACGGAGCTGACGCGGGAGGATATTAAGGTTTTCCTTTGCCCATTTACCTGAGTAGAGCTGAAGGCTGTGCCGGGAGCCGAATGCTAGGATAGAGGGTCTAAATATTCTGATAAAAGGCCTAGCAAATCCTATGGCCCATTATAGACTATGAATGTGTCTGGTTCTGCAAATGGGATACTCTAATACCAAAGCAGATCATGGGGACCAATTGGAGCCCCTTCCTTGTCCATGTTTATAGACGGTGGAGTATTTCAAAGGAGGGGCAACATAACACTTGCTGTTAGAACCACAGAGAAAGAAATCTAGACCCTCGTATTCCCACTTGAACTTCAGCGGAATTTGTCCACACAGAAAGGACGGGGATAGGGAGTCAAGGTGAGAAAAATATGAATTTAAGACCATCAGGCAAAACTCCTGGCAGTGTGACCTTTCAGATTGCGAACTAGGTATCTGATGAGCACAATTGATGTTATTTTCTCTTAGGACAAATGAAAGTGGAGCCAGACTTAACAGGAAAGTCCCCCAAGGAAAAGTCCTTAATGTCTATTCTTTTTCTGACTTTTACAGTTTGACTCTGTCTTGGCTTCAAACCCATGTAATGATACACAGAGTAGATATTTTATTTCAAGGGAAAAAAGTGATGGCTCTCTTACATGCAAGATAAAAGGACAGTTTCTCTCTGATTACCAGTCCTGCTGGTACACAGGTGTGGTACTGCTCATTAAAATGCCTATTTGAAAGAATTCTTATAGACTTTGGGTACTGGGAAGATAAGATACAGGCATATTTTTTTGTGCGTTGCCTATGCAAGGTTTTTCATTACAAATTAATGGAAACCTAGGGGGTAACATGCACTTTTGCAGCATATTGCTGTTTATTTTCGTTTAGTTTTAAAGGATTGCATTGTACCATTTTATTTCATTTCATTTTATATTTTATTCTATCTTATCAATGAGAGCAGTAATGTGATTAGGGAGTACAAACCTTGCCCAGAAGTAATCTGGACAGAATCACTTCCTGAGCATGAGAGTCTTAAATGGTGAATGTCTTTTATCTGTGATATCCATGTGTGTGTGTGTGCGTGTGTGTATAAAATGCAAAGAAAATCATGAAAACCACCAGTTGTTAGTGTGACAATGAGACTCACCAAATTAAAGGCCCTTAATAGAAATCTACTACAGTTAGCATCATCTACTAACAACCAGGTACTTTAGAAGTCAATGTTTTTTTTTGATAACCTTGAAATGATCAGTCACTAGTTCCTTCTTTAAAACACAGTATTGCACGAAGTTTAACAAGTCACACAGTACTACTACCTTTTAAAATCCATTTCTAAACCCTAAAATTCATGCCTGCATTTCACTTGTAAAGTTTGAAGGAATGTTTTTCTCGGTCAGTCTAATTTAAAAGAGATGTCTTATTATTCACTCAGTGGCCAATCAAGTGCCGGGATCCTGCTTTCAAAGATCGTGTTACATCAGGTGTCTTATTAACCAGAATAACATACGATTTTATTTTCATCCAAAGAATATAATACCTTAGATTTATAGAGCACAAACGAGCACAGATCACTTTACAAACATTATCTTACTGACAGCTCATCTATATTTACCTAACAAAATGTGAACTAACAGGATATACAACTTGCAATATACATTCTCCCTCAATTACATAATAGAGTTGTTCCTGAAAAGTTGAACATAAATCCCAATTTTCCTGGTCACATACAATAAATTTGAGATAGTTTGCAAAAGAAAAAAAAAACAGGTTCAATGGAAAAATCTGTAGGCAAGGCAAGTAGCAAAATGGTTCATGATCGTGGCTTTTGCCCCAAAGATATCTGCTCTTGGCATGGTTTCCAGGATGGGAGAGGAATTCCTTGACTCAAAAATGCTCAATTTAATATTTCTTTCAAATAATGATATGGCTCACATTGCCTCTCTGTCAATTCCCCAAAGAAGACCCGTTGCAGACTAGCTGATCTGAGAAGCACCCAACCTGGAAAAAAGGAAAAATCTTGGTAGATGATCATGTTTAAGCATTCATAAACTCTACTCCAAATAAGTTCCTAGTTATGATTATTCTGAATTTTAAAATAACCTGCCCAGTAGATATTTGTATTAATAACGTCGATAACAAACCTTTAAAGAGAAAATAAACATTGAAAGAGAAAATTTAACCTTCTTGAGAGACATTCAAAGTTTCCTTCAGAGTTGCCATTTTGTCATAGAAGTTTCCATCAACCCAGTTCGGTTAAATTCTTTAGTTTTTGAGGGAAAAAAAGCACGTCTTATTTTAAAATCTGTTTTAACCATTTCTTTCTTTAAAAAATTTTTTTTAAATGTTTATTCACTTTTGAGAGAGAGAGACGGAGTGTGAGCTGGGAAGGGGGAGAGAGAGAGGGAGATATAGAATCCGAAGCAGGCTCCAGGCTACCGGCAGAGCCCAATGCTGTAGTTTGAACTCACGAACTACAAGATCATGACCTCAGCCAAAGGCAGACGCTCAACCTACTGAGCCACTCAGCGTCCCTGTTTTAACCATTTCTTTTCAGTGTTTCTACTCTTACTTTTCATAGCAAATGCATGATATGTCTAACTATTAATAATATTATTTCATGAAAAAAACATTTTTTCATGCTTAAACAGTTTAAAAATGATTTTATGGGATACTTAATTTAAGATTAAATAATCCTGAATTTCAGAAGCTGTATAATGGTAACATGTCTGCTGCATCATAGTGACAACTATCAACACAATTTGTTTTTCAAGATTAGCATTTTTAAGATAGTAAAGACCTTATGATGAAAATTATTTTAAAACAAAAAGTAATATATTATTATAATTTTGCCTAAAAAAATCTCATTCCCATCTTGGTTTAATCAATTCTAAACTTTTCCCCCCACATGTAGATGCCTAATAATATAGGGTACGTATAATTTTGAGTCACTTAAAATTTGGCTGAGTTCATAATAATTCACTGAAATTAGATGTCATGTTTTATTTAAGTATTCCATATTGTTACGAGTTGGATCATTTTCCTGTGGTTGCTATTGTAAATTTTTCTGAAATGAACATTGTTCTGGGATTCTATTTCTGTTTGATGATTTCCATCTGAGAAATTATAAAAGTGGGAGTATAATGAGCAAGTAAATGCGTTTTTAAAATTTTTCTTTTAATTTTTTAAGTTTACTTTTATTTTATTTAGAATTTCAAAAATTTTGACATTTATTTTGAATATTTAAATCAATGCTCTGCATTTTCTTTTGGTATTGCAGTTTGTTTTGACTTGTGAATTTCACTGCAATCATACTTTGTATTTCGTTTAAGGTTAATTTTAAAAATGGTTTTTTCTTTTCTAACAGATTGGTTTTAGTCAATACTAATAATACTGGAGATTTTAACATTTGCCACAAATAGGTACAATTATAAACATTTACTACTTTACAGATTTCACAAGAACTGATTTTGTATTTTCAGTTTACTGACAGTAGATACTATATGTACTATTTTACGGTATTTTTGAAGTACTCTTAAAATACTATATAATTATGTCAACTTTCCTTTTATGGGTCACTTACAAATCAATATGTATGAATCAAGTTATTAACAATAACAGATTCAGACCTACTTATTGAGAAGGAATGATACTGAAAAGCTCAGCTACCTTTTTCTTATTAAACAAAAAAAGAATTGCTTTAAATGCTGATTGAAATTTTTCACTTTAAGCTCCTGAAACATCATTGTTCAAAATGCTCATCACCAGAAAATCAGGATTCAGGATTTAAATTGAGCTGAAGTTCTTGGAAGAATAAAATTAACTGCATTATTAGAATCTAGAAATAATAATTCTAGGTCACATATCCCTGTATTTCTTTAGAGGTCCCATGTCAAAAAAAAAAAAAAAAGAAGAAGAAGAAGATAATTTCAATGTGTAATAAAGTGCAAGAAATTAATTGATAATTATGTTAGTATTTATTAAATAACATATTATAACAATGAGTGTCTCATGGCACATAATGTGCCCCTATGAAATGTACTGTTCTAAAAATATGTGCTCAAGAAGGAAGTTCAAATCCCAAGAAATCATCAAATATTATTTTTGTCAAGTCATAAACTTTCATGTTTACTATAATTATCGTGGTTGGTTTGCTAAAAAAATAACTTTATTCACATTTTCAAAGCATCTTGAGCATAGAAGATTAATGTTAAAAAGGGAATTGGGGGTTTGGCAAATTATACTTTATTTTCAAGAAGAAAAATAGCTACAACCCATTTATCCAAATATAGCCATCTTAATTATCACTGTACAAGGGCCAAACTCTCTTTCCAATAAGACAGTTCCTTGAACCTCAACTTGGCAGCCAACATTAAGAAGAATAGTCAGCCCCCTTGAATTTTGCTTCTTGAAACCAAAGTCCTGAATTTTAGCCTCTCGTCAAGGGAAGTGAAATTCAATGTTCCAACCAAAAATTATCCAGAAGCATCCTTGGTTTGCCCACTCTGACTTTTACTTGAAATTGAGAAATTACTTTCTGGACCCCTGTTATTTTACTTAATCCACACATCATGATGAACGATGGCTCCAGTTTTATTTAATCTTGAGCAACTGCAGAAGCATATTTGACAAATTATTAATCAGCAAAGGTACCATTGAGATAATCTGGAAGGACATGCATCCACATATTTGCAAAAAGCTTGCTCACAAATTAAAAAAGAAAAAGTGAATGAGGATTATCCAAAGCGCAGACCAAAACATTAGCTGAACTAAAAAGCTAAAGAAATAAATGACAAAAGATTGAGAAAGCCAGGAGAACTAACTAGTGGTTAAATATTAAAGCAGAGTTTTCTTCCTGCAGGGTTCAACTTCCTATAAAGTAAAATATCTGTAGATTTCTGGTTTTGTTCCTACTTATTATATTGGTTATACAGAATTGCGTGGACAAGCCAAAAATTCTTCTGGACTTCGGCTTTATCCCTCAAGTTACTGGATGGGAATGATCTTTCTACATCTCTCTATGCATTCTGCTCTACATTCTACATTCTGTTCTATGTGTCCATCATAGTATAAAGGCGAATTTTTATACAGCTTGCAATACTTGAAAAGAATTGTCACTGAGGCCGCAGAAAAGTGGCTATAGCTTTTAATTCCTGATACCATCTCTTAAGATTGTAGAACAAAATCCAATTTCATAGAGTCTTAGTTTTTGCCAAAATCACATTTAAAGCACAGTGACTTTAAATCAGGCCACCTTTTCATCCTAGCTAAAAGGTGATCACTTGTCTGAGGTTGCATTTGCTACAGTCATAATGGAAAATTGTAGAATACCAAAATAGAAACGGAGCGGTATTAACAGATGTGATCTCATCAGGGTTCCATTTGTTAAAGAAAACATTGAATATTAATTAAAAGTTAATTAGAACTAATTGCCAATTAGAAAGAAAAAGTAATTTGAAGCTACTCACAGCCCTTCTATTCTTATTACCTTTGAGAATCCTATACACCCAAGGGTTGCCGAGCATGCCACCTTTCCTTCCTGTGATATCACTATTATGTCCCATCCTGTTGTAGTTAACTCACTGCATTAAACTACAGATTATGGTACCCAAACATACAATTGCATCACTCGCTGAATACAACCAGGAAGCAAGAGTTAGTATTTTGCTGAGAATGGGTTCTCAGTGGCAGAGCGGCAGAAAAGAAGAAATCCAAAAAAGAGGAAAGCGAACGTCATCACTTTGAAGCGATACAGAAGATGATGGAGTGACATTGGCAGTGGCTCTTTGCAGGCTGCCTCCCTGCATCTATCTATCCCCCTTCCTCTAGCCACAGACCTGGATTTTCATTTGGGGATCCATACTTTCTCTGCTCTTGGGACCCATGTCTGGGAAGAGGCTGTACCACCCAGAATCCAGAATCCAGAGAAGAGTCATAAACTAGGCTTAAATCAGAGTACGAGGATTCCTCCCACCCCAGTGATTGAGCCCACTTAAAGATGACAAGCAAAAATCTCTTCGAGTTTCCATTAAAGGGGCTCATTCTGTCCTGCCAGAGTCAAAAGTGAAAGATGAACTAGAGAGAATCTAGACTTACAGAAACAGGTTCCCAAAGTGAGCTTGCCTGGAACCTGCTAACCAATTACTTCCTTTTTTTTTTTTTTTTTAATTTTTTTAGCTGAAGTTAGTTTTGTGTTGTCAGTTACTTCAAACTGAAAACAAAACAAAACAAACGACACGTAAGACATTTAAAAAATACATAGTTGTAGAAAAGAAGACAATCTACTGATATTTCCCTTAGGGTTTAGGAGTATATATATTCTTCCAAGAGAATCTTTGCTTCCATACCCATTCCTGGGCTTTCCTTGGAAAGATATCTTCCTTGAAGATACGAGCGTGACTCTCCAGAGAACAGTAAAACTCTGAGTTTCTGTTTCTTAGCAGTTAGACTGGGGCCTTAATCCAGAAGTGTATTTCCTATAGTCTAGATCACAATAAATTTTCATTCAATGAAAGTAGAGGTTAAATCATTGATCTAATAGAAATGCGGTCTTTTAATTTCTTTGCTTGTTTGTTTGTTTTGGTTTGTTTTTTAAGAAGGAGATTTCATGTATCATGGAAATGAGATTGTGTTTTGCCTTTCAAGAAAATGTTTTGGAATGCACCTTTCAGTCTTCTTCTGTGCCCCAGTTTGAAGATTCTGACTTTGATCAGCCAAACAACAGGTACTCACTGAGAGTAAGAAACCAACTAGTATTTTCATATGCTTCTAAATACAATATAGAAGTAGATGACTAACATGGATTTGCTTCTTTTAGTTTTTAGCATTTCTTTTAAAGTCTTTCTCTGACTTGTTATAAGTATTCATACAACACGTTCACATGCGTTGTTAGAAGGACCATGATGTCACAAAGACTGATCTTCTCATTTACCCAATACCATACTGAATGAAGCCATTTTTTGTGTCACATAAACGTAACTTGAGTGACCTGACAATTTTAGCTCTATTGAATATGGGAATTTGTTAAAAATGATAATAAACATGCTAATCCTCACTTGGCTTGCCGACTTATGAGTTTGATTGAGAAACTTTTACCTTTAAAAGAGTATACGCTTCTAAAATTTGTATTTTTCAAGTAACAGACTAGTTTTTTAGTTCTTACTTTGAGACTCCAATGTCTAAATAAGGTAGAAAAAAAAGAGATTTTGCTTTTTCAAACATTCTTAGCTCAAATGTTGGACTGAGTCCATATATTTAAAAAGCTTGTCGTTTATTAGAAGCATTATTAGTCTGAGCCTTCAGGCAGCTCTAAGAAGGTTATACAATGAAACGAAATTCACAGTACCGAATCTGAAAGTTTCATTCTGACCTAAAAGCTCCATCAATGAAGTTTAAATGTGGCACAGAAAGGTTGCTTAGACTTTCAATACCTTAATAGTATTTTTGCCTGGGAGGCTGTAAGAAATATTTAATATTTAACTTGTGATTCACAAAGGCAACATGGTTTTTTTTTTTAAGTTTCTATATCTTTCATTTTATGAGAAGATAAGAAAGTGAATAATCTGAATTCCAGATATAAAAGCCTTTCCAATGTGGTGCTCTTTAATTTTGATTAATTTAATAGTCTGTTTTACATGAAAAGAATAAGCAATACAAATATTAACAAATCAGAATTCTAAAGGAACTCCCCCTGAAGTTTATAAAGACAGAATTTCATCTGTAGGAGTTTTCTCTAGATGTTCAGGCTTCTGGTTAATAAAAGATACCTGAAATGTATCATCATATAAATGTTGTTAAAATACACACACACACACACACACACACAAGCACACATGGACTGAGCAACAGATTTAAATCAGTTAGGTCTTACATATCTCATTCTCCATGACTTGGCTGCAGTTGTATATTTTAAGGAAACCTTTGGAAACACCCTAGGTCTGAGATACAGCCGCAATCCAAGATATATCTATACTTCCAGAATAAACTATTTTCTGTCAAAGAGGTCTGCTTCACACAAAACTAAAAAACCAGATTTAATTTATATTTTTAAAACAACATTATTCTAGGAAGTCTTTGGAAATTGCTTCTAACATCCCTAATTTCTTATTGTTACCATTCACGCAGTTTGATTTCCTGGGAAACTTTCATCACATTCAGGTTTTCCATGCCAAAGACCGTGACACAGATCATGAGAAAATGGCAGATAACACCAGCATCATGTACATTTATGCCTGGAACACATTTTCGGCTACCCTTTTCTCCCCTGCACATTTACCTTCCTAATTATGTTTTACTCAGCCTAATCTTTAAATTAATTTGAACTCCCTGAGCCTGCAACTGACAGTGAGAAGAATGGAGGAGAAAATTTCCTGAAGGGGAGGAGAAATTAGATTAAATCATAATGATCTCTCCTGTTCTGTACCACTTCAGAGGGTACAGCCCGCTTTTGTTTATTTTAACTAGGTTGGTCCCCACCATCGCCAGGCGGATGGAAGGGTGTATGTGTTAGGTGAAAAAGGGTGGCAGCTTCTGCAAAGGGCGACTGCTGTGTTCCATCAAGGGCAGAGATTTGGGGGCGAACAAAACCCCAAACGCCTCACACAGCGACGGGTGCGTCGTTTATGCACAGTTGGTATTGGCTGAAAAGCTGAAAGTTCAGCTTCCTGCTGAAGGGGGGGTCAGTCCTGGGCCAGCCTCCTGTCCCGGGCGATCCCACCTCCTCCTGGACAGAGCTGAGGGGCCAAGAGGAGCTTCCTCCCAGGAACAGAGCTGCTGAGTGGCCACATTCTTCTCCAAGTCGGCCAGTGGCTAATGGAGAGTTAGAGTGGAAATCTGGCCCAAACAAGACTGAGACAAGCCAATCCACCTCTCCCAGGAATTTTCATCAGAAAATAGAGAATCAGGGGTCAGGCTCAGGCAAAAGGAAAGCCAGAAAAAGGCCTTAAGTTAATATAGAGCCATGGACTTCCCTTTGTTTTTCTATGTTTATACATATTAAGTATATATATTTATATACATATATTTTCCTCTCTTTCTATTTCACAGTCTTGTCTCAACCATATCCCCGGGGGAGGGGGGCGGGGACAGGATCTGTGACTCTAACTGGCTGCTATTTTAGTGAAACCTCACATCCACCTGCAGTCGTATTCATGAGGAAGCTAGAGTTTAAAGTAGCGTAATTGTTTGGGGAAACTGATTACTGTATTAAAATATATGATCAAACACCAAGATTCTGGTTACCTTGCAGTTTTGGTATGTTTAGGCTGAAGACAGCTGCTCATGGTATGTTCTTATCAACTCCTAATTCGAAACTTCAAGAGTTCTGATGATAAATTGTTGAACATCCTTAACATTTGGGAGTGCCTCCTGTTTATTTTCTATCTGTATGACACAACATGTCACTGGCTGTATGATTTTTTAACTTACAGCCGGTATGAGGAACGTGTTCAAGTCGATTCTTTAAATGTGCCTTTCGGATGTTTGCATTAAAAGATTTCGCTCTTAGCTAAAGTTATTATTAATAACACTCATTTGCATTTCAGGGTCTTATATTCCTTTTATTTGTGTAATATTTTGTTTTCACGTAGAAGCAATGAATAAGTTTTAAAGCAATTTTATGATTAAATCCATTAAAGATGAAGCAAACAGTCACCCTCACAATCAAATTACTATCATCACGGTAAATACATTGGTACTCAAGCACTGAAAATACATTCTTGCATTTCATTTCTTTACCCCTCCCCCAGAGTTGATAAAACCCAGGCTTTACAATAGCAAAGACATCTTCTGCTTTTGGCAGAAATGGATTAATCATATTACAGCTAGCTAGTACCTGTTTCTCATGTAAAAGTAATGACATGCTAACAAAAAGGAGAAATATAGGTATATAGTGGGAAGAATTATGATTAGCTAGGTTTGAAATAGAAGTGTATAATTTTCTCTGTGCAGTAAAATTTCTCATGAATTTAAAACCTAGAGGATAAAACATTTAGCTTATCTTGTGTTTCCAAATGTAAAGTACATATATCTAAAGATACAAATAAAGATAATTACACCATTCATAAATTCGTGAAAAAGCATAAAATGATTTATTTTGCTGCTCTCATTTATAGCATCATTACATCAAAAATTAAATAAAAGAAATATGAACCGAGCTGTAGAAATTCCATTATTATCAACACAAAAGATTTCTTAGACTCAATTTTCTCTTCCTACTCAAGCAAAATTTCCATCCTTCTGAGGAAATAGAATAGGTAATTATAAAAATGTGTGCTATCGTTTTCACATATTATTGGAATTTTGTAGTTTATTTAAGGGTTCCCACTCAAGAGGATAAATTTGGCATTTTCTAGCACACTTTTACATATTGATTCTTCTCTTCTGTTCTTATAGGACATGCATATTACCCAGATACATTGGTAGATATGACAAAAAAAATCATGTTCTTTTGAAAACTCTACACGAAACATATTAGTTTCAGGAATGGCTGATGGACTTGTAACTGACTGCTCTAGTTAGAAAGCCATTTTATTTACATCTTATTAATTTATTTCTTTTCATATTCGCAGAAGGGATTCTTTCTTTGTGCCTTAATCACACATCGTGCGAAGGAAATATTCTAAAGTATATTCAGTGGAAGAAATCGACTCATAAAATATAAGTAGGGTACACCAAAATGAACATAACCTGTGATTCAAAGAATTTATTGAAGACATTAGGATGGTTGCAGAGATATTCTCTGTGTCTTTGATTTTAAGGACCATATTAAAGTCACCGTGGTTTATAATTTTACCACACTGGAGAAGTCACTCTACAATTAATGCTGCTTACTTATTATAATGAGTCATTGTTTGCCGTATCAGGCTATTAGTTTAGCTTAGGGTCTTGAGCCTAAAAGCACTATTTTTTTTTTTTTTTTTTTTTTTTTGCAAAACACTTAAGGCAATCATAAGTCCATAGAAGCCTTCTGTATAACCTATTTTACTGACAAACAATTACATTTTAGATTGAAGAGGTGAAATGATTAAGAATATTTGACTTAGTTGCCATGACAGCATACATTTTTCATCAGGCACAGTGTAATTACTACAATTTCAATGATGTAAAATCAAGAAAGATGATAACAAACAGCAGAACCGTGGAGATACTGCCATTGCGACCAGGTTGCCATGGCAACAGTGATAATAATCCCGGTGATAGATGTTTTCTCTTGCTCTTTCCATTTTGTACGGTTATAACATTCAGAGCCAGTTTTTACCACAGCTTTTTATAGTTTATTAGACTGTCAAAATAGTTTATGAGATGTTGTTGCAAAGGAAATGACTGAGTTCCGCAGCCTAATAAAAATGCCAAAGATTCTGTTTACATACTGCTCCAGCACTTAACAAACATTAAAAAATTGTATGAAAAATGATTTGATATTGTATCTGTATTAATCAATTTGCAAGGCATAAGCTTTGTCACTGAAGGTCAAATGAATAGTTTCCAAACACCACTTTTGGGGAGCCTTGTTAAAGTTTATTTTTTGCCCGAATGCTGGCAGCCCCCGTCACCTGGATAAGAATGTAAACCACCCCACAGGAAATACTTTGCACAGCTACAAGATAAATAGTTATAGAAAATTAAAACCACATTTGCTTCTCAAACAGTTTGGGGGCGGGGGAAATATTTAACGTTTATGGCCAGAAGTATTCTAAATTAACTTTCTAAAGACAACAGGTTTTGAGGGTCTGACCGAAGATGGGGAATGTTAGTGGAACGGGGGGCAGCAATAAACATCGTGAGTGTGAATAGTTTGACAAGAAAGCATATAGTACTATACAACAGCACCGAACTATACAACGAACATACACGCCACGTAATGAATACAATTCGCCAATATAAGATATCTGTGCCAATCATTATATACAGCCTTACATCTTATGCAAGCTGTTCTTTCACTTATAATGGAAACACGTTACAGAGAAAGTACTTCAATACAGACCTACCACGGGTTTTGCCTGTGAGAAAAGGTACCCTAAGATTCATGCATTCACATGAACCTGGAGGCTTTCTAATTTATTGCAGTCATGTCGGGCATTCATGAATAGACGGCAGAAAATTGAGTCAGACATTAAAGCTTTGGCCCTGCTCATATGCAGCAAACAGAAAACCCTGAATAGTTTCAAAGATATGTACAATTGTGAGTTCACAGGCAGTTTTACCAAAATGTAAAAGGGTATAGAAAGAATTTTCAGTGATGAGCCCTCCCTCGATATCCATCCATGTGTGCCCCCACCAATGCTTTCCATTTTAGCGGAGTACTTTGTATCTCGTCAGACCAGAGTTTAGGTAAGTCACACTAAGAAATTTAGGGCCGTGTTCTACATACGCTAATACCTCTTTTCTCACCGTTGGAAGACAAAGCGGAAGGGCGTAGGATTGCCAAACTGTTTCTGACTCCCATTTATTGATCTGCTCTTGAACACTTCCATATGCTTTTACTATTATTTTTAAGTGGGTGTCATTGGCACTATGGATTTCAAAACCAGAGTTTGGGGTTACTTCTCTCTCTCTCTCTCAGCCTCAGTCTATTCATGTGAACAGGTAATAGAAACACTTTCCTCAGGGCACCTGGGTGGCTCAGTCAGTTTACTGTCTGACTTGATTTAAGCTCATGTTGTGGGATTGAGCCCCGTGTTGGGTTCCACACTGAGCATGGAACCTGCTTAAGACTCTCTCTTAATCTCTCTCTCTCTCTCTCTTCCCTCTCCCATTTGCTTTCCATCTCTTTAAAATAAATAAATTTATTAAACAGAAAAGCTTTTCTTACACATTATTGGGGTAAATTTGTGCCTGTGACATAGTAAATATTAGTTGAATCTGATAAGGCTGCCCGGCAGGCCAGGCAAAACTCCTGTCCTTTGTCACAGCCTCTCAGGTCACATACAGATATGAGGAAATTCACCCTTTTGGTCCAGCTGCTAGGGTGACGGGTGCAAAGAGATAAAGAAGGTAGGATTTCATTACTTCTTTCGCCAGGAGCAGCTCCAGAATGTAGAAGAGAGGAGTAAGGCTCAGACGTACTATAACGTATTGTTCATAGGAGAAATGTATTGCTCTTTCCGGAAAACATTTACTGAATTATGATTTTTAACAACTTAAATAGTAAGTTACCATAGTTAAGGAGACTTCCCAAGTGCATATTATCCTGCTCATTAAATATGACACCAACACTACTCCTAAAAATACATCAATTGGCATATTTTATGATCAGTGGTATACTCCTATTTCAAACACTATCCAGTCATTAAATGAAGCTGTCGTTGGAACAGCTTCTGTCGCTAACAAATACTAGCAGTAAGAGTACTACCAGGAATGGTCACTTTTTCAGATAAGCTTATTGTTTGCTTAGAGAAAAAATATTTTCCCTCAATTTAGCCTAAGAAACAAATTCTAAGTGCTTGAGTACATCTTCTTTTTCTTACTCTTTCCATAGTTCTTCTGTCCCAAGCCCTTCTGATAGTGACAAATGCCGTAGTTTTTCACTACATGACTGCTATAATATTTATTGCAACTATTAATAACAAACACCCAGAGCAAATTCCTTACATAAAGAAGTCGAGGGGCTTAAGATGTATACACAGACTCTCAGAGACATTACAATTATAAAGAAAGAAAATCAAAGGCCTTAAGAGAGAACGAAAGGTATAGGATCAGGGGTGTGTTTAAATCCTCAAAAAGAAAAATTTTGCCATTGCTCAAAGTCAAGTTAGCTTTTATTCCTTCCTTACGAGAACGTTCTTTATCTATAATCATAAGAGAATGTTCTGTCCCAGGAAATAATACGTGTTTCTTAACTTGAATTGCTTTGATGTATGGTTATGCCATCATATGTAACTCACACAACTGCCCTGCTGGGACGTTCATTATTTAGTATCTAAAGAGCAATAACTCTAATCCTACAGCATTTGAGTTAGTTGTAAAAAAAAAATCAATCTTTACAGAGAAGCAACTATTTAGTTTTAATACCTCAGAGTAGTGTGTACAAAGGGGCAGAGTATCTTATGGTTTTATTTTCAAATTTATTCTCTACTAAGAGTTTAAGGATTACCTGTGACTTTTTGCGACTGATTATATTAAAAGGTCCTTCAAATGTATCTAAAATACTTTCAAGTTGCTGCTACTCCATTTTATTTTTTGCTTAATAGTTCCCAATTGTGAGATTTCCATTTCCACTCCCCTGAGCAGCTCATTCTATGGGGGGGCACAGACCTTCAGCCACCTGCCAAAATTATACACCAGTCCATGGCATGAGACCCGATAATTCAAGGGCAACATCCTTGCCCCAACACACATACACAAGTCCCACACAACAATCTGGAGAATTCAGAAGGCTGTGTGAATTTGAGAGTGGTCCTTCATATCTGGAAAACTTCCTTAGTTTTCAATGCCTACTACATTGATCTTATTTCCAACTATACCACTGACTCTGTGAGAAACATTGAAACTCAAAAAATTTTCAATAGTCACATTTAAGAGAAACTGGAGATAATAATAGATACCTGGTCCACCTTGTTGGATTTTTATGAGGTTCGAAAGAGGTAAGAGAGAGGAAAGTATCAAGAAGTTCAAAATATAGGGCACCTGGGTTGCTCAGTCTGTTAAGTGTCTGACTTCAGCTCAGGTCATGATCTCAAGGTTTGTGAATTCGAGCCCCACATCAGGCTCTGTGCTGACAGCTCGGAGCCTGGACCTTGCTTTGGATTCTGTGTCTCCCTCTCTCTTCCCCTCCCTGCTCGCTCTCTATCTCTCTCTCAAAAAATAAACATTAAAAAAAAGATGTTCAAAATACCGATGGGTAGAATAGGTGAAGGGGATTAAGAGGTGAGAACTCCCAGTGATAAAGTGAGTCATAAGAATGAAAAGTACAGCATAGGGAATCTAGTCAATAATATTGCAATATCACTGTAAGGGTGACATGAAGATATATACAATTTATACAAATATGAAGTTAGTCATAATCGTCATCTTATAACTGTCAGCTGACATCTCCCTGTCTAATTTTACAGATAACAGTACCCGCCACAGAGCTGGTAATGCTTGGTCCTAGTGGAACTATGAAAGCCATGAAACATGGTAATAAAAACACTCAGTAGAAATGCAACTGAAGTGACCTTCAGCTGCGGAGGAATTATTACAGTGTTATTGTAAAGAAATGAACGAAAACTGAAAGAAAATGTTAAGGGAGACATTGTGCTAAAGAATGTGAGGACAGGCAACATTTTGCTGGTAGTCAGAAGCAAAAATGCTAAGAATGGGTAATGGGGTAATTTGTGAAGCGTGCAATTTAAGTGAGACTCATTATTATTCTGTAAAATAGTTAATTCTTTCGCATATGGGGAAGCTCACATGGAAGGAAACTTATACATCACATAATGACCTACTTTCTACTTTCCTTCCCTCATTTTTAAGTATCCTCTGATGAGCCACCATTATTCACAAGGATATCCGTGCTTCAGAACACACTTGGATGCTCGACCTTCGCTATCGTTTCAAATATGTATCAATATTGAGGTTTGCCTCCTGTCCTCCAGCTGTGCCCACTCTTTTTGCCTTGAGGAACATATCTGTACTTATCTTTCCTGATCACACACCCACCTGGAAAGATCCAGGTCTTATCCTGTCCTTTGGCAAGTCTATAATTACGGCTCTGAGATATCAAGTTGTCTTAAAACCTGTTTGCTGAAGAGATTTATCAATTAAATTATTCTAGATGACAAGATGGAATCATCTCTGATGATTCAACTCTTTGCATTAATGCATTTTATGGTAATTCTCAGTCACAGAGATTCTTCCAAGATTATTGAAGACACCAGCCTTGCTGTAATGCAAAGTTTACTTGTATGTACATCTTTATGTCATTATGCCCTCAATGCAGGTAAAACTTACATGACCACCTCTTTGCCTGCTAATATCAGCTTATTTCCCACTGTATTTTTCGCATTCTCCGTGCAAAGAAAAGCTGTACCAACGTTTAACCTTCCCCAGGTAAAATCATCCGAAGCTTATTTTTTATATATTAGATTTTTCTGCAACAGTTGAGAATTCTTACTGAGAGTTTGCTCTGTAAATGGAGTGTGTTGTTTACCATGGATGTCTCGGGTAGCATCACATATAGAAAACCTTTCCACCTAAAGAAACCTTGGCTCAAAATCTACACATATCTTTGCCACTGATAACAGAATTTTTAAATGTTATGGAATTACCTCCAACATAGTTGCAACTAATTCAGAGGAAAAAAGAAAATAGCTATCTGGAAATTTTCCTTTCTCCTTTCAATGTCCTCTCACTTAGCAGGTACTTAAAAACATGAATCTTGCTAATATTAAAATGTTTTTTACAGCATTCCATACTTTGTAATTCTGGAAGGAAATAGGAAAGATTAAAATTCAAGATCTAACAATGGCTGCTGAAATTACAAATCACTTCTGTCCGTCTGGGATTTTACGGTGAGTATTTCCGTCTTGTACGTTTAATCTTGTTATATTTCCACCAACTGTTATTCCTTTATGTAGCTTTATCCAGGATCACAATTTGGAGGAGAGGGAGCCTTAAAAGACAGAAAGTGATTCAAGATGCCAGAGTACATCTTCTGTTTTCTAGATGAATATTTCAAGGAATTTTGGGAACACCAGATCAGATTACCTCTTCCGAGTTATACAAACAACTTTGATTTCCAGGCATCCCCATAGAAACCTTACACACTTCACTTCAGAGCTCCTGTTTTCCTTGACACCTCATCTTTGGTTGTTATTGATTCTGTATTGTTTTTCTGGCCAGAAAATGCAAAGGAAATTGCATTGATTCATGCCAGGTGGAAAATTTAGTTATAATACTGAGTATTTATTTCTTAGCATTCTCTGAACTGTAAGCCAAGGAGACTTGATTAGATCATTCTATTAATTTAAAGTCAATCTTATTTTTAAAGGCAATGAAGTTGTTTAGCAATTAAAACAAAGGAAAAAAATCAAAGACATAAAATTCAGCTTCAAATGTTTTCTTTGGCTCACTAAGCATATTTGCCATTTTATTGGGTTCATTTCCAAGAACTAGAATGAAAAGATCTGAAATTTTGCTAGAAGGGAGTGCTAAAAATGAGAAATCACACTGTCCTGAAAATCCTCATTGTCTTCTGGTGTGCCCGGCTGAAATTTCGAGCTTTCTTCCTCTGAGGTCTGATAGGTTTCTAATCTCAGCTACATAGAAATTCCTTCATGTCGTAGAAGAATTAATGTGCTTCCCCCAAGAAGTCTTACTTTCTAGAACATGATAACAGCTCCTGGTGAAAACGCTGAAGAATCTTAGAGAACCATCTGTGCTTTTAGTTGATTCTTTATAAAAAGATAAAAGTGGAACAGGAATATCAGATTTAGACACATTATACTATCACCTTGACTTCTGTGAAAGATGTAAGGAACACCTATCACTTTCACCTTACACCAGTTAGCGACAATTATTAAACTCTAAAATATAGAGAGTCATAGCTAGTGATGATGTTTTAAGTTTGATAGTTATGATAAATTTACTGATAAATCACAGATCACCACGTACTATCCTTGATTCTGTCTTCTCCCTCAATGTAGCGCACACTCATCAATGAATAAATTGTGTCAAACAATGTCCTTAATACTTTATGGATTTTCTCCTTCCCTCCATCCAAGTGCCATTGTGCTTCCCTGGTAAAGATCTCCTCTAATGTCCCTGTTGCCACCCTTACTTGCTGTTTTTCTCCACCCCCTCCTTAACACCACCATCAGTGGTAATTCTCTAAATGACTAATCTTTGCCATTGCTTAGCATCTTTGGGATGCCCAAGTTTTCCAATTCTGCCTTAGAAAGTTGCATATCCGGACTTCCAAGTTAGGAAAAATACAGAAACCAAGCACCTAAACTAGCACACAGGACCAGTAAGATTTAGGAAGATGCAAAAATCAGGTCTTGTCCTAGGTCTTCAGACCAGCTGCCACAGCACCACCAGGGAGTTCGTAAGAAATGCAGATTTTAGGGGCGCCTGGGTGGCTCAGTCAGTTAGGCATCAGTCTTCAGCTCAGGTCATGATCTCATGGTTTGTGAATTCTAGCCCCACATCGGCCTCTGTGCTGACAGTTTGGAGCCTGGAGCCTGCTTTAGATTCTGTGTCTCCCTCTCTCTCGCTGCCCCTCCTCTGCTCATGCTCTGTCTCTCTCTCAAAAATAAATAAACATTTAAAAAAGTTAGTTAAGAAATGCAGATTTCAACCTGACCCCAGTCCCATCACATTGGAAAGTCTGGGGCAAAGTCCCCAACAGTCTGTTCTGTTGGAGAAGCTCATCAAGAAGAAGTGATCATAGGTTGAACCATAAACTGACCTAGGAAATCAGAGGCTCCTCACCCATTCCCGTCCTTGGAATGTGCATTCTGCTTGCTTTCCCAGGTCCCAGACGCTGCCCCAAGAACACAGCCTTGAGATAGTGATGTGGCATTGAGACTATCTGGACAGTGTATGTGACTTAACCCAGCTAAGGCCTCTATATGACTTTTTTTTCTTTTCTTTTCTTTCCTTTCCTTTTTTTTTTTTTTTTTTTTTTTGAGAGTGAGAGAGCGAGCGAGCAAGAGAGCAAGCGAGCATGAGCAGGGGAGGGACAGAAGGAGAGAGAATCTTAAGCAAACTCCATGCTCAGCATGGAGTCCAACGCAGGGCTCCATCTCATGACCCTGAAATCATGACCTGAGCCAAAATCAAGGGTCAGATGCTTAACTGATTGAGCCACCCGGACGTCGCAAGGCCTGTATATGAATGTTTAAGATTTGGCAGGCAGGTGCGGAGATTTGCTCATCTTGTGGCACCCAAGACAGGCTTTGGAAGTAAAGGTCCCTTGCTTATTAAACCTGCCACCTACCCGCATGAAATGGTCTGCCTCTTTCTTCAGTCTCTCCCTGCCTTCCATATACAGGGGCCGCTTTCAGATCACAACTGGGAAGCTCCTGATGTCATGTACCAATAATTTTAGCAAGCCCTCCAGGTGACGTGATGCCTTCTGAAGTTTGACAACCACCATCCTAGAGAAAGGAATGAGTCTAAACCTGCAAATTGGAATTAAGGTGTCCGGCTATAGAAAGAGATGTTCTGCAGCATCTGGGAAGGAGAGTTTTTATCCTGGGAGCACTTAACACTGTGGTTCGCACCCATGCTGCACATTATAATCACCCGGGAAACTTAAAACTACTGATGCCTGTGCCTTACCACAGGCCAATTACGTCGAAAATTGTGAGGGTGGGCCCTGGGAGTGAGGTGCCTTAAATGTCGCCCCAGTGATTCTTCTGTGTGATCAGGATGGAGAACTGCTGACTTAAGGCGATCCCAATCTCCCCGCAGGGTCCTCCCCTGCTCAGCTGAATAAATATCAATGTGCCCCCATTTCTAGGGTAATAACTATACTGCTGCTTAAAATCGGGACCGGATCACCTAGCCACACTTCTAGAGCCAGCCCTGGTAGTCCTTGCTCAACTGCAAGGTCACCGCACTCCTCAATACCAAGGGCACCTTCAGTATGGCCAATAGGGCAGTCCTAGACAGCACTCCTGAGAGGTGCTGGGGAAAAGCTTATACATGTTTCTAGATTTCATCCTGTCTCCACTTCAGACTGCTTCAAATAGGTGCTCAGGCATCATGCCCAATGAGATAAGGAACTCGATCGTCATGCTTTACATTTTAACTCAGGCTGCCAAATATTGGGTCCCATGACATGGCTCTCCTCTTCTTAAAGTTGTATTTTATGGGTTCAAGTCTGAAGTCGTAAATCACCCCAAACCAATCTACCATAGTTTGAAACTGCTTTTAGTATTAAAACAAACAAAAAATATTGTCTCTGATATTCTTTTACCAGTTCCTTCTAACTCGTGATAAATTCTAATTTATCAGAAAAGGGAGTAACTATCCATTTGATAATTGCTCTTTTATGTTAAATGGCTATTATGGATACATCATATAATGCCCTGTGTTTAGCCATGAAATGATCTAATTTACACAGTAGAAGCTGGAGATCTTATAACATGACATGATGGTCTTAGATGTTGGGGTCCAAGTGTGGTCCCCTGACCAGAATGGTACCACTTGAAAATGTGTTAGAAAAGCAGAATCTCTTACCCAACCCAGTCCTATAGAAGCAGAATTTAAATCTGAATTTTAACAAGATCCCTAGGTAATCTTGTTGCATATTAAGGTCTGAGAAGTACTGCTCTTGGAAATGCTGAAGAAATTGCTTCAAATTCCGATTAGAGAACTACTTTTACTTGGTAGCTATAAAAATCCCAAAATATTTGACATGCTAATTAAAACTACAAATAAAGTAGACTTTTCTTTCTCATTTAACAGAAAATAAGCTTGAAATGGGTGTACAGGAAGGAAAACCATAGTTTTGGGAAGTTAAAGCATAACGTTCTCCGCCCCAGAAAACATACCCTCCGGTTGTACAGGTGTATTGTGTGGTGACGATGGGAAACTGCAGCTGACCAGTGCCAGAATGTCAGAATTTGACTTCCTTGATGAACCTATTCAATACACATTATAGAACATCTACCATATGTCAGAAATGGGGTTAGGTGCTAGGAATACTTGTTTTTGTTTTCTTCACTGTCTCTATTTTGGAGGGAGGCATGGGAATAACCACAATGCATCCTGATAAATGCTGTAATAAAGTCATGCACCACTATTATGAGGGCTCCAAAAAGGAAGCCATAAATTGACTTGGGAAGAAAGAGCATGGTCAAGAGGAACTTCTTAGAAAGAGTGACAGTTAGGTGTCCATTCCGATGGCTGGAGGTAAGTGTAGCTGAATTCCAGAAGGACAAAATAATTTCTTTACAGGTTATCTGAAGTCTTTTTTTTTTATATGAGCCTTGAGGGTGAAATCAATAGTTAGGATTCTAAGTGAGTGATAGTTAAGGGAAAGCCTTTGGAGAACAAGCAGTGGTTGATGATGTGGTTGAAGAAGAGAAAAGAAGAGTGGAGATTCGGGGCACAGATGAGAAGTAAAACCTTGAAAAGAACAAGAATGTTTCCTTCTGTATCACTGGAGAAGACAGTGGGTGAGTATTAGACTGGAGATGAGGAGGCAATAAACTGAGAAGCTTTGAGTCTGAAAGTCCCTATTTTCTCAATGGAGAAGAATGCAAATTCTTTCAGAAAAGAATGAGAGGGGCTGAGACAGGTAAAGAGGAGAACAGTGCAAATTAGAAATGCTTTTTTTTTTTTTTTTTGGTAATATGACCTGGAATTTACAAGAGACACTTAAAAAGGAGGCAAGGTGAGGGTCCATGTGTGGTCGAGATCGTGAGTATGTCATGGCAAGAATCATCTACACTGTGTGGCTTTGTACACTACTGTTCAGCAGTGCAGATGTTTGAATTAACTGAAGGTTCCCGGGTTGTTTGTGTGAGTGGAGTAGAAAGCCACAGGTGGAAAGATCTTGAGGATGATGGTCAGGAGCAGCTGAAGTGATCTGTAATGTGCTTCTTAAACTTTCATGTATGAGTCACCTTGAGCTCTATGTTAAAAGGTAGATAATGGTTTAGTAAGTCTGGAGTGGTGACTTCAAGTCATCATTTCTAACAAGCAGCCAGATGATATTTATTCTGGAGTCCCATAGACCACACTTTGAAGTAATAATATTCTAAGCTGTGGAAGGGAAGAATGAAAACCCAAAGTGTGATGGCCTGGAAAAAAAGAAAGGGATAAATGTAGTGAATGTCAAAAGACAATTTTACCACCACTTGATACCCATCAGAATGGCTATTACCAAAAAGATAGCTGGTGAAGATGTGAAAAAATTGGAAACATTGTGCACCGCTGGTGGGGATATACAATGGTACAGCTGCTACTGGAAACAGTATGGTGGTTCCTCCAGAAACTAAACATTGGAGTAAGATATGAGCCAGCAATTCTACTTCAAGGCTCGCACCCAAAAGAATTGAAAGCTAAAACTCAAACAGATATGTGTATGCTCATGTTCATAGCAGCATTATTCACTGTAGCCAAAATGTCCAACACAAATGTCCATTGATGGATGAATGAGTAAACAAAATGGAATGTATACATACAATGGAATGTTATTCAGCTTTAAAAGGGAAAAAAACCCTGAACACACTACAGTACGGACAACCTGAGGATATTATGCTAAGTGAAAGAAACCAGACACGAAAGGACGAATATTGTACGATTTCACTTATATGAGGAACATAAAGTAGTCAGATTCATAGAGACAGAAAGCAGAATGGTGGTACCAGGAGCTGGGAAGGAAAGGGTAATGGGGAGTTATTGTTTAATAGCTACAGAGTCTCAGTTGGGATGACAAAAAAGTTCTTTAAAAATACTAATGCCTAGCTTCCACTTCCAGACATTCTGGCTTAATTGCTTTGGGATGCAATCTGGGTATCAGGATTTTAAAGCTCCCAAGTGAGTCTAAGTGCAATAAAACTTGGAATCCACCAGATTAATTTCAAGAGAAAAGCAAAAGGGATTTAAAAATTAACAGTCAGAACCCTTAGAGAATGTTTTTACATTCACTTTTTAAGGAAACTATACAGTAGCGTTCAGATGCTTGCTTTTGTCTCTGGAGACTCAAAACTGTTTTAACAGAAAAATGGGTTTGTTGGTCCACTTCTACTTGGTCACAGATTTTGGTTGGCATCATATCCTGGGCTCTGATCAAGATAAGACAAGAGCTTGGACTAGGTCAGCCCAAAGTAACGGAGCAGGCACTAGCTCCATCATGGTCACATGGTGCCTTGAGCCCCTTTCTGACTTCATTCAGTCTCTTACTTCTGTGAATTTTACACCCCAAAGAAAATCAAGAGGAATTGAAATCCAGAGAAAAGCAAAAAGGATAATAAACATCATTCTCAGTCTCTTAACATTGGATATTTGTTTGCTAAAGGAAGTTGAAATGTCTGGGAAGGTGGGCCTATGGCATGGCAAAGTAATCACTGAGTCACTGAAATTACCTTTAATATGTGATTCCAAGAGTATTCTGTCTGAGAATAGAGTGTTTTAATAACAACAAGCTCCTTTCTGTAAGGTATATATATAAAATAAGTCCCTAAGATGAGATAATAATCGTGAAGAAACAAAGACTGTAGAATACACCAAGTCAGATTTTCTCTCAAAATGCTTGATGTTACCCTTTTCTAAAGAGGCCAAAAAACCTTAAATGCCAACTCTATAATTTAATTAAAATGCTCTTTTTTTGAGAATACATACATACATATATACACAAGCATACATATACTTATATATAAATATTTAAATTGACCTATATTATATATTCGTTTATATATAAACATAAAAAATACATTATACTACATTTATACATAATGTCAGTGACTTCGTTGTGATCCAAAAGAGGCATAACATTTCCGTACTGACCCACAGTTTAAAATGCTTGCCATTTTGGGGGGTGCCTGGGTGGCTTATTGAGTTAAACGACTGACTCTTGATTTCGGCTCAGGTCATGATCTCTCGGTTCATGAGTTTGAGGCCCGCACTGACAGTGCAGAGCCTGCTTGGGATGCTCTCTCTTTCTCTCTCTCTGACCCTCCTTCACACTCTTTCTCTCTCAAAATAAATTCAAAAATAAATAAATAAAATGCTTGCCATTCTTTGCCTGCAGCGCTGAAAATTATTCCAAGTTACTTAAATTCTATTTTGAAATGTGGAAATAAGGAGAGAAAAAGTCCTCTCTATTTACCAATATACCTGTAATCCTACGAGACATTATTTGTAATTTAGATTCACCTTTGGTGGTAGAGACAGATGTCAAAACCAAACCACAGTGGTATAGGAATAACATGACCCAAACCACCTTACTCCGACTTACACACTCTGAACAGAAACAAACATATTAGATCCCAAAACATCTCTCCAACCCTGAAAGAAGGTGTTTATATTCTTATTGATCTTAAGACAACAGGATAAATATAGGCAAACACTAAGAAGTTCAAAGGCATTTTACTGCATGCATTGTATCTAAAATATAATAACGTTAGCAATGCTATCTGATAGGATAAAATAAAGCTTATCTCATGGAGAAGTCTTTTCTTCCTCTCTCTCTCTAGAAACCATCCTTTTTTATCTGCCCTTGATCTACAAAACCAACCAAAGAAACTTTCCAGTGTAGTTTGCTAAATTCCTCCAGTTATAAGTTACTCCCTAAAAGTAACTTTGGCACTTTCGAAGGCTCATTAAATCTTTCTGGGCCCTCGGGTGTCACTAAGGAAACTGCTACAGTAATTTGCTAAATGGTATCCTCGGGACCTTAAAAAGTTCTTGTTCCTCACAAAAAACTAACTTGCTCTCAAGAAGAAATTTACTTCCTACCAGGATACGACTAAGACCATTTGTTTATTGTTCCAAGAAGGATTTAAGGGGGTTAAATCCATTATTTGTTTTAGACACACTCTGTGATCCAAAAAACTACTATTTTTGACTATCAATGTTTAAAAAAGAAAGCATCAACCTGGCTGTCTGCTCACTAGTCCGTCTGTCCACCGGGAGAATCATCTATTTAAATGGTGTGAGGCGTTTGGTCTGCCTTGAATTCCAAATTGGCTGTCCTGAAAATGCATCAGCTGTTTCTTTAAGGCCCACCGAAGTTTTATAAACATTTCTCTAAGTTTCAGTGAAACTAGAACTATCTTCAAGCTCCTAAATGACATAATCTAAATAAACGAAACTAACATCTCTAAAGGAATTTCCATTATAGTAATGGAAAGAGAGAGGAAAAGCTGCATTAAAAGTTATGTGATCTTGCTATCATGTTCTCCCCGTGTTTGTTAATTTCCCTATTCCACCATCTTGTACTATATTCAACCAAATAAAGTACAGCATCAAGCTCATGTGGTTATATATGCCTAAAGCTTTTCTGGAAGAAAAAAAAAGATTTTCGTGGAAGTAGCAGTAAAAGAAGAAACGGGAGAGAGCTGGACCTAAAAATCAAATCTGGCATTCATACAAAGATCGAAATTAAAATCGCAAGGAGAAAATAAACAAAGTTCCCCAGTTCAGGCCCCAGCCTCCCGCTCTATTCTTGGCATGCTTCACAAAGAGAGGATTGGGATCTGGCCCTGTGTGTAGTCAGTAATATGCACTTTACAAAAACACAGGTTTGGGGAAGTACTGGCAAGAAGGAGAAGGGGGTCATAAAAACCTGGCGCGGACACCACCACTCCGCATCCTTACACGTAGACCAGGCTGAACGGTACAGGGAAGGCAATTGGTAGATTCCAAAAATAACTTGCCAAATACCACAAAATCAACAAAACACCTTATACCCGACTCATAGGACACTGGTGACTTTAGCATAAGTAGGGAGATTTACAAAGCCACGAAGGGTATTATTAGGCCCATTTATAGGTTAGTAAAGAAAACTCAGAAAGATTAAAGAACTTGGATCACAGAGCTAGCAAATGGTAGACCCAAGATCAGGGAATCATGTTTTAACTGTTTGGTTTTTGCTGTTTTCAAAGAACAACACAATCCAGGATTTTTTTTCCATCAATTGTTCTCTTCTATTTGTTCTAAATCATTAATTTTTCAGCACTACTAATTGCTTTCTCTTTCAAGATTTTAATTTTATGATTTCCTTTTTAACATATGAAGTTGACTGGATATTTTCTTTCTTAATTATCTAAATACTATAAAGCTTTAAGGGTATTTTCCTACTAGTATGTACCTTTTAGGATTTTAATATATACTCTTTTCACTACTGTCACTTTCTTATATGCTTTATTTCCAAGTGGTTAGGAAATGCTTAATCCTCTTGTTGTTAATTTTATACGCAATTCATTTCCTCACAGAATATGGCCTGTATCTTTTCTACTTTGGAGAATTTCTCCTTTGCTGGGATTTATTTTATTTTATTTTTTAAGTACCTGCATTTCCTAAAAGGAAAAGCATTTCGGTATACATATAATCAATACACAGACATACATGTATACCCCTTATATCTGATCTCATTAATTTTATTATTCAGATTCTCTAAAATGATTTCATTTTTTTCTTACTCCATCTGTCAAAGACTCTCACTGTGTTTTCAGTTGCTCCTTAAATTTTTCGTAGCGTTTAGCTTTATGTTTTTGATATGTGTTGTTTACCTCAAGTAACAACCACAGATTTTATCTTCTTTAATCAATAAAATTGCTCTCTTTATCCTGGTAAAAGCCTTTGGCCTAAAATTCCACTTTGCTTGATGTTAATATAACCCGAGTGACCCCAGACTTCATTAGCCTGTAGGTACTAAGGATGCTCCATTAATATTAATATCCTAATTTGCTAGCTCATTAACCCCTACCTGTATAACAGTAGGGCCTTGACCTCTACTTAGGAAGTCCCTAGGCAGTATCTGACATGTACTCTGGAATCAGTAATCGACTCTTTATCTCCACTGGCTGCTCTTTGAAGATGGACTGTGGGTTCCTGTTAGCTTTTTTTTGGCTACTGCTGTACATCACCGGCCTCAGGTCAGAGACATTCAGTCCTCCCGGTGTAGTAACCGTGACACCATCTCTTGTGAAAGCAGAGGAGAAACCTTTTAGAGGGGGTTTCTTCGAGAAGGTGCCTTCTTAGGGAATCAACGAGACCACAACTCAGGTGAACATTCAGCTTTTCTTTTTCCCAAGACACATATTTGTTGAGAGAAATTTGAGAAGCAATTGCCCTACTCAATCAACACCCCTCTCTAAATTCTGGTTCACCATGCTAACCCCTCTTTTCGTTGATGAGTATTCCTTCAGTAACCATACCTTGAAATATGGATTCTTTCGCAATACCTTCTCTCACATTTTGAAAGTCTGTAAAATAAAGCTTTTATTTTTAGACTGCCCATTACTTTGCTAGGCATATTTGGAGTGACCTTACTGAAACCTCACGGCATCTCTATCACATAGAAGCTGTGATTACTCCAGTTTTACAGATAGGAAACCTGAAGACAGATAGGTTAAGTAACTTCCCCACCAGAACATGCTTGTGGCATCGCCGCCCATGTTTCACACTTCCTCGGTCTTGAGTTCTTTATTTGATTCGTGTTTCTCGTGACTAAAATATATCATCAAGTACATTTTTTCATGAAAAGTACATTGGGCTGTTTACTTTCTGAGTCTTTAAATTAGAGGTGCTAGATAATGTCTTCACTGTGCCTTTACTCATGACAATACTTGGATCATTCTTTCTTTCCCTATAAACTAGAAGTGTAGTTTAATGGATAGCACGTTAGAGAACACCACGGTGGGGCACCTGGGTGTCTCAGTCAGTCGGTTGAGGATCCCACTCTTGATTTTGGTTCAGGCATGATCTCATGGTTCGTGAGTTTGAGCTCCGTGTCAGGCTCTGAACTGACAGTGAGGAGCCTTCTTGAGATTCTCTCTCTCTCTCTTTCTCAAAATAAATAAAAACATTAAAAAAAAAAAAGGATCAGAAGGGTCATTTCCTTAAAGTGCAGGTTCCTGTAGGATGTGTTTGGTTTGTGGACCACATCTTGATAAACCACTGTCTAGTGGTTGGCATTATAGCCTGACACCAACGAGACTTTTCCAGTCCCTGCTCTGTTTTTTAATAGTTTTGTGACAATAAACTTATTTCTTAACCTCTCTAAAACCTTAGTTTATTGAACTGTAGAACGTGACTAATGAAAACATCTGTCTTATAGTTCTTTTGAGGATTAAATGAAATACTGCCTATAAATATGCAGCATAGTTCTGGAACATAAGTAATCAACAAATGTTTGTTACTTAAGGAAGTATTATTATTAGTTGCCATGCCATTATCTACCTTTACATGTTATAAAAATAATGATATAGCCCCCAATTTTTTCATTAATTTTTTTCTGACTGTTTTCCTACTTGAACTCTAGGAGAACTGTGTATTTATCTTTAAAATTTAAAAATGTATAAGCTTAGGTGTAGTTTTTTTTGTTCTATTAATTAATGTTTATAGCTTCATAATAACCCCCTCAATTCTCTATTTAGACCAGTGAAGTTTTTCTTCTATTTTGTCTTTAATTACTTTTTAGTAACTCTGTATATTCTGGAAAAACTGCAAGAACAGCATATTACATTGTCAATATCATAAGGGCCATGTCAGTTCTACTTTTTATGATTTTTAATGCTACTTAAAAAAGTCATCTTAAGGGTTATTTATTTATTCAGTTCTTCCACTTAATCTGACAGATCTCTTAAATTTTCAGTCACCTTACTTTTTTATTTTCTTTGAAATAATTGACAATTTCTTAAATTTATTTAAAACTTGAAAACAGCAGAAATCTAAAATTTATGTTCCCCAGAGTAAAAAAGATTTCTCTGGAGGGAATAAGGAGATAGACCCTACTTGGAGTTGTGGAAGTATGGATTATGGATTTTTGGCTTATGTGTCTAATCTGATGATGAAATCTGGAAGAGCAGATTTGGGCCATGGTGGAGAAAGAAATTTTAAATTTACTGAGTTTGGTGTTATATGTGGGAAATCCAAAGAGAACTATCAGGAAAGGATATTCAGATACAAGTTTTGGGTAAGTCTTATCTGGAGATAAGTGCTTGAATATTATTATACACATGATAATAAGGGCAAAGAAAATCAACATGAAGGGCCATGAAAAAGGAGCTGAGAGGGGAACATGGGAACATGAGAAATCACATTTCAGTGATGAGTTGAAAGACAAAGAATGTCCACTGGACTCTGGGGGAAAAGTGACTAAAGAAGCTATGAGGAAAACATTCAAGAAAGAAAATTGAAAAGGGACTGATGAGTGAGAAATGCTGCCAAGGCCAAATAGTAGGAGAACTTGAAAGAAATGACAGCATTCCTATAGAAATGTGGGAGAGTGTGTATCGACACACAGTTATAATGATTTTTTGTAATACAGGAAAGGTAGAAAAATAGGAGCAATGAGTTTGGTCCACATCTTTAATATGTTTTTTTCTATGTACAAAAGGAGAGAGACAGAGACAAGAGATATCAGGCATGAATTGCATTAAAAGTCAGGAGTCAGTTGAAACGAAGAAGCCAGAAATATAAGTATCATGAGAATAATTAATGGAATGGGGCGCCTGGGTGACTCAGTTGGTTGAGCATCTGACTTCGGCTCAGGTCATGATCTCAAGGTTCACAAGTTCAAACCCTGCATCAGGCTCTGTGCTGACAGCTCAGAGCTGGAACCTGCTTCAGATTCTGTCTCCCTCTCTCTCTCTGACCTTTCCCTGCTCGGGGTCTGTCTGTCTGTCTCTCTCTCTAAAAAATGAATAAACACTTAAAAAAAGAATAATTAATGGAAGGAAGTTCAAAGAATGTGATAAAGAATGGTGATAAAGCACAGATGGAGGTCGGTGCCATTCTTGGATAGAAGAGACTTCTAAGATTAGAGAGAAGGGAGAATACACATGTTGACTCAATACATTGGAGAGGTAGCATGTTAGAAACATCTGTGTGAGTGTGTGTCAGGGGATTTAAAGAACATTCTGGGAAAGTTGTGTTAACTCCAGCGAGGATGCTGGCATTAAAGAATGTCAAAGTGTCTTGAGAGTCCATTACATATAGACAATAATTTGCAATAATTCTACTTTTTTTATTTACTTTCTACTTTTTACTATTAATGAATTTACATAGTTTTGCCATTTGTACTTCTAGATCTGTTTTGTATTTTAGGTACACTGACATCATGGACAGAGATGTGCCTGAGAAAAGATGTGCAGCTGGATCAATACAAGAGAGGACCTGAATAATGGGATGTAGGCTGGATTAGGTATACCAGATACCTGCCACATTCATGGTGCTGCTTGGGAAAACGTGGCTAGAAGTTGCCATGCTTGGTGTCATTCCAACTCCATAATCCAGGCACCATTGTGTTGGAAGCTGGCATCTAGAGACAACCAACAGTGGACAGGGTTATGGGAGGTGCCCGGCATTAAAACTCTGCCAAGAGTGATGTCTCAGTTTGTTTCAACATAACTAATTCACATCCTCTGTGAAATGTAGATGAGATAGTAGGGACGGGCATTATAAAACAGCAGAGATCGCGTTATACAACTGTAAGAGAAAAGAAAAGAAAAGAAAAAAAAGAAACAGTTGGAGGATAGGAAGCATTATATATATATGATATATATATATATCAGAAAAAGAGGAGGTTAAATTTAAGATATTTACCTAGCATAGCTGAACTGCAAATATATATATATTTTAATTTCGTGATTCTTCTTGCAGTGACATAGATGGAATTACATGTTTGTGTTTTTCTTCATAGTAGTTTATGAGATTCTTAAGAATAAGGACAAAATAATAATATATAGTCTATGCACAAAACTTAGCAATTTTATATATTAATTTCTTTATTAATAAAAATAGAGCATCAAGATAAGGTAATATTATTTCTTGTATATTAGAGATTCGAACTTTCTTTTAATTAAGAGCTAACTAATACCAGGATTTGAGGTAGAAGAGTTGCTAAGTGTCTGCAAGAAATATAGACTCAGAGACATTTTACTCCTTTCCATATTGGTGTTAACTTTTAAGAGCTGGCACTGAATAGCGACGCTATCATTTTTTGGTTTTATCAAAATTTATTTTCAAATAATCCTATTTGTAGGATAAACAAATGGGATAACCAATGTGGGATTTTCTCTGATATCTTAAATATCTTCGAGGTGTAGTGACTGATGTAGTTGATAGATGTAATCTGTTCCCATTGCAAAGATTCTTTAAAAAGTAATGGTAATAGTAATAATAAGTTGATACAATTACAGTAACCACTGATCAAGCTCATGCAATTTTGTCTAGCTCTCTAAGGCTTATGTCCGTATTTATTATTCTTATTCTTTATATTCTATATAAAATCTGATAATTACAGCAACCCATATGGTGAGTACTATTATTACCATATTAGAGTTTAAGAAACTGAAGCTTAGAGATGTTATGTGACTTGACTGAATTCCTACACTTACCTAAGTGTTGTACCAACAGTTTGAATATAAAAATTCATCCTCTTTCCTATCTTCTTCACAATCTGTCACACATAATTTATAGACAGACCAATAGGAGGATTCATTTTCTGGAAAGATTTTATTTGTATTCTTAAAAGTATCAATATAATATCTAGGGTCTGTTTCTAGGGTCATAATCATTGCATGCTGAGAAAAAAAAATTTTTAAATCATTGTTTTTAAATTGTTCACACTAGATATACTAAAACTCTAAAACAAAAAGAGACCAACCTTTTATATTTTTTAGTAATATAGTCATCTGTATATTTAGTACAAGACAAATGAAATAATGTAAAATTTCAGAGGGATTATCTTATATATAAAAGCATAGTTTGAATGGAAAATTTTAAATTTTTCCATGACGATTTTTAGTGAATTATATTTATCATATTTTAAAAGAGTTAGGAAGTTTGACATATGTATTTGTAGGTAAGGCCGTGTCAGAATAGATTACCATTTCATTTGTTGATACCACTAACATATAGTATATATTTCATAAAAACCTATTTACCTCATCAGATGAACATCATGAGAAAATTATACATTGCAGAAACACTTTAAGACAATTATAGCTCAATTTTGCTTCTCTAGAATAATAAATAGCAGAATTGGCCCCCCCACCAGCTGCCAATAACATCCCCAAGTCAGAATGATCCAAATGATTAGATTATGAATTCTAATATTTCTTGTACAGTAATATTTTAATGTCATTACAAAAGAATAATATTGAACCCTCTGGTAATTATTAAATTAAGCTCTAAATGTTTTATAGCATGTATGAATAGAATGTGCAGTATGAATAAAAGCTACAAGGATATCATTTCTTACACTGCATCAGCACCACCACCATTATCTGATGAAGGGATTGGCCAACCTCTCGACTTGAACATGTCTGAGGTTATAGAATTTACTACCTATTATGAGATCCCATTCCAAGAATGTTCAGTTCTCATTCTTAGAAAGCACTTCTTTGAACTGAATTCTCTAAAAGTTTTATTCATTTGTCCCAGTTCTACTCTCTGTGGTTAAACTAACAAGCTATAATCCTTTTTTTTTTCCATATGGAAGTACTTTTGTTACTTGAAGAGAGTTATCAAATCTCTTTGCATCATCTTATCTCAGATCCTTCAACTATTCTTCTTGATCTTGAGACCCTTAGTCACTCTCTCCTGGATAAACTCCACTTACTAAGTGCCTCTGAATGATGGAAATAAGTCAGTTTTATTGCTCACTATTTCTAGACTTTTATTCAAAGATCCTTAGGGTGAATAGATTTAATTTTGACTGTCCATAATTTTGACTATTTTAGAGAAAATTCAAAGGCCCATGATATGAAGTGATTAGTAATTTTTCCAATTAAAAACTTGGAACTATAGGGGTTTGAAGACTGCTGAACAGATGCAAATCACTTAATGGGTAAGAGTGAGTGAGTAAACTTGATCAGGTGACTTCCATATCTCCACGTAGCTTTTTTATTCTATAATCTTCAATGTGCATATACAAGTAAGTTGTGTGTGTGTGTGTGTGTGTGTGTGTGTGTGTGTGTCAGGAAAACATGTCCACAAAAGTAAAGTCAACTGCCAGTGTAGTGTTGGAAGTAAAGTAACACTAAAAGATCTAAGAATATCATGATGATAGCCACAAGAAAAGATTTTGATGAATTCATTATTTAATCTATGACATGAATGAGTCCACCATATATGCTTTATGTAATTTACATGATCAGTGTACATTTTCTTATCTAGTGATGAGTAACCAGTTATTGATAGGCAATTAACTTCTAGGCTGATGATATTCCCAATAAATGCAATCCTTCTTGCTAAAATGTGACTTGGGAAAGAGCCAAAAAAAATAAACATTTATGCACATAGAAACTTAGGATTCAAGAAGGTGTCAAGATAGGTCTTTCATGAATATCAAGCCTACAGAACTTCTTATGAAGGTAGGGTAAGATAGTATGGATTTTGCAGTCATATGCACACTATTAACTGAAAATAAAGATGTGCACAATGATACTGCAAAAAAAGAAAAGCCTCAGTATTGGACCCTGTCATAGGCTGGATAATGGTTACCCAAAGATATCAGATAAACTCTCACAACTCAATATTAAAAAGATAAATAACCCAATTAAAAGATGAGCAAAAGATAAAAATAGACATTTCTCCAAGGAAGATGCGAGAATGACCAATAAATACATGAAAAGATTCTTGGCATCATTGTCAACGGAGAAACGCAAGTCAAAACCACATTAAGATTCCACTTGACATCTAGTAAGAAGACCAAATTTAAAAAAACTCAGAGAGGGATACATGGATGGCTCAGGGCATTCAGTGACTCTTGATATTGGCTCAGGTCGTGATCTTGCCATCATGGGACTGAGCCCCCCATGAGGCTGAACATGGAACATGCTTGGGATTCTATCTTTAACTCTCTCTGTCCCTTCCCCTTTTCTCAGTCCTCACTCTCTCAAAATAAATAAATAAACATTTTAAAAAAATAAGAAAAACTCAGATAAAAACAAGTGTTAATAAGATTGTGGAGAAATAGGAACCCTCATTACTCTGCCCCTGCTGGTAGGAATGTAAAATGGTGTAACCATTTTGGAAAACAGACTGCCAGTTCCCCAACTGATTAAAATAGAGTTACCATATGACCCAGCAATTCCATTCCTAGATGTATACCAAGAGGCATGAAAAAATATTCATACAAAAACATGTATGTGAATGTTTATGGCAGAATTATCCATAATAGCCAAACCATGGAAATAATCCAAATGTTTATCAATGGATGTATCCATAAACAAAATACACATTTCATACAATGTACTATGCAGCCATAAAAAGGAATAAAGTATTGATAAATGCTACAACTTTGCTCAACCTTGAAACACTATGCTTGATGGAAGAAGCAAAAGTCCATGTCTTATTTGAACCCATTCATATGGAAGTCCAAATAGGGAAATCTATAAAGACAGAAGATACATAGATATCTGCTTCGGGTTGGAGTGAGGAGGAAGTTGGCTCTTACACAACGGCTCAGGATTTCTTTTTGAGGTGGCAAAAGTATTCTAACACAGATTGTAGTGATGGTTAGACATAACTGTAATTGATTAAAGTCATTGAATTGCACATTCTAAATGGGTGAATTATATGGCATATAAATCTCAAAAATTCTGTTAAAAAAAAAGTGAGGTTAATCTCCATGTGCTGAAAAAGAAAGATACTCAAGGGGCATTGCTAAATTTAAAAAAATTATCAAAATGGAAGGAAATCTGTGCAGAATGGAGGGCTATTCCAGATCCTACCAACAAATGCAATTATATAATCAGTAGAAGAGCTCATGTGTTCCGTCTGGTTGGAGGGACTTCTCATTCCTTTTCATACACTTTGGGGAAGTCAACAAATATCAACCACAATACGGTCCTATCAATGATATAAACAACTAAGGCTGAGGTCTCAGGCAAGGACCACATAGCAGAACCCTCTCTTTTCATGGAAACATGATGCCATTACCTTATAGCATCAAGTGTGGCTGCTGAGGACTTTATTACACATGTGAATATTTTTTCTGAGAAAACTTTTACTTAGTTATTTTTTTCTTTTAGCCTTTTAGAACCTTCTCTTTATCCTTGGTGATCTGAAACTTAACAAAAATTCTCCTTAGAATGGATTTTGTTTTTAATTCTGTTTAGCTGTCTAGCAGTCTTTTAATCTGAACACCTTTGACTCCTTTCTTTTGTGTTTTTTTTTTTCCAATTCCGTTTTCACTCAACTTTCCCTCACAGCACTCAAATTCCTTTTATATTTTCAGTCTGAATTTTTGTGTTTAAGATCTGAGAGATAGTTTCGTTCATATCTCGGATCACCAGTGTATCATTTTTAACGCAAAGCAGTCATAGTGTTAATTTCCAAGAATATTTTCTTGTTCTATGATTTTTTTAAAGACTATTCTTGTTTTATGGCTACAAAATCTTCGACTCTTCGTGTACACAGTCGTCTGTCTCAACTGCTTATTTTACGTCAGCAGATGACAGCAAGCAGGAGCACCTCCAATCAGAGCAAGAAGGGCTCTATTCTGGTATGTTCCATTATTATTAAGTCACACTAGAATCCTAGCTATTTCTAGACAGGTAAATTCCTTTATTCTAGAGGATGGTCCTTTGGGTTTCTTCTCATGGTGTGAACTTCAAGCCCACAGTCATGCTATATTTATGGGGCCTTGGGTTGAAATGATACCTCATGGATGTTGCCAAATGATGATGCCATCTTTTTGCCTCACTGGGTAGTGCATCTTGAGTACCAATGGCCTCTGTCTGGAGGCTCTTCAAGAAGCCGCCAGTAAAATAGCCCTGGATATGTTTTCTCAACTGATCTTCTGTTTGTTCTGGCTTGTGTTATTCCTGCTTTGTTTCACCTGTCACCACACATGTCTGGTTTTTGTCTTCCAGAATGCCATTAATAACTTTAGTCCACTGCTGGTTGTCACTCCCATTTTCTTGCTGTTGTGGGTTTATTCACTTTTGCAGTGAATTTTCATTTTCATTTCAATAGTGTTTTGCAGGAGTCAGGGGCATATGAATGTTCCCAGGCCACCATCTTGAACCAAGAGGTATCAGAACCAAGAAAAATATTAAGTGGTATTTTTATAAACGTTACCCTGACAAATCCAGGTGAAACCATGGGTGACTGTGGAATGTAGAGGAAAGAAACATCTATCCAGGAGCAAGATTGAGGAAGGGCCTTGTGACTTAGGGCTCTGAGTGCACATTTTTGATGCATGGATAACAGTGAGGTTCTGTATAGACTTGAAAAGGACGATAACCGGAGAATTCAATGTTTGGAGAAAATTATCATACCAGTTGTATAAGCAATAGTCTGGATCAAAGACAGACTCGAGCGGGGTGATGGCATGAAAGTTTGGTGACGTAGTCCAGGAGCAAGGGTTGATCTAAGGAGCTAGCAGAGGATGCAGCTGTGGGGACAGAAGGCAAGAGGTGAGCCTTTGTTGCTTGATTTCACTCCATTTATTATATTTTACTTCTAAAAGGGAAACAACAAAACAAGAGCAACAATTACCAAAAAAGAAACAAATCAATTAGCATCGGAAACCAAATGTCATGATCTGTGAAATCAGAGGAGGTGATTTAATAAGTGGATTTTACGTTATTTTTCTCCTTTTCAAAATATTTTTTTAAAAAATGAAGTAAAAGAAATAAAGCATAAAGGGAGGGCCTAAGAATTTTAATTGATAGGTGTTGTACCTGTGACTAGGCAGCATGGGTTTAAACCCCGGGCCTATAACTTGCTTGTTCAGATAAAGCTGAGAACTGAAACTCTATGAGGCCTAATCTATAAAATGAGGTTGATGGTGATAGCACCAACCTCACAGAGTTCTTGGGAAAATGAAATAAGGTGGTGCACGGAAAACCAAGGTGGACTATTATTCTACAAGACCTGCAAACTTTTTTAAAGGTATGAATCTCACAGGAAAACGAGGCACATCTCAATCTATGCCCACGATAACTTAAAAATCTGCAGTGTTTTGTCACAATAATTTGTATTAATAAAATACATTACAAAGGAAAAGTACATTAGCTAAAATATCTCTAAGTATAAAAATTACTCAATGAACCTTTATTCTTATGGCAATTAGAAAAGTCATTTGACCATGAGTAAGTGTCCTTATTAATTCAAAAATATATTTTAATTATAAGATGCATTATAGTATCATATTTTATATAGTGTGCTTCCAAGGGATCTAATATTATTTTTTCCAAATCTCCAATATATGTAGTCACTAGCATATGCTATCTCCCCAGCTAATTCTGCTCTGTAACATGCTTATATGAGACCTTATTGCATTAAGTATTAGGTTTGATGACAAAATTTCCTTCTGGAGTTGAAAAATTCAGGCCAAACCAAGATTATTGAAGTTATTCATATGTAGGAGGTAACTAACATAAAAACACAGTACTATTCATGGTGATTAATTTTCACAATATTATTCAAACAATAATTCACATTGCATTTTATATCTAGGAAACACAATATCCCCAGAATACAATGTCTCACTTCTTTTCATTCTTTATTCAGGTGAATGACTATAGAAAACAATTGCCAATAGCTGCCTGATGTTCATGTCCATGTTTAATGGCTAAGGAAAACCTAGTGGTTGTTATTGTTTACTGCAGTAAGTTGGAGGAAAGAAATTCAATGTGTTAGAAAATTAGAGGACATTTTCTCTTCTTACTTAGACAGTGTAGTATTCTCCTGACGAGTTACCAAACCAAAATCATATGAAATATCACTTCTCAAAGCATTATGATTGGTCAAAGTCCGGGTTTTTTCCTTAGTTGGTTCAAAATACCCATCAAGATTTTACAGACACACAATTACAACTAAAATCATCAACTATTACATCACTGTTATATGATGACAAAAAGAACTCTAGATTTTTAAAAAATGTCATTTAACTAACATTATTTCAATTGTCATAGTTTTCTTTAAGACTTCCCAATTGAAGGAATGATGCAATCAGGGCCAAGTCTCTTTAACCAGAGGTTAATAAATTAAATCTTCTAAAAGAAAGAGAACTTTTGCAGAGAAAGAAGTACATCACCGGGGCGCCTGGGTGGCTCAGCTGGTTGAGCATTGGACTTCCGCCCAGGTCATGATCTCACAGATTATGAGTTTGAGCCTCGCGTTGGGCTCTGTGCTGACAGCTCAGAGCCTGGAGCCTGCTTTGGATTCTGTGTCTCTGTCTCTCTCTGCCCCTCCCCTGCTCATGCTTGCTCTCTCTCTCTCTCTCAAAAATAAATAAATATTTTTTTTAAAAAAGTACACCAGCATATCTAGACTTTGTTTTTTTTTAAGTCCAACAACTCATATGTATATAACTACCAAATGAGGCTAGTTGATAACAGCATTTCTTCTGCAAAATAAGTGTCTAAACTGTGATGGGTATTTGTGTGAAAGCGTGAATTGAGCTTTTGTTAACGACACCTGTTGGCAATATATAGACAGCTTTGGGGCAGGACCTTATGCCCTTTGCATCAGACAGGAGAGAAGCAAGACTTCATCTGAGTTAGATCTCAGTTGGTGTTGTTACCTTTTGCTTCTACCACTCAGTTGTGAAGTGTTCGGCAATTTATTTTAATTTGGGATCTTTTTGCCATCTCATTTCAATTTTACGCTCCATTATGAAAATGGGTGGTAAGCATACAACAAATTTATATAAGAATCACGAAGCTTATCCTGTGCTGTGGTGATGAGTTGCAATTTTGACAAACACTTGGAATTACTAATCAAATGGTGGATTATCTCTGTGATATTTAGGTTTTATAGCTGTAGACCTGTAACTTTTTAAAGACCGTTATTAACAAATATTCTTGGAGGAAAAATAACTTTGTTGTTATAAGCTTGCTTCTTTCTAGTTCAAATCTGTTTTTTTTTTATTAAAATTGCTTTTGTGGCTCAAGTATTTAATAACTTGAGATTTCTCAAACGTGGCTGGGGAGTTATACTTGAGCCAGCTCTCCAGCTGTAGTGTACAGTATGTTAATCAGCTCCAGTAACTACTCATCCCAAGGACACATATTTTGTGAGAGAGAGAGAGAGCACACGCACACAAGCAAGGGAGGGGTACAGGAAGGGAGGGAGGGAGAGAGAGAGAGAAATAGAGAATCTTAAGTAAGCTCTACCTTCACGCTCAGGTCAGCATGGAGCCAGGTCTCATTCCTATGATTCTGGGATCCTGACCTGAGCCAAAATCAAGAGTTGGATGCTCAACCGACTGAGCCACCCAGGCGCCTTGTGATTTGTGCTTTCAATGTGAATAGTAATTCATCTTTCAAGATAAAATACAGAGACTTAGACCTTCTTATAATCTCCTTCTGGTCATTTTCTGATCATGTCATTCTTTTCTCAATAAGTAGGTAAGAGTAACAGTTGACACAAATAGAGCATTATTTTACTTCTTTATTTTTTTCTTTGATTCAGACATTGAGAAATGAGTATGATTATCCCTATTTTATGATTAAGCATGCCACAGCTTTCACAGAGATTAGATGATTTCAAGAGGAAGAGTGTAGTAGGGCCCAATTTTCATCTCATTACCATACACATTCATACCAATGGCTTAGATTTAATTTCTCATGCTGTAAATATTTTTAGAATACATTATGAATGTCTATTTGATGTCAACATTTTGAATATTAATCCTGATGAACAGAGAGGTGTTTTGTAAGAGGTTCAGATGCTGCATTTGTAAAGCATGGCGTGAGTGATCTTGGAGCATATAAATGCAACTCTCAACACCTTTTCCTTTGTTTATTTTTTCCATATCAACTTCCTCCACATAACACCTGGACCGTGGAAGAACTACATTTCATCACCAGATTTTGGTGGCAAATGAAACGACGACGTGTTTATACATTCGCAAGGGTCCTCAGAAATCCTACAATGATGATATTTTAAGAGGACTATCTTCTCAGAAATCCAAAATTTTTAGTAACCTATTAAAGATATTTTTTTCGGGGCACCTGGGTGGTTCAGTCGGTTAAGCGTCCAACTCTTGATTTCAATTCAGGTGATGATCTCATGGTCTGCCGTATCAAGCTCCGCTTAGGGCTCTACAGTGACAGCTTGGAGCCTGATTGGGATTCTCTCCTTCTCTATCTGCCCCTGCCCCACTCGTGGGCATGTGCTCTATTTCAAAATAAATAAATAAACTTGAAAAAACGTTCTTTTTCCAGCCCTGTTTATTTAAAATAGGGAAGCTCTACATATGCTCCTATTATGTATCTCTCCAAAACTCAAGTACAATAATAACATGAATATACTAAATCCCCTAGTTTATCTTTGGATAGGTGCTTGAAATTGTTCTCCTAATATGTTTAGACACATTGGATCATGTGGAAAGGAAAGAGAAAGGAAATTAACTCTCGCTGAGTGGGTGTATCAGACACTATGTTACTTACTTAACACCTAATATTTTACTTCATCCTTAGTACTTTCCTTCAAGAAAGATGTTAATATCTCCATCTTTATGGGTGCAGAACCCCCAGTGTCTGTCAGCTAAGTTACTGGTCCAATTTAGCAGAGTGATGAAATATGGTTCTGAACAGGACTGCCTGTGCTTTCCCCTATGTTGCTCTATTATTGGGTGGTAGCAGTTAAGGGACTAAGGCTTTATTTTCTTTTTTTCCATTACACTAGCTTTGAAAATACCTTTTCCTTTAAGTATAGTCATTTTCAATACTTGGCAAATAATATAGCAGGGAGGATCTCAGAGACTTTGACAAAATTTAAACTAAGTCCAGAGCTGATACTTGTCAGATACCAAAACTTGTTTTTTTCCCACTTAACATTAAATTCATTAATAACAATACCACAAAATTACTTCTGCCTAAAACCTCATAAAACAGGAACTAATCAAAGCAAACACACTTAACAGCTAATGATGATTTTAATTTAGCTGTAAATGCCTCAAAGGCTAGTAATTAGAGAGCAGTTATACGCTTTTTGTTTTGGAAAATAAATTATTGCTGCATGTTTTGCCACTGTTTTCTCTATTTCATTTTGCTAAAATAGTCTTATCGGTGCGAAATTTTAAAATAGATCTTATGGCTAGGTAATTTAGATAACCATATAACAATCAATTTTCTGTTTAAAATAATGTCTCGTGAATATGTTTTGAACAATTAAACTGGCCACAAATGTGCTATTAAACAACAACAAAAAGAGCCAAGTAAATAAACTCTTTGCAGTGCTTGATTGCATGGTAGGACTCACTTTAGATTTAATGAAGGGTTATTTGTTCAGCAACAGGGATGTGAGTCATATATCCTGACAATATTATGGCTCTCAACAATGAAGGTTAACATAAATCACGTATTTTCCCCAAACAGACATGATCATTGGTATTTTCTCTTTAGCATTTAGATCAGTAGCTCCATAATTGCAAAACTAAATGACAGATCAATGATACTAAGTTACCCTCTCATATTTCTACATGGCTGCTTAGAGGTTTCCGCATACGGGGTGTGGGCAGGGAGTTTGTTTTACTAGATGGTGAAGAACACCAAATATAACACTGCAAATAGTGCTAACAACCATTCTTGAAGACAAAACTTTTTTTAGGAGAGAGGCCATTAAAAGAATGAAGTATAGGCGCCATAATTTTGAACCCTAGAATGAGAAAACCAGAGAACATTCTTAAGGAGATTGAGAGTAAATTGATAGTTACAAAAAAAGTAATAATAAGAGCCAAACTTGCAGTATTTAACTATAGTAGCTGCTATTTCTTCTCCACTTCCCAGTTAAAAAAAAAAAAGTTGCTCTCGTTTGTTTAGGATATAGTGAGCTAGAGCAATGAAGGTGTTATTTATAAATTTTATTTATATGTTTTGAGACAGAGTATGAGCGGAGGAGGAACAGAGAGGGAGAGAGAGAATCTCAGGCAGGCTCCGTGCTGGCAGCACAGAGCCGTGGTGGGGCTCCAACGCACCAACCATAAGATCATAACCTAAGCCTAAATCAAGATTCGACACTTAACCGACCCAGTCACTCGTGCGCCCCGGAACTTGTTACTTATAACACCCCAGTGAGCGCTACGTCCCATAGGTTGGAAGAGCTGTCCATCAAGTTGGTTGTGAATTGTCGCCGGGAAGACTGAGTAGACAGGTGTGTGCTCATGGCAGTAAGATGATGATGTGATTAATTGTTGGATTTAAATAGAATCATTGTTACTCACAAAGCTGAAAGGTCTATATTAAGGAGGAAATATTTTTCATATAACAATCTCCTAACAGTTTCTCAACTGATCATGCTGTTTCCAGTAGATCTTGAAAAACACACTTGAAATGTGTCTTCTGATAGGGAACGTCTATTTATAATTTAGTAATTGGCAAGAAGGAAAAATAATGGAGAGGAATGAAGCAAGAATGAAGAAGCTGCGGTGTGAAGAGCTCTTACCCCTGTAGGGGCCAGGTTTGTCCCTGTTTCCTACAGGAGAGTAGCTAATACTTTGTTATTTAACCCTCGTTTCCCATGTCTTAGAGCTCATTCTATGGAGCTTGTCCTGTTTTTACCAGATAGTGCTTTGGAAGTGGAACTCAATAAAATTTCAATATAGATTTTTTTTAATGTTTATTTATTTTTGAGAGAGAGAGGCAGAGTGTGAGCAGGTGAAGAGTAGAGAGAGGGAGACATAGAATCCATACAGGCTCCAGGCTCTGAGCTGTCAGCACAGAGCCCATCGCTGGGCTCCAACTCACAGATCATGAGATCATGACCTGAGGCAGAGTCAGATGCTTAATCAACTGAGCCACCCAGGTGCCCCTCAATATAGATGTTTTAAAACATAGTAAGTATACCAGTACTAGCATTGACTTGATTCAAAGAAGTTGCAGGTTTCTCAACTCATTAGGTTACAGAACAGCAACAATTGAAAGAAGGTAATTATGCCTGCCATGATTAACAATGCCTACGTTGGCTGTTCTGAATTTATGTTGAGTATGACAAACTCCCTGTAAATCAAAGAATTTTATTCACCCTCATGGTAATGCAATTATAATTTTAGTAGCCATTATGAAGAAAATGTATAATAATGAGTTATTAAAGTTTGTTACTCTTTAATATTTTTGTAATTTGTAAGTATGCATTACATCATTGGCCAAATAATGTTTGAAAATAAGTCATCAGATACCATTTGGTATCAACATATACACTTTTCGGACTCTTGCAGTACTTTTGTCTTCCTCCCCTTCACTAGGCATCCATAAATCATGAATTGGTAGCCAATGATTTACACAAAGCATACTTTGAGGATTGAACTGCATAAATGAGTCTTACCACCCAAATCAGAGTATGTGTGTATGTGGGTGTAACCCTATTACGCTATGCACAACTCTAGAAGAACCCTTCAAGGAAGCTAGCCATTACTTGTCAGTTTTGAGCAACTTTGGCAAATTGTCAGTAATCCACCAAGGCTCCCTTCTTGACATATTTCCAATCTGAACAGATTGTGAGTAGAGTTGCTTTAATTCAGCCTGTCACAGGGCTCACTACTGTAAATCAAAGAGCTGCATGGCCTGAGATCACACGTGGGGAAAAATCACATACTTTGTGAGGGCTTGCTGGATAAAAATCTATCGTATCATCTGTTTTGCAGAACTGACCACTACCATTACGATGTATAAGTACGAAAAGCAGGAAACAAACAAAAATAAAATGGGCACTGTTTCTGTTAGTGTCAAAAGCACATCTATGATATTCTCTTGTCATATCAAGGAGAAGCAGTGGCTGTCTTTTTAGAATATTGCTGCCAAACAAATTAACACCAAAAATATCTTTATGTATGCAGTTTAGTCTCTGATTTTTAGCTGAGAGGTTTTTTTCCTCTTTTTAAAAAAAATTGGCATATAGTTGACACACAATGTTACATTAGTTTCGGGTGTACAACATAGTGATTCGGCAAGTCTATGTTATGCTATGCTCACCAAAGGTGTAGCTACCATCTGTCACCATACAGCGTTATTACAGTACCATTGACTAATTCTCTATGCTGTGTTCCATGACTGACTCATCCCATAATTGGAAGCCTGTATCTCCCTCTATCTTGCCCATCCCTGCACTTTCTTCCCCTCTGGCAACCACCAATTCATTTTCTCCATTTATGGATCTGTTTCTCTTTTTGTTCATTCATCTGTTTTGTTATCTGAAATATTTTAATTTTAGGATTTTAAAACTAAATTCCACCCTCTTTATTCCCTATTTATAACTTTTCCTCATAGCTTGGAATTATCAGATTGTTGATCTAGACCTTGGATACACATCTTGAGTAACATACAGAAAGTATCTGGGTTTTTAAAAAATTGTTAAGAATACTACTTTATTGTGGTCAGCTACTTGATACTTAGACTTATTTTCATTTCCATTAAAAATCACTAGTTAGATGTAGAGTTCTATGATTTTCAAAACACACATAGATTTGTGAAACAACCACCACAAAAATGGAATAATTCCATCACCATATAAAACTTCATTGTGCTTTCCTCTTGTGCTCAAATCTTCCTGCATCCCTAATCTTAGCAACTACTCATCTGTTTTCTTTTTCTATAGCTTTGACATTTCCAGAATGTTATATAAATGGAATCCCACAGTAAGAAAACTTTCAAGACTGAATTTTTTCCCTTAACATATGCATTTAACAGCCATTCATGTTGCTGCATACATCCATAGGTCATTCTTTTTCATTGCTGAGTAGTATTTCATTGCATTGATATACCACCCTTCATTGATTCACCCACTGAAGTGCATTTTGGTTGTTTCTATTTTCACTGATTATGAATTAGATGCTATAAATATTCACACACCAGATTTAGTGTGAAGATTAATTTGTATTTCTCTAGAATAATTACCTAGGAATGAGATTGCTCTATGCTGTGGTAGCACGTTTAACTTTATGAAACTGCCAAACTGTTTTGCAGAGTGATGGTAGCATTTTGCAAACTGACTAGCAAAGAATGAGAGTTCCTGCTGGTCTGTATTCTTGCCGTCATGTGATATTGTCACGTTTTATTTTTCTACCCCTTTTAGTAAGTGTATAGGGGTATCTTTTTGTGGTTTCGATTTGCATTTCTGTAATGGCTAAAGGTGCTGAACGTCTTTCACATGCTTCTTTTCCCTTCTGAATAGTTTCTTTGCTAAAGAGTCTCTTCTGACTTTCACCCATTTATAAAGTGGGTTCTTTGCTTCCTTATTTACTGTTGGGTTTTTGGACCATTTTAAATGTATTATGGGTTTAAGTCTTATGTCAAATATTTAATTTTTGCAAATACCTTTTCCCAGTTGGTGGGAAGGTTGGCTTTTGGCTTTCATTAAAAAAATCACAATTTTTCTAGCAAAGAAAAGTTATTTTAATTTTAATGAAGTCCAATTTGCCCTTTATTTTCTTTTATGGAATTAAGTATTATTTCTATGAATTTTTGCCTATCCTAAGTTTGCAAAGATTTTTCTCCTATTTGTTCCATGAATTTTGTGTATCTTTTACATTTAAGTCAATCCCTAGTTATCATTAAATTTTTATATACACTGTGAAGTAGAAGTCGATGTGTAAAATTTTGCATCTGAATATCCAACTGTTACTGTACTATTTTCTGAAAAAAACTTTCATATCTCTACTGATTTGCCTTTGAAGCTTTGTTAAAAATTAGTTGGTCATATTTGCCTAGGTCTATTTTATGATTTCTATTCTATTCTATTGATCTATGTGCCTATTTTGTTAGCAATGTCACCTCCTTGAGTACTGGAACTGTATAGTAACTGTTAAATTTTTGTTGTCATAGTCCCCCAGTTTTTTTCTTTTTCAATTTGTTTTGCATATTCTAGTATTTTTTTTACTCTCCTTATAAATCATGAAGTCAGCCTGTCTATATCCATAAAACTCCTGCTAGAATTTTGATTTGGGATGCGTTAAATCTATACTTAAATTGAGATATTAACTATATTGACTATCCCAATAATGAACACAATATGTCTCTCTATTTATGTAGGTCTTCTTTGACTTTTTTCATCAATGTTTTACACTATATAAATCCCGTACATATTTTGTTAGATTTATATGTGTTTCTTTTGTTTGGTTTTTGAAGGAAGGTGCTTTTTCAAGGTCAGGTTTTCAATTGTTTGTTTTTAGCTTAGAGAAATAAATAACTGATTTTTGTAACTTGATTTTGTATCTTGCAACTTTTCTAAACTCCCTTATTAGTGCAAAGATTTTCTCTTTTTGTAGATTTGATGCTATTTATTGCCCAGAGAGTCTCATTGTTTGCAAATAAGAATAGCTTTATTTCTTAATTTCTAATTTGTATGACACTCCTTTCCTTGCTTTATTTCATTGGCTAAAACTTATAGTAAGGTATTGAACATAAGTGGTGAAAATGGACATTCTTGATTTTTTCCTGATTCATGGGGGGAAGAATTCAGTTTTTTTAAAATAAAGCCTAATGCTACCTGTAAATTTTTTGTAGATGTCTTTATCAGGCTGAGAATGTCTCCTGTCATTCTTAGTTTGCTAACAGTTCGTAGCATGAATTGATGTCTAATTTTGCCTGATATGTTTTCTACATCTATTGATATGTTCATATACTTTTCTTGTTAGGTCCTAAGCAGATTAGTGGAAGATGTAAAGAATCTCTTAAATGCACTTTGCAAATGTCAAATCTCTGTAAAACCTGATGGCTGGAACCCAAAAGCAATCCAACAAATATATTTCTATGTAGTTAAGATAATAAGGTTCATATGTGCATGTCTTCTCATTATAAATTTAATAGATATTTGGCATATACAGTCTATGATGGTTCTAATCTTCTGGGCTATTGGCCAAATCTTGTCCAAAATGTTTTTGGCTTGGTCTATAAAATATTTTTTAAAAGTTGACTTAGAGTCCAGTATTTAAACTTGAGCCCATTTCCTTTCCTTTTCTGGATTGCTAGTTTCCCTTGGAAGCTTTCACAAAACTAGACCTCATAGCTGCATCAGGTGGAGTTGAGCAGCAGCAATCCCTGTTTTACAAGAGCCATAAGAGCTATTCTACTATAGTACCCAGAATTCCTTGAGCTATTTTGCTCATTTATGTGATCTGTCTTACAGCAATAGGCTATGGAGTTTGCAATTGCTGACCTAGAAAACTAGGTAGATCCCTTATTAATTAGTATATTCTTAATAAAAAATTACTAGAATCTACATAGCAAGATCCTATTGTGTGTAATGGGATGTCTATTTTTTTTAAATAATGAAGATATGCTAGCGAAATTAGCAATTCTAAATATTTTGGAAACAAAGAGACCTTGACAAAAAGAGTTGATGTTATTATGGCCATGTGTATCAAAGTCTTAAAAATACTCATATCTTTGAACAATTAATTCTAATTCTTGGGATTTACCTTAGGGAGATGATTATAGCCCTGTGTAAAATTGTAGTAATGATTAAATTAATGATTGTCGCTAGCACTTAGGAAAAAAATGGTAAAATTATTAGTTATCAGGCTTGCAATATATCAATGACATAAAATCTTCTTACAAATTCCAGCCATTTTCAAAAGCCCAGGAAATGGCCTTAATTGCTATTGCATCACCAAAGGCTTGATATAAAACAAGACAAAAATAAAACCTCCTGAGCATGCATATCCCTTGAGTAAAACCAAATAAGCATGGATGGACGTAAAGAACATGAAAAAAACTTCTTCCCATCAGACCACTCTCTGCCTGTATTTCACATCGTAGGGTCTGTGCTTACCAGAAAACTTGGCTCCTGCCTTCTTTAAATGGAATCTATGTAGGGAACTAGCAAGAACTGAGACCTTTTCATTTCTTCCTTCAAATCTGTTCAGAGACAATAAATACAGAAGGAAACATGGTTGAATGTATATTTCCAAAACAAAAAGCATAATGTGCATAATTGGAGATGGGACAGGCCTGGTGAGGAGTGCAGGCCTGTAGTTGTACATCAGTTATGTGCCATATTTCTATAGTGGGGAACTCTATATCATGCCTCCCAAGAATAACGGAAGAACCGTAACATCAGATCCAAAGAATCCAATGAAGTCCACCAGACTCAACCTGGATAAATGTCAGCTACATACAAGAAATTGAGCTGGAGCTATAGCTATCAACTTCTCTTCTGTGTTTGGTCTTGATAAAGCCAGTTAGAACAATCCCTAAGTCTTGTCTTTCAGAAAACCTCAGGTCCTGCTTCCTTTTTAGTCAAAGAAAACTAATCCAAACAGCAAAAGGTAACAGCATGGAGACTATAAAAAATTCCGAACCAGAAAGTAACAGAAAAGCATAGACTTGAATATTCAAAAGAGCATAATTTTAGAAATAATTTGCATCACATTTATGTTCAATAATTTTTTTTAATTAACAAAAGTGTTTAGGCCTTTGGAGGTTGTTTTCAAGATTTTCACGTTAGAGATCATCTATTTCTAAATGCTGACATTTTAATCTTGGTTTACTCTTTGACCCAAGAATTGAATAAAGGAAAAATTCATTTTTGTTAGAGTTTTATGGCCTTGATTTGGTTGGTATTAAGTTGTTGTTTGCACTACATTGTGGTCAGATTGGAGTCTCTAGAATATCAGTTTTTCTTATGTAATTTGACCTTTATTAATGTATTACTACCTGGTTCTTTTTGAAAATAGTCTACAGTTATGAAAATAACATGTTTTTGCTTAAAATAAACCAAGTGATACTGTATTATTTAATCATATGTATATATTTTATATTTTTTTACTTATGTCAATAGGTTTGCCACAGTAAACACATGAACATTTCTTACCTTTGCTTCATATTCAGTCTCTTAATAGCATTTCTCCCCTAAATATTATTTCACTAGGTATCTGTCTACTGTAAACCTAGTTTAAAATTATTCATCTGATAGTGGGGGAATTTAACTTCAGCAAATATATCCGTTAATCACTGATATGTTTGTCTTACTCATTTGACTTTATTTAAATATCTTCTGTTTATTATATTCTCTTATATTCTTCTTCATTTACTTTTCCTGTTTTATAATATTGATCAAATTTTGTTCACTTTTTACTCCAGTGATACATTACCAGTTAATTATTTTTAATTTCATCACATATATTTGAACATATATTTACGTGAAGTCATAGATAAACATTATGTATGCTTTTTCCCCAAATAAACAAGATCCCTGCTTCTGCCTTTTTTATTTGAAAAATTTAGGTATTTTCTATACTTCTTCTCTCTTCTCTTCCTTCTTTTTCCCCCCAAACTCCAACTATACTTGTCTTTGATATCTTATTTTTGTTCTTCGATTTCATCATGATAGTCATCTGTGTTTGCCTATGTTTTTTGAGAGAATTAATTGATTTGTTTGGCAGTCAATCTCATTACAACTGCAATTTCCATCAATGTCCAACTTGTTTTTTTTAAATTTCTACAATCGTGCTTTTTTATGTCAAGGAGAAACCTTTTTCTTTTTAGTGTTTTCAGATTAGCTTATATATATATATATCTTTAAATTTTTCTTATCAGTTTATTAAGGTTTAATTTACATAGTAGATTCTATCTTTTAGAAATACATAGTTGATCAAAAACCACCACTACCATCAAGATATAGATATTTCCATCTCACCAGAAAGTTCCTTCGTATCTACTTGCTGTCCAGTCTCTTCCCTAACCCCTCAGCCCAGGAACCACCAACCCAATTTCTCTCTTCACAGACTGGGGTTCCCAAAATGTCATATAAACTGAGTCAGACAGTGTATAGCCTATGGTGACAGGCTTCTTTCACCTGTATAATGCTTTGAAGAATTATCCATATTGCCGTATGTGTTAGACGTTCAGGCCACCTATTGCTAAGTAGTATTCCACTGTATGGGGACACCACAATTTTTTAAACCCATTCACAGGTTATAGGGCATTTAGATTTTTGCCCAGATTTTGACTATTATGTGTAAGGCTGCTGGTCATGTACTGATCTTGTGTAAACATAGGTTTTCATTGATCTTGACCAGATATCTAGGAGAGAGATTGCTGGTCTCTGTGGAAAGTGTATGATTAACTGTGTAAAAAACATGGCTGTAGTATTGTGCATTTCTACTGGAAATCTGATTTCAGATTGATCTGCATATTCATTAGGATTTGGATAGTCAGGGTTTCGTTGGTTTTTTTCCCCACTTTTAGCCATTGCAATGGATGGTTAGTAATATGTCATTGTGTTTACAATTTACATTTTAAAAAAATGACTAATAAGCAATGTTGAGCATCCTTTCATGTGTATATGTGCTATTCATGAAACTACTTTGGTGATATGTCCTCGTGAAAGTCCAACAGAAGTCCAATTGTTGCATTCCATGTGTTGAAAACACTATCATTTTAATATTGAATAGCCATCGCATCTTTGTAAAAAACCATTGATAATATTTCTGTAGGTCTATTAGTGGATTCTCCCATCTGTTATATTGTTCTATCTAACTATCCTATTCAAAACCTTATCGTTGTGATTACTATAGCTTTTTGGGGACCATACTTTTTGGTTCTTGGTATGCCTAATGAGCTTTCATTGAAAACTAGATATTTAAATATTATAATGTGGTAACTCTGGAAATCAGATTCTCCCCATTCCCCAGGGTTTGTTGTTCTTGTTTGTTGAAGGCTATAGTTATTCTTTGTTTCATTACTTTCCCGAACTAGTTTTGCAGGTTTTTCTCCTGCTTGTGTATGGCCGCTGTATTCTTTTTCCCTTTAGCTTGTTTTCAGCTAATGTTCTGACTGAGATTTCCTTAAATGCGAGGAGCTAAAACATGCACTCACACAAAGAAACAAACAAACAAAAACAAAAAGTCTCCCAGTCTTTGCAGATTGGCTTTGAGCTAGAACACTGTTTTGACACTTAGCCCAGACCTTTATAATTCCAACTTAGTCTTTTTGCACTAACCCAAGAGATCAGCCAGAACTGAACACTTAGAGTCTTCTCAGATCTTTTCTGAGAATGTGTCTTGCCCTGTATGAGTGTGTGGCATACACAGGGAATTAATGCCTTAATTTCCCAAAGAAACTATTTCCCTAGCTTTTCTATCTTTGGCTGATCTCCTGTGTTTTTTTAAATTTTGTGTTTTACATTTTAAAAAATTAACATTTATTAATTTTTTGAGAGACAGAGAGAAACACAGAGTATGAATGAGGAAGGGGCAGAGAGAGAGGGAGACACAGAATCCAAAGCAGGCTCCAGGCTCTGAGACGTCAGCACAGAGCCCAACGCGGGGCTCAAACTCACGAATTGCAAGATCATGACCTCAGCCGAAGTCAGATGCTCAACCAACTGAGCCATCCAGGGGCCCCATGGTGTTTTATGTTTTATTTGTGCTTGAAGTTCTCTGAAATTCTTTTTTTTTTAAATAAAATGTTTATTTATTTATTTTTGAGAGAGAGAAAGAGAATCCCTAGCAGGTTCCATACTATCAGTGCAGAGGGGTTCGAACTCACAAACTATGAGATCATGACCTGAGCTAAAATCAAGAGTCGGAGGCTTAACTGACTGAGCCACCCAGGCGCCCCTCTCTGAAATTCTTGAATCTGTGGTCTGTTGTCTTTCTTAATTTTGCAAATTTCTTAGCCATTTTCTCTTCAAATATATCTTTCTCTTTTCTTTCTGGGATTTCAATTACGCCTGTGTCAGACCACTTTATATTTTCCCACAGCTCTTGGGTTCTCTATTCTAGTTTTTCACACTTTATCTCCTTGTATTTTAATGAAGATAATTTCCATTAAAGTTAGATTTATTTCCAAGGAAATAACAGTTCTAAGACTCTATTGAAAGTAGAAGCCACGGAGGAAGGATCACCATCTGAGCCTTAATCTTAGAGACGTACCACTGCTACAGAATCTATGTGCCAAAGCAGGAAAAACAAGTAAACAATTGCCTCAGCCACTGTGTCCCCTTGACCTTTAATCTCCTGTCAGTACCTGCCAGTGGCTAAATCCAACTAAAGCCTTATGATAAAGATGACTGAGTACTGTAGGCTGGGGTCATGCTCCAAGGATTTGGAGCACCATGGAAAATGGCAGGCAATGGATGGAGGAGAGAATAAAATTGCCATCATTCCTGTTAATCTGAAAAAATGAAATCATGTATCATCATAGTTTAATTTGTATTCTATTATGCAGGAGATTGGCATCCTATAATATGTTTACAGCCCTATTTACTTACTTTCCTGAGGCTATTCTTTGCCAAGATTTTCTTTGTAGCCAAAACAATGTTCTATTTTTAGAAAAGTATCCATGATTACCTAGAAGAAATCTTTTAATAACTATTTTCACATAAAACGGATAGATTAGATATAGATAAAATAAAAGGGATACACACATACACACTTTTTTCTAAGGTTGCTGTAGCAAGTTACCACACACTTGGTGGCTTAAAGCTACAGAAATTTATTCTGTCATGGTCACCAGTAATCACTGACATTGCTTGGCTTACAACTATATCACTCCAGTGTCTGCCTTCCTCTTCATATGGCCTCATCCTCTGTGTGCATGTCTTCTTGGTTCCTCCATTCTCAAATCTCTCTCTGCCTTTGTCTTACAAGGATGCTGGTCATGGAATTTAGGGCCCACGTGAATAATCCAGGATGTCCTCATCTCAAAGATCCTTTTTCTAAATAGAGCAACATTAGCAGGTATTTGAAATGAATATCTTTTTGGAGCCTTTTTTCAGCCTATCATTTATCACATGTACATCTCAAATAAGTCTCTTATTAATTATGCTCACCAGATCTTTTATTCCTACTTTTTTTTCTACTTGATGTCTCATAGCTTGAAATAGGTGAATTAAAATGGTATATTTTGATATATGACTATTTATCTTTGAATCTCCTATAATTTCTGCTTTATGAATATTGCCACTGAGTTACGTGGTGCGTAAAAATTTATAATTATATCTTCATTATTCATTATGGATTCCACATTTTGTTGCTATAAAATGTCCTTGTGATTTTTATATAGTGTTCAAATGTCTTAGAGTGATATTGTGACTCCCTGCTTTATTATTTGAATTTATCTGGTTTTTCATTGCCCCATCTTTAATTTTCAATTATTTTGAATCACTTTGTTTTAGAAGTGTTTTTTTTTTTAAACATACAGCATATAAGTGTATAATCTGAGAAATATGAAACATTTTTCAATAGATGAGTCTGGGCCATTTCATTTATTTACATGACAGGTAAATCTGACTCTAATTCTAATATATTACGCTATATCTGTCTTTTTTGTAAGTATCAGGCACCTCTTACACAACTTCCTATCTTTAAACTCACTTGCTTCTTGCGCTAGCTACTGCTGCACCTGGGCTCCAGAAGACGTGACATTGGCACAAACCCACATGTCTCAGTCCATCTCCAGCTCTGCACCAATTTCCTGTTATTGTGAAGTTTCACTGCTAATTGCACCATAGAAACTTTCTGGAAATGTATGTGTAATAAACCTGAAGCTATTTGTTTTTGTTTTAATTTTTTTTAGTATTTCTCAGTTTTCACAGTTGTATTGTCAAATATAATTATACCCAATACTTAATTTATCTGTTTTCCTTGGTGTCTTTTTACCTGTTCAACTCCTGAAGGTAAGGAAATTATTACACGGGTACCACTTCTCACCTTCTTTTCCGTTTTTCTTCATATTTTTAATTGGCTTTTTTCTAGGAAGTCAAATTTAGTATGCCTATTTCCTGTTTTGTCACCATAATCTTTCCCTTCATTTTCGTCTTTCTTCTACATTTATGTAGATTCATTGCTCACTTTAATTGTTCAGTCATCTTTACTTTGGCTGAAGGTTACCATCTATTAGATTCCTCAAAAGGGGATCAGATAAACAAATTTCTTTTAGGTGAATGTTCACGAGTGTACAAACCTTTTTTATTTGTATTACAAATTTCATGCTGTATAAAATACTTTGGTCCCTCTTTCCCCTGAGGATTGTATATGTTTTGCTCCACTATATTTCTTTGAAAGTCTTTGTATAGTTTTTTCCTTATAAGTGACTTATTCCTTTGGCCTAAAGGCTTATATGATTCCTTTAAATTTTTGATGCCTAAGGGCGCCTGGGTGGCTCAGTCGGTTAAGCTTCTGACTTCAGCTCAGGTCATGATCTCACGGCTCATGGGTTCAAGCTCCGTGTTGGGCTCCATGCTGATAGCTCAGAACCTGCAGCCTGCTTCGAATTCTGTGTCTCCTTCTCTCTCTCTGCCCCTCCCCTGCTCATTCTCTCTCTCTCTCATGAGAGATGAAACATGAAAAAAAAATTAACATTTTTTTGATGGCTAGAAATTGTTCCCCTAAAGAGGTGTTTCTTTTTTTTCAAATTTAAGAAACTTTTTCTTCAATTGTATATTTAAAAATCAGGCTGTGCTTTTCTGTGTAGTCCAACTCTGCTTCTACTACATCTCCTTTGTTATCTGTTTCTATAATTATTCCTTTAACTCAGATTAAGGTTTTATTCATTTCTATTTTATTTTTCCAGGATTTTCCATTTCTCTTCTCTTTGATCCTACATCTGTGTTCTAAAGGGATTTTTCTTCCCTGTGTTCTTTCTATGATCATCCATGTTTCTTTATGCTTAAGTTTTCCCCACCATGTATTTTCTGACCTCTTCCAGCTAGCATTTCATCTCTACCGATTGTTCTGTCCTACTCTTTAATTTTTTTTTTTTAATACTTTTCCTTCAAAGAGGCAGTTGACTCACTGAGAGTTTTGCGTTGTTGTTGTTTTAATCCATTGAAAAATGTTAGGTCACAATTTTCTTCTTCGTGACAACATTTTATTTTCTGGTATTTTTTCCATTCATTTGAATATGTCCTGTGCTGCTTTATTTTTGAATCCCCATCTTTGAAGGAGAAGAGTTATTTCTGAACCACCTATTTATAGGAGTTTCTGGGGAAAAGGTCTATGGCTGTGTTCCATGCTGGCAGCAGTTTTCCTTAAGATGCAGGATTTGGCACATGAATTCTTTAAGCTTTCCCTTTTCCCTATCCAGCAGAGATATGAAGCCTTGGAATTGTCCACATAAAAAAGTCTCCGTATCCAGCGTGTCACATAAATTGGCTACTTCCAGAAAATGTGGCTTACCTGCGTTAGAGTTCACATACATCTTCACCCCATTTCCTTTTTGGTCCTGAAATGGATCCAGAGAAGGATCCTTGTAGGGTTTGCAACTTCAATTCTTTTCCTCTGTGACAAACACATTTTGTTCCGCGTTTTACAGGCTTGACCAAAAGTGATCATTTAAACGTACACATGTTTAGATTAATGGAAATGTAAGTGAAGGCCAGCACTATAGAGCTGGACAGTCCTGCTACTGGTGTACCAAGCGCTCCCCGTCCTCATTATCCACCAACAAATGAAATGAGACAGCAGTGTTTCATCGTGATCCAGTCTTCAATTTTTCATCATCTTCCTTATTCTGTTAAAACTTTTTAGACATGCTGGAAATAGGACAGAATAAAAGGCCAGATATTTTCAGTCCTTTGGTGATGAAACGTATCTGAGCATATACATTCTTTACGTTGATCCACGGTTGTAAGGCAGAGGGAGAGGCAAAAATATTAACTTGACTGTTGTGAAATCATCAAAAAGGTATGGCACCTCTGGTTACTTATTTATTTCTCCCATCATGGTTTAGGAAAATTTCTGTAAATATGTTATGTTCTGTAAATATTATGTTATGTTAATGTAAAATAAATACATTATTCTAGTCTAGAGTATTAAGTGGATTAATGTGTCTTATTCAGGAGGAAGATAGTGATATGGCATTCTTTAAAAAAATGTATAAAATATTGTGAAGTTAAGTATAATTCTTTAATCGTAAATGGCAAAAGAATAGCAGTCAAATTATAATTGTTCCAATAGAAATAAGATAGATTTTTAAAAGATTGCTAAAAATATGGACCAAATGAATTTATTTGAACTTAACAAATTTTGACAGAAGAGAAATTTACATTATATTCACATGCGTCTTCATTGCTACTTCAGAAACTTGGAAAGAAAGTAAAAAAGGCAAAAAGAATATAGTATTAGGGCTAATGACACAGTGAAGCAGAATTCAACTGTATTTCTTTATATCATAATTTTCATTTAGCAAGTAAAACAAAAACCATATTATTTATAATAACATTTAACCCATAAATTATATAGAAATAAATCTAACAAAAAATGTGAACTCTATTGAAAAACATAAAACTTCATTAAGAAACCTAGATCAGTGGAAAGCATGCCACATTCATGGAGATAAGACTAAAATATTATAAATATGCCAAATCTGTGTCAAATTTATTTCAATATTCAATGGCATCATTTTTCTCTCTTGTGCAACTTGATAAAGTAACTTTTAAATAAAAATAGAAAAATAATAGTAAAAACATTTTTTGAAGAAAAAGAAAATCAAGCTAGGAAGACTTAGTCTCAAGACATTCAGACATATTTATTACAAAGCTCTAATCATTGGGAGCTCATGTAACTGAAGCAGGAATAGAAAATAGGGCACAAAAGCATAAAAGAACCAAGAAAAAGACACACACCTATGGAACCTCAACATATGACAGGGGGACAAGGTAGATCAATGGAGAATGTGAATATTCCAATAAATGGCACTGAGCAATTGAGTGCCATTGGAACAGAATTAAACTGGCTTCCTGTTTCAAAATTTACAAAGAAAGTTTATTCTACATAAAGTTTAATTATGGAAAAAAGTATGAGGATTTTAGAAGACACTATAGAATTATATACTTAAGCGTTGCCTAGGTGGCTCAGGGAGTTAAGTGTCACATTTCGGCTCAGGTCATGATCTCATGGTTCATGACTTGGAAGCCCCGCGTTGGGCTCTGTGCTGACAGCTCAGAGCCTGGACCCTGCTTCGGATTCTGTGTCTCCCTCTCTTTCTCCCCCTCCCCCACTCGTGCTCTGTCTCTCTCTCTCTCTCAAAAATAAATAAACATTAAAAAATTTTAAACAAAAATAAAAAAGAATTATACATTCAAGATCTCAAGATAGTAAATGATTTCCTAAATGAGACACAAATAGGAATAGCAATAAAAGAAAACTGATAAATCTGTGTATGACAAATTGCCGTTTAATCAAAGAGAGCAGGAGTGCAAAAACAAGTGACAGAATACAAGACATTTAAATAAGGATTAGAATCAATACAATAAGACTCCTTCATATAAAAAAAGAACAATTAACAATATAGTTTTAAAAAAGAAAAAGATCTTCACAAAAGCAGATTTCCAAGTTGGCAGTAAGAATATGAAAAATAGCTGGGGCACCAGGGTGGCTCAGTCGGTTGAGCTTTCGACTCTTGGTTTCAGCTCAGGTCATGATCTCATGGTTCCTGGGATCAAACCCTGCACTGGGCTCTGCTCTGACAGCACGCAGCCTGCTTGGGATTCTCTCTCTCCTTCTCTCTCTGTCCCTCCTTCCTTTGCATGCACACTCTCTCCCACAATAAATAAATAAATATTCTTTTAAAAGAATATGAAAAAAAGCTTAATATTATGGCTCTTATAATTGCAAATTAGAATCACGATAAGATAGTGTACACTCATCAAATTAAAATGGAAATATCTGCCAATACCAAATTTTGGTAAGAATATGGAGCTATCAAATTCTCCTCCACCACTGTGGCAATGTCTGTGGGCACAGTGTTTTAGAAAATAGTGTGTGTCACCTAATGAAATTGAAAAATATACATATGTATATAACCCAGGGAATTCACTTCTAGACAAGCGTTCAGGGAGACTTGCACGTGAACTTGTACATGATCATATATCCATGAACGTCTATAGCATCACTGTCAACAGAACTGAGTACAGTGAAGTAAATAATAAACTGTGATATAGCCATACAACATGGATCTCATTGGCATAATTTTGAGTAAAGAAACAAGACATCAAAGAGACCGCGATATTCTGTTAATACAAAATTCCGAAGCAGACAAATCTAAATTCTGTTGTTTATAGGTACATAATTATATGGTAAAATTATAAAGAAAAGCTAGGAGCTGATTATCATGAAAGTTAATATAGTGGCTACACTTAGATATGGAGGGAGTTATTTTAAGCATAGTGGAAGTTGTTTTAGAGGAGGGACTTGAGGACGTTTTCTCGAGTGTGAGCTGTGTTCTCTGTCTGGTTCATTTTATTTTGCTCATTTATCATGTTACTTTGTTCATGTGTTTTATGTACTCTTTATATGTATGTTCTATTTTATGAAAATGAAAAAACAAAATATTCAGATTACCAACTAAAAAGACATGCGATTGAGGAATGACTCTGAAGTTATACATGAATTTATAGAGCAAAATATAAATGTTATTTGACTTCTTTTTAATGTCCTTCAATAAGTGAAGAGCTGCACCAATTAATAGATTACAACACTCAATACAGAAGAAGTTTACTTGTCCTACACGTAATCTTTAAATGCAGAATATTTTAAAAAAATTTTTTATGTCTTTATTTTATTTTGAAATAGACAGAAAGTGCGTGGGGGAGGGGCAGAGAGAGAGGGAGACACAGAATCCGAAACAGGCTCCAGGCTCTGAGCTGTCAGCACAGAGCCCGATGTGGGACTCGAACCCATGGACTGTGAAATCATGACCTCACCTGAAGTCTGACGCTTAACTGACTGAGCTACCCAGGCACCCCATATGCAGAGTGTTTCTAACCATAATCTCAAGAGGCTTTGCCAGGGAGGTTGACAAACAGGTTCTTAGGTTTATTTGGAAAAATTGAAATTTGGGGGCACCTGGGTGGCTCAGTGGGTTAAGCATCTGTCTCTTGCTTTTGGCTCAGGTCATGATGACCTCATGAGTGAGTTCAAGCCCAGAGACGGCTCTGCACTGACTGATTCTCTCTCCATTTCTGCCCCTTCCCTGTTCACGCTCTCTCTCTCTCTCTCTCTCTCTCTCTCTCAAAATAAATAAACAATAAAAAATATGTAAAATTTTAAGTATAGCCAAAATCATTCCGAAAAAGAACAAATACATTTTGGTACTGAAAATGTAACTTCTGTGAGGAACCACTTTTGTTACCTTAAAGTGAAGTCAGAGCCACTCCAAGTCCTTTACAGCTCACAGAATGTGAGGAGACTTCAATTTCTTTCCCCAAAAGACTCTAAAGAGGAAAATATAAAACTTCTTTTAGCATCCCATTTGACCTGGTATTAACTTTCAGTTTTGGAAGTTATTTTTGTGGCCTAAATGAAATTTCTTATCCTTAAGCTTGTGTCTTATTTTGTCACCATTCTTTGTGCTTCAAGGCTTCTAATCCTTAAAGATTCTCCCTAAGTTCTCATTATTTTTTTCCCTCCCAATAGGAAAAAAATCGCAGCTCCAAGATTTTCCCTTATTTTGATACTTACTCTGTTTTCCAAAATTTTCTTTCTTTTGGTTATGTTTCTTTTCAACCTGACGGGGGAAGGAGGGATGTAAGAGGTTGGAGACTGGGTAGAGGGCAGAAGATATGCGCCAGTTATGGGGAACATTTTGTTTTGAGGAGTGTGTGCTCGCGATTACTGGTCCGGCAAGTTTAAACAACATTATAAGTAGGAAGGGGCGCTGTAATAAACAATAATCTGGTTTTTACAAGTTTGCTAAACTCAAGCCAATGATGTATTTATATAACAGAATGTATGAGTAGCACTGTATAATTTTCTGTTTATTTTCACATACATCATTTCATTTTATTCTCGAAATAGTTTTTTGAATTGATGACAGGTATGATCATTCCCCCGGATGAGGGCATTCAGAGTGTTGAGGTGATTTGCCGAAGGACAAAGCTCTAAAGCCAAGTCTTCTTTTAGCTGATAGTCTTTCTTTTTCACATATTCAAGTAGTCATTTGATATATCAAAATTGCAGCATCACAAACTAGTTTGGATAACCTCCTAGGATTTATATAACGTATTCCATTTTTAGGTTATTGGGTGATTTTTCCTGTGGAAGAATATCTTCCTGCTGTCATCATTCGTAGCAAATAGAACAGTGCCCCCTCACCCCACCACACCCCCCATCAAGATATTCGCATCCTAATTCTTCCAAACTGGTACTTGTGCTACATTACATAGTAAGAGAAAATTAAAGTGACAGATGGATTGATGTTTCCAAAAAACTGATCTTAAAATAAGATTGCTCTGGATTATCCGATGAGGCCAAAGGTCCTTTGAATGTGGAAGAAATGTCAGAGAAGGTTGTGTCAACTTGCGTGATGTGATGTGAGAGACCAAATCAGCCATTGGTTGCTTTGAAGATGGAAGGGGCCATGAGGCAAGGAAAGCAGGAGTCCTTAAAATACTGGAAGAGGCAAGAAAATGGATTCTCCCTGAGAGGTTTGTTTCCCAATAACAAAAGATGGGATCTTCTCCAATACCAGTCCTCTGGTGTTCCAACACTAAGCGGGTGTCCACCATTTCAATTAAATTCTGACACTAAGGCCCACGGTTAGCCTATGCCCCCCAGATTAAGGACTCAGTCCCGCAGGGCTGCCCCCACTTCAGACCAGCCACAAATGCAATGTCCAGGCTACTCACATTTCTGCCTCACTGACTATAAATGCACGAGTTCCCACAACTCTTCCTCAGGTTCAATAACTTGCTTGACCTACTCAAGAAACTCAGAACAGTTTACTTACTGTAGCCAGTTTCTTGTAAAGGATACAACTCAAGAACAGCCAAATGAAAGAGACTAGAAGGGCAAGGAATGGGCATGGGGTAGGGGGACATGCAGAGCTTTCCCTCTTCTGGAACTTCGATCTGTTCACCAACCCAGAAACTCTCCAAAGTCCATTGTTTAGGGGCTTTTAATGGAACTTTCATTATGTAGGCATGCTTGATTAAATCACTGGCCAGCAGCAATTGAACTCAATCTCCAGTCCTTCTCTCCTCCCGGAGGGTCAGGGGTGGGGTGGAGTCAAAAATCCCAACACTTTAACTAGGGTCCATCCGGAAGCTGTTTAGGAATGTCCCGCCCAACAGTCCTCTCATTAGCATACCAAAGACACTCATCACTCAACAGATTCCAAGCATTTGCAAAGCTCTGTGCCAGGAAGCGGAGACAAAGACTAACTCTATTTTATTATACCACACTTCCTTAGAACTTCCAAAAAGGAGCACCCTCTACCAACACACCTTGATTTTAGTCCCTTGGGACCCAGCTTGAACTTCTGACCTCCAGACCAATTTGCATTGTTGTAAGTCACTAAATTTGTGATGACTAATACACCCTTTTATATATAAACATTTGCAGCAGATTATCACACTCCTGTAGCGAGGCAGGATTTCAAATATTAAAAACATGGGAAGAGCTTTGGTTTTTGTTTGTTTGGTTTGTTTTTTAGCTGTTGTATTTATCGAAGATTTTCACAGTAAAGGTTTTCCTCCTGTATAGCTGTTTATATCAATGCAATGCAAACTGACAGGATACTGACATTTGAAGGAAAATGCACTATTTTCAGATCAGATATCAGCTGTCAGCTTGGATAGAGTGTATTGTTTCTGATATTTTACAGCCCAGTTCACAAAAATTTTACATGCTTACAATTCAGTTCTGGTGTGAAAAATTTGTTGAAATATGTTGCATATGGAGTGCACAATAAAACCTTTGTGGGCACAGTCTGAATAGATTATATGGGGTCTAAACAGGAAGGGACACATGTAAATATGAAATAAAAATGAGAGATTGAAAAAGTACTCATTGAAGCAAATGAAATTAGTAAATAATTTACATCAATGAGTCTTCTCAAGCACACAAAATGAATAAGTATTTGAATTGTTTACTCACAGTTCAGAATTCAATGTACTTTCTTTAGCTGGGGCTGAATTTATACAGTAGCCAGAAATCAAGATACTAAATATCATTTAAGCCCTATTTTCTGTTGATTGAATTAGAACATTGTGATGTCACTATGAGAATCTATGAACTGTAGATATATGGGAAGAAATCTTCTCAATATTAATATATATGTAGAGACCAATCATCATGTCAAAACTTATTTTTAAAGTACTTTTATATGACTTTTAAGATGAAAATACATATAAATACAAAGTATCAGATTATTGTGTTGATGAAGGGACACAGATAAATCAGTATTTCCCTTTTACTCTAAGGTAAATGGAGACATAGAGAACTTAAGTCCACACAGCCAGGTGTTAAGTTGTGCTTTAACACAGTCACATTAAAAAAGATTAGAATTCTTAACCTGATCTCACAGTTCGTGGGTTCGAGCCCCGCATCGCATTGGGTTCTGCACTGATAGCTCAGAGCCTGGAGCCTGCTTCAGATTCTGTGTCTCCCTCTCTCTCTGCCCCTCCTCTGCTCTCTCTCTCTTTCCTCTCCGTCAGAAATAAACATTAAAAAATATATTTAAAAAACCAATCACATTTAAAAAATTAGAATTCTTAATCTGATCTAAAGATCCATGGCTTTTGAGAGGCAATAAAATAATTAGGCTTGAATTATTTTGAGTTATTTTGTGTCATTTTTCAAAGCAAACATGACATTGGACCATCTCTTTCCTTGTAAGCATAATTTATTATTTTTGTTAATATTGCTATTATTGTTTATATGTATTTAAAATAATTTCTAAATTATTACAAATATAGAATTAACATGTTTTTAGAAATGCTTTAGGATTTATAATGGTTTTTACCTTTATTACCTTATTTAATCTATACAGTTATTATTTAAGATAAAGGGCACTAGTTTTTCTTTCTAACTTTTTTTAAACCAGAAAATAAATGTTTGGGCTCTGATTTAGTCTTTGCCGTTTCTTTCTTTTTTTTTTAAGTTTACTTATTTATTTTTGAAAGACAGAAAGAGCATGAGCCGCGGAGGGGCAGAGAGAGAGGATGAGAGAGAACCCCAAGCAGGCTTTGCACTGTCAGTGTGGAGCCCAATGCAGGGCTTGAACCCATGAACCATGGGATCATGATCGGAGCCAAAACCAAGACTTGTATGCTAAGGGACCCCTACTCTTTTCCATTTCAAATTTAAATGCCTCCCTTGGTCCCAGGGACATCCCCATGAATGGATTTTTAACCTATCTTCACCTTACAATTCTGTGTCCTTTTCCTAATAAATCAAAATAATGTCACAAATTATCTAATTAACAGATTCAGATTATATTGAAACCTAACTGCAAGTTAGGCAATACTAATCACCCGCAATTTCACATCTTCTTTGATAAAGGCTTAGCAGGGTCTCAGTATGTGGTAAGTATTTTGTGCCTTACACACATGCCCCCCATGTCAGGGTGAAGGAGAGGTTGGCTTAGCAAGCAACGTCAGCCAGGAGGAAGAACTGCTTTCTCATAACCTTTCCTCCCAGATAGGGTGCCATTTTGCAACTTATAAAAGTGTCATGTGGGCATTGGTTTAGGGCAACAAAAATCTCTTGTTAACTTAATTTTTTTACCTTATTAATTCAAAAATCATAGTTACTAGATTTATCTGTTTTCTGTACTAGAAACATGGGAACTATATAGTTTTATATCTATATCATTAAAATTACTTTCTTTCAGACATTAAGATGTTTGTAACACTTTCTGAAATATTCCAAAATGATTGGCTCACAAATTTCTTTGTAAATGATTTGGCAAAGATTACATTCTCTGCAACATTATAGGAAAATGAATCCAAAGGAGGACCGAAATGGACAGACACGCCATCAAATGGTATCCCGCTTTCTGAGTGTCATAAAGAATAGATAAGTCCATAACCCGACATTTGGAAGGTCAGATTTACAGAAACTCATATAACCATATCAGCTTCATGGATTGTAAACTGGGGTTCTTTAATTCTAAAGAAGGCTCAAGTAACATTCTTCCTTCCCCACTTGATAATATTTCTCCAATCTCCCATTTTCGTTTCACCATTTAGGCTCAGGCCATCAGTATCATTGCAACATACCCTAACTATCTTATTGGTTGATTAATTGATTGACTGAAAAAATATTTGTATAACTCTTAATATGGGCCACACACTGTTCTAATTGTTTTACAAGTACTAACTTATGTATTTAATCCTCTGAAAGGGAATACCATTATTATTCCCATTTTACTGATGAAGATACTGAGCACAGAAAATAACTTTGTCAAGATACCACAGCTAGTGAAGTATCAGAATCAGGCTTCAACCTGGCTGGTCTAGCTAGCGTCTTTACTATTAACCACTACTTGTTTTAATTCCAGCCTTCCTTTCCCTTCTCATCTCTCTTTGTTTTCCCCCTTCCTATCCCTAAACCAATCTTCCAATCGATACCATGTTAATCTCTATCAGAGACATTCTGACTATGAATTTATTAAATACACCCTTGTATTTCTGCTTGTACCTGTATAAGTCACTAAAGGCTCAAGATACTCCCCGAGTCTTCCAGAAACTCACAGCTTCCTGTAGGAGACTGACATCTTGATGAATGGCAGCATGCCTGTTACACGTTTGATATGCCTGAATCCTATTACTCTATTTCCTTTAGATTTTTGACTCATGGCATATACATTAAAGAATGGCAAGGGAAAATGAAAAATGAGATATAGTTTTATTAATCTGGGCAACCACATCATAGCCCCAAAGATGTAGGGATTTTTGTAAACTATGTTGCAGTAAGCAGCTGAAGCCTGAGGCATCCTTAACATAGATTTTGGCCATCACACTATGAAGCCTGGCAGATATATAACTGGCCTTGGGCACCACCATCTACAAACACTGCAGGCCTGCTTCATAGATGTGAGGCTTGAGGAATTGAGGATGAAGAATGAACATGCATCACTTCCCAATGTGTTTACCGTTGGGGGGTAGCTCAGCATCAGACTTTAACCAAGCTGGCCAGCCAGACCTGCTCTTTGGTAAAGAGCTGGAAACACTGGACGTGTCCTATTTATTCTGTGTGTGTTGAAAGGAGGGGAGGTTTTCTCCCTTTCCAGCATGGGAGGAGCGAGAGAGAATATGGGTTCTCTCCAGCAGTGAAGTGAGACACACAGCCCCAAAGGAGTACTGAATGTAAAACCACCTGACCCTGACTGGGAAAATCAGACCCTTCCCTAAAGAGCAGACTTTTGCGCTAAGACTTGATATAAATTTAATAAGTTTAGTAAATAAGCATAAATGTTTACTAAGAAGACCAGAGACGAAAAATGTATTTCCAGTGAAAGGAAGGACAGGATCAAAGCTACACAAGTGGAAAAGAATATGGAGGTCCAAGAAAATGCCATGGCTGAAAAGGGCTATATTTGCAGGAGAAGATGAGACCAACTGGGTGGTGGGGGTCAGCAGGTGAATGAAATTGAAAAATGGATTAGAAATCTGGACTGAATCCTACAAGTAGTATTCAAGGTATGTTTCTGAAGTTCTGTGGAGGTTTTTGAGGTTTTGCAAACCCTTCATTCGAGTACCCTTTAAATTCCATTTTTAAACAGTTCTTAAAATATGTGACCAAAAATAATATATTCAAAAACTTAATCCCCTGAGGGTTTTCAATATAATAACTACAACCAAGTTATCTCATTATGAGGTATAGATTTGAGTCTTTCTGTGCAATTATTATAACTTCTGATGAAAAAAATTGATTAGGAAGTTTGCTGAGTTGTCTCAAGCATGTCTACTGAATTCATATTAGGAAATGCGAGGGTATGTTAAAGATAGTTTTGGAACCTATGGTAAGATGTGTCTTTATTTTGTACAACTTGTATATTTATAAATGCTGCCTTTTTATGTTTTGTGAGGTAAAATAATTTTGTGTTTCTGCCTAAAACTAGAAAATGTAGAATAATTGAAGAGCTATCCTTTCTGTTGTCTAGTTTCAAGGAGAAATGACAAATCAACTGTGCTGTCACTTGATCATTTAACTAGTGTTGGTCATAGTGACAATACAAAATAAAATCAATTTGTTCTGCTTTTACATGAAATCCCTCACAGGCAAAAATACTCTGATCCTATTTATTTGGACCTGGTGTTTGTCATTAAAATATCCCCCATCCCCCACCAAGTTTTATGCAGTGAGTTTTCCAAAAGAATTTCTGTGATTCTTGCTGAGTAATAATGTCATTCAGTATACAACACAGTGTACCTGAAAATAAAGGTTTAAACTTCCCATCTGCAAAAATACATAACTTAATGTTATTTGTATTAAACTTTCTGTTACTGACATTGCACAAATGTCATATGAATCAGCTACTAGGAAATGCAATCTGTTAATTCAATCGAGACAAAAACATCCATTGTTCTTGCTTTGCGTGATATTTTCATATGGACTTCTTATTTGGGGGGATGCTCGACACACATACAACTGGGGGGAAAATCCATAATGTGGGACTCTACTTGGAATTCCTCCAATTGAGCCTGTTACAGTTAATGATATTTTTAGAGTTTAAATGTCTTAATTTCTGAAGAACAAAGTGAAATGCGATGATATTTTAGTATAAAGAAAATATATTTTACATATGTAGTTGCAATTGAATAATGTAAAACAAATGTTAACCTCCAAAATGTATAAGTGACCAAACTAGCTACCACTCATGAATTAGCAAGTGCCTCGGGTAGCCCATGCTACTACACCAACATACCATAGACTGGGGGCCTTAGACAATGCATTTATTCATCACAGTTCTGGAGGCTAGAAAATACAAGATCAAGGTAACGGTAGATTCACTTTCTGGATTGCAGATGACCGTCTCCCTGTATGTGCCTATGGCCAAGCCTTGTGCATGCTTGGGGAGGGAGACAGAGAGATCTCTGTCTCTGTCTTTCTTATAAGGGCACTAATTCCATCATGAGAGTCCTACCCTCATAACATAATCTAAACCTGATTACCCCCCAAAGGCTCTATCTCCAAACACTATCACACTGGGGTTAGGGTTTCAACATAAGAATTTTGCAGAGATACAAACATTCAGTCCATAACACCAGAAGGTCACTCTGGCACATGTAGGGTCATCTCCAACACAACTTACTGCCCAATCCATAACACAGGTGATGTGACAGAAACTAGAAGAATGGAAAAACTTGTTTCCTAAATGTGGTCGAGTGGCTCTTCTACTTTTAGTAGGTAGTAATAATAAGATGTTATCTTTCAAAATAGCATCGATTAATGACACACAAGCTGTCCATTTTGTTAAACTACCATCTTTAAATTGGAGATCTTTCAATTATTTGTAGTAATTGCAGTCATTTATAGGATTTCTATCACTGTCTTATTGGTTGTCTTGAGTTAAAATGCCAATAATATTTTAAGGGACACCAAAAGTAATTACCCTAAAACCAAAATACTCTTCCATTAGATAGAGAAAATTATTATCTGTAAGCTTAAATACTGAAACATCCTACCAATAAAAAAAATTTAAATTGCAGTGATGCTTGAAAAATTGTTTTCTGAGGTTATGGGTTAAAAACTTTGAAATTGTTGCTTATATATACTAGGATTAAACAAATAAGTGAATGGACGATGGATGGTAGGAGTAAGATTTCGCATCGTTGGAGGGAAAAGTTACAGAAAACCAAGAGGGAAATGCGAGAATGAACCATGCATTAGAATCAGAGACATTACTTTATTTCAGATACAGGTAGATGCATATAGAAAAAAGAAGAAATATTTGTATACATTTCATAGCTCTGTTCACTAAGGCCTTGAAGCAATTACATTCCAATAGTGTGCTCAACCAGTGCTCAGGTCTTGGCTTCTAATACTATTTTCAAATAAAGGAACCAGAACTCTTTGGGAAAATGATTCTAGCGCTTGGACAGCGAATATATAAAGATGAACCTGGAGCCTCTTGACATGCCAGAAAGTAAGAAAGTGCTGAAAAACAATACGAAGTAAAACAGCATGAAAAAATAAAACAAAGGATGGGAAATGTCAAGGGAATACAGGGCTAATGTAAAGTGCCGTTAAAGGCCAAACGTGAATTTTCAAACAGGAAAGGCTCACTGAGCGTCAGTTAAAATTATGGCACAAAGACAGGCACAGACCGAAGCATAAACCAGCAACGTGCTGAACTCCAAAAACAAAGAGAAATCACGTTACGTTTCTTGAAAGATGAGGATTAACAAAGGAAAATGATAGCTTGTCATCAGATTTCTCCTCTGCAACACTGGACAGTGGAAGATGGGGCTTGAGGAAAGGAACCGTGTCCTCGGAATATTGTGCATAGCCAAGCTTTTATAAATAAATAAGGAAGAAGTAAGGCCACACTCAGATACATATTTCAAGTTCCGGAAGCCCCTCACTCATCACAATTGTTTTTTTCCAAGGGACAAGGGAAAGACAGTGGAGGGAGAATTAAAAATATTACACCCAAATAATTAAAAAAATCTCAAAAGGTAATAATAATATATATATAACAGGAGTGGGCAAAGAATCGTGTGAAACTTCAGTCAAAATGAATCTTGATAATGTGTTTGCAAGCTATGAAGTTCTTTGCTAAAAATAAAGTTTAAAATTATCTAAGAGATTCAGTTGCTGACTCCCACCAAAATGCAGAAGCAACGTTGAGCAGTTGAAAAATAAACATTTACTTCTCTTCCTTTCAAGTTTCCAGATCAGTTGAATTATTTAAACCTCAAGATTATAAACTGCTATGTAAAAAGGTCTATTATCATTCATGACTACTTATCTTTGTGATTCAATATTTTTTCTATTCTGTACAACCCAAAGTCTGAAATAACTTCTTTCCATGCTGAACTGATACCACACTTCACTATCATTCCTGCCTGTCAGTTTAATATTATCAAAAATATATTAAGATTGTTAATATTCTTTAAAATAGTTTCACTGTTCTTGTATTCTTGATTCATAATATAGTATATATTGCAAAGTTGAATTTGTAAGGTCTATATTACTAAAACAGTACTTTTTTTTACTCATTTTATATGCAGACATCTTTTTTTTAAATAGGGATTTTCTGTTAAGAAATATTTGACAACTGTGCTGGTAGACAGGTTTGAGTAGGAAAATCACATGAACAGAACTGTAGTTTAGAAAAATTCTGGTGGCAGGGTGGCAAATGGCTGGAAGAGGAGAGAAAATACGTGGACATAGTAGAAGACATGCATTATCCCGTTAGGTACTTTGATTATCAGAGCTACAGTTTGTTAAACACTTGCTGTGTGCCTGGGATTGTGAAGAGTCTTTCAGATACATTCTCGATCCTCTGTCATTCTCACACCAAACCAGGCAGGTGTTATCACATTCTTGTTAGTGGCCTGCAAGGGCTAAGTGACTTGTGCAATCCAGCCTCTTCATATGCCGTGGCACAGAATTGTTTCCCAGCTATTTCATAGTACTGTGTGCGACTTCAAACAAATAGATAATTCTTTCCGATACGTTATGTATTGCTTTTGAAGCCACCCTAACACTTAATATTAGGAAGCAGTGAGTAATTGATATCGATTTGTGGATGGCTAAAAGAAGAAACAAAAGTAATCAAATCTCCCAAAATCGCCATGTTGTCTTGGTTATTTTGAACAATAAGGCATATACTCTCCTAATAGCTTTTTTTTTTCTTTTTGCTGTTTCTGTTTGAAATCAGAGTCCAATTATGTTGCAAAACCCACAATTCAGAAGGCTGCAGAGGAATTGTGCTTTTCCCTATATTCATATAGTAGTATTTTCTTCTTAGTAAACTGAAACTTCAAACACAAGTTTTGGATTGAAAACTTATCTTAGTTTTTGTTTGAAGATAGTAAAAGTGAAAAAAAAAACCCACACATTTGAATGCAGGAAGCCTTTAAACATCTTTCTCTCCCCTGCCCCCCTCCCCCCATTCTTCCTGTGAAACATCAGAATAAACACCCCTCCTTTGAACCAAATCACCCACTGTGTGTAGCTGATATCATAAGCACAGATATATAGACCTCATAAACAGAGCTCTCACACCTTATCAGAACATTCTCATCTGAAAGGTGAGGACCTTGGGACCCTGCCTTTTTGTACTGGGTCATATCAATTAGGGGTAAAGGGAGAGGGGAGGGGGGTCATCCAGGTTTGTTAGGATTTCACTTAGCTTAAGTCCATTAAGGTCTAATTCATTATGTGTTTTAGGTGATTGTGAGCAAAGCAACTGAATGTTGTATTGCTTTGTAATGCTGACATTTCCTTCACACAACTTAAAATTAAACCTTTTATTAGTTCAGGGAAGGCTGAGGCAGGAAACAATAGAAGCTCAGGGAGAGTAATTATTTCTGTTCCATTGTGTAGGATGTTTGAGCTTTTGATTAGTTGCACTATGCAGTACTTAACAGCTAACCAATCTTGCCATGATTAACAATACATGAGAAGTTTTTTTTTATCTTAACAGTGTGCTGCACAGCCCTGAAATATTGGCTTCCTCTGTTTCTTGGTGACTTCAATCTTGTTTCAAAAATACCTCTCATTTTCTGGGGTGTTTGAAAACGACCATGCTATCAACAGCATGCAGTAGAAAGCAGCAGGCATGGCAAGAGGGGACCACTGTAAAATGGATGCAAAAAGCTGTGGGTTGTACACCATTAAGCGTTCTCAGTGTGTTTCTAATGAGTTTATGGTGGCCTCACTGAATTACTGTTTCTACTCCGGCTCAGTAAATTACAGTATGCCCAAATTAAATCAGTGGGACTCAATAGAAGCCAGTTTTCATCAGAGTCCACATTTGTAAGAATTAAAAAATCATACTTAATCATATTCAATCGTGTCCATTGTCTCCAAAGTATTAAGCTCAGTTTCTTCCCCTAAATATTTGGGGCCTAGAGTTTGCTTTATGCTCAAGGAGCAATCTTATTTCTTCTCCTATTTTATACAAGGGCAATTCTTATTCCACGTCTGGTCATTCCAAAGCACTTTGCAGTGTGAATGCTGAAGATGTATTCCAATTCAATAATCACCATTAAGTAGTAAGATTATCATGATCACATCTGTGTACATTAGTTACTAAATCTGTGTGGCTTTCTCTTTGATTTTAAAGTGTTCTAAAATCCGGGATTTGGTGAATTATATATTATTAGTTAGAAATAACATATATCATTTGAGCTAAAAATGTTTTTTAAACACCTTGAGGAGAGACCCCAACATACATTGTCTGCTGTGTGAATGAATGGCAATGTAGTATAGATAAAAGAAGCCACACCACATAGATTAGCTTTCAAGAACAAAAATAAAAGGTTGCTAAAGTTTAAACTGGGAGAAATAAAATTTACAGAAAAAGGGACAATCGCTGCTTTTTTATTATTTCATGTACCTATTATGTCAGGTAATTTGTACTTATACAATCCTTCTTGTCTAAGCGTTAAAGAAACATTATACAAGCACTTGAGACAGATGTGTATGCCGCTGTGGTTGGATAGAATGTTCTGTATACACTTGTTAGGTCCAAGTGGTTCATAATGTTGTTCTTATTCAGTTTCCTTATTGATTCCCTGTCTGGATGATCTCTCTGTTGCTGAGGGTGAGGGACTGAAGTCCCGCAACTATTATTGGGTTATTGTTTATTTTTCCTTTCAGCTGTCTTAAGTTTTGGCTTTATAAGGTAAGTGCTCCAATGTCGGGCACACAAATATTTGCAATTGTTATGTCTTCATGATGTATTGATTTCAGGGTATACCATAAAGTTAGAGTCATCAAAACAGTATGGTATTGGCATAAAAAAGAGAGAAATAGACCAATAGAACATAATTGAGAGCCCAGAAATAAACCCAAGTATAAATGTTCAACTGATATTTGACAAGGCAGCTGGGAATACTCAATGGAGAAGACACCACCTCTTCAGTAAATGGTGCTAGAATAATTAGGTGCAAATAATTCATATGCAAAAGAATAAAACTGAACCCATAGCTTGCAACACTCACAAAAACTTACTCAAAATAGATTAAAGACAATTAAAGACCTGAAACCATGAAACTCGTAGAAGAAAAGATAAGGAATAAAAGGTCCTTCACGTGGTAATAAATGGTGTAAAATATTTGCACATGACAACTAAAGCAGCAGCAAAATAAAAAATAAATGCCTGAGACTACGTCAAAGTAAAAAGCTCCCGCACAGCAAAAGAGACCTCAATGAAGCGATAAGACAACCTATGAGATGGGAAAAAGATTTGCAAAACATACACTTAATAAGGGGTTAATATCCAAAATATGTACAGAATTCATACAACTCAACAGCAAACAATAAATAAATCACACAATGAAAAAAATGAGCAAAGAACGTTGAATAGACATGTCTCCAAAAAAGATGTACAAAAGGCCAACAGACACATTAAATGATGCTTGACATCAGTAGTCATTGGGGGAATGCAAATTAAAACCACAAGAAGACATCACTTCATGCTGGTTAGAATGGCCATCAACAAAAAGACAAGAAATGTCAAACACTGGTGAGGATGTGGAAAAAAGGGGACCCTTGTGCACTGTTGGTGGGAATATAAGTTGGTGCAGCCACTATGGAAAGCAGAATGGGGGACACTAAAAAACTGAAAGTAGGAATACTATATGATTCAGCAATTCCACTTCTGGGAATCTGTCCAAAAGTAATGTACCCACTAAGTGGAAAAGATATCTGCATCCCCATGTTCATAGTAGCATTGTTCATAATGCTAAGACACAGACACCACCTAAATATATTTACTAACATCTACAAATGGATGAACATATAAAGTTACGGCGCGCACACACACACAAACACACACACACACACACACACACAATGGAATCCTATGCAGCCATGAAAAATGAGGAAACCCTACTACTTGCAACAACATGAATGGAACTTGAAAACATCTTGCGAAGAGAGATAAGTCAGATAGATGTGGAATCTAGAAACAAAACAAAACAAAAAAAACCAAAGTCATAGAAAAAGACATCAGACTTGTGGTTACCAGAGAGAAAGGATGGGGGAGGGGAATTGGAGGAAGGTGATCAAAAGGTATAAATTTCCAGTTACAAAATAAGTACTAAAGATGTAATGTACAACATGACGACTATAGCTGAGTGCCATTTGATATATAAGAAGTTTGTTTAGAGAGTAAATTCTAAGAGGGCTCATCACAAGGAGAAAATGTTTTCCTCTTTTTTTTCTTAATTGTATCTATATGAGAAGTTGGATGTTAGCTGAACCTATTGGGGTAATCATTTCACAATGCATGTAAATCAAACCATCGTGCTGTATGCCTTCAATTTATACAATGATGAATGTCAATTGTTTCTCAATAAAACCAGAACAAAGAACAAAGATTTTCCCATTGCATTACAGATAATAAAAGGCTGAGCCAGAATTAATACCCAGAAAAAAGGATAAATACGATAAACATGAAACAGTTCAGTTTCACTGTCTTTCTTTCATAACTCTCATTGGTTTGGGCTACACAGGAAGAAAAAAAAATGCCCCAAAGAGTATTTAAATGGAACTGACTCTCGGTTTCCATTTTCTAAAACCAGACAGCATAATCCCTACCCATTAATGTATTAATTGGTTATCACATTACTGGTGGAGGGTCAAATTAGGCTATTTAATTTATGGTAGGAAATAAAATTCCTCTCTCCTTTCCCACAGAATCAAGCCATCATCCTGCCCAGCCTCTCCCCATCTGGCTCAAACCACTCTGTGCTTTTAACAGAGAGCAGCTTAACAACAGGACTTTATACAGTTATAAATAAATAATCCAGGTTCTCATTCCTAAAATGGAACGCAGCACAGAGCTGGTTTAGAAGTTGGCATCGTGTGTCCTGCGTATGTGAAGCATCAGCGTTGATTAGCACAGACAGGAGATCGGAAAACCATGAAGCACTTTTGAAACCTTGATAGGAAGTGACTCTCTCTGGATGCAGATTTATTGATACTGACAACATTGTTTTTTTCTCAATTTTGAAAAAACTGAAAGTACCTTGTACATGGAAAAATACAGAAACCAAATGAATAATGAAAAAACAACGGCTCAGTAGAACTAAATGTCCCAATGCCTGAAAGAACATGTGGGTGTGGTTGGAGAGTGGGGAGAGGGAAAAAGGAAGCGAATAAAAAGGAGCGAGTAGGGAGGAAGAAGGAAAGGTTAAATACAATAAGCTTTCAGCAGAGGTTTAAAATACAAATATCCTATATAATTTTCAAATGTTTGCAAAAATCCAATCCTTGGACTCCCCTACTTCTTTAAAAGGAACGCTATTATGTTTAGCAACATTAGCCTGAAACCTGGAATCTTGAGGAATATAATCTCACACTTTATGTATTCATACTGGCCAAGGAAAGAAATTGGTGTAAAAGTGAATCCCTTACAAAAAAGAAAAATAGATGGCAAAAAAAGAAAAGAGCAAGAAAATTGCCTTAAAACACATAGCAATCTTCTCAAATGTCAGTCGCTTGATTTTTTTTTTTTTTTGGTTGAGAAAAAAGAGAGTTTTTACCAAGCCTTCCCAAATTTATTTGTGGTTAAGTCAAAAATTGAGTCACTGAATGGCTGAATTACAAGAAAATCCCAGTACTGTAATTCAATCTTCCTCAATATCGTCAAACACTCTCTTTAGTGACACCACAGGGGAGAGAGCTAGAAATCACTCAACATTGGAAGTGATGATGTTTATTGCAGGACGGGGCAGCCGTTCTGTTCCGTTCCAGGGCTCTGTTCCCAGAGGAGGATATTCACCTTTGGGTGCAAGACAGTGGGGTGGCTGGCAAGTCTGAGAGTGCTCTTTCTGGACTCTGCTCCATATTCCTTGAATAGACTTTCTGTGCCAGACAAGGTTTTCCTTCATTCTTTATGACTGCTCTGTCCCAGTAAACACACTCAGAACAAGCAGACCTTCAACTCCATCCTTCCTCTGGGACAAAACTCCCAAGTTAACCCCATCCTAATAGCGCCGTACATAGCATAGACCCTTAAAGGAGCTGAACACCGTCTTAGAACAATCATGTTTACTCCAACATATGAAACTAAAGTCAGGGGAGGGTGGAGGGCCACTCAGTCACTGCAGAAAGGGTGACATTGTTGGTGAAAGTCTTTGATCCAAGAATGGCCATAGCCATATATATAGTATAATCCTTAAGGGCAAAGAAACAGGTAAAAAAAAATATGGTTATGATAAACGTGATAGAAGTGGGCCATTCTGTTTTCTCCCCCAGCACATGTGAAAATTCCTTTGGAATTTCTTGTGGGTATAGATTGAGTTTCCTGCATATGGTGGGTGCACAATAACTATTGATGATCACTTCCATGACCTGTCAAGGAATGTGAAGTTTCCATGGGAGGAAATAAACCATTAAAAAAAAAAAAAACTTCAGGTGATCAAAAATAGTATTCATCAGGATGTCGATAAAAGATCGGAATGGTAAGAGAATAGAAATACAGAACACAAGCAGTATTTTCCAAGGAGTGCAAACTCAATGCAGTGAAAAAGGCTTAGCAGCTGCTGCCAAAGAAACACATTAAGGAGTGATATGAGACCTTTGAAGGTATAAAATTTGTTAGATTGGTATTATCTATTATAAAATTTGAGGGAGTTATTGGTCTGCAGGGGTGCCTGAGCAAGGATAGAGACTCTAGCTTAATTCAGCGACCAGAGCGTCCAGGAAACTGTTATCCATATGTGAAAGAATAAACAAGCTGGTAGACATACAAGCAGGAGGACTCTGGTGGCCTGCCCTCGTCACTCATGGCATCTTGACTGGATCCCGAGCTAACTGCCAAGGCCAACATTATTATTTTTTTCCTTTTGGTACTTTTATTTTATTTTTTTTTTAATTTCAGCAGTCTATAAATTTAATTTTAAGTATTTCAACTCTATTATGTGCCTATCTAATACAGGGAGATAAATACAAATCTATCTCTCACCTATCATTTTTTTCATATAATTTATTGTCAACTTGGCTAACATACATTGTGTACAGTGTGCTCTTGGTTTTGGGGGGAGATTCCCATGGTTCATCACTTACATACAACACCCAGTGCTCATCCCAACAAGTGCCCTCATCAATGCCTATCATCCATTTTCCCCTCACTCCCACCCCCCCCAATCAACCCTCAGTTTGTTCTCTGTATTTAAGAGTCTCTTATGGTTTGCCTCCCTCCCTCTCTGTTTGTAACTATTTTTTCCCTTCGCTTCCCCAATGATTTTCTGTTAAGTTTCTCAAGTTCCATATATAAGTGAAAACATATTATATCTGTCTTTCTCTGACTGATTTATTTCACTTAGCATAATACCCTCCAGTTCCATCCACATTGCTGCAAATGGCAGGATTTCATTCTTTTTCATTGCCAAGTAGTATTCCATTGTATATGTAAACCACATCTTCTTTATCCATTCATCAGATGATGGACATTTAGGATCTTTCCATAATTTGGCTATTGTTGAAAGCACTGCTATAAACATTGGGGTACATGTGCCCCAATGCATCAGCACTCCTGTATCCTTTGGATAAATTCCTAGTAGTGTTATTGCTGGTCGTCAGGTACCTCTATATTTAATTTTTTGAGCGGCTATTTTCCAGAACGGCTGCACCAGTTTGCATTCCCACCAAGAGTGCAAGAGGGTTCTCGTTTCTCCACATCTTCGCCAGCATCTGTTGTTTCCCGAGTTGTTAATTTTAGCCCCTCTGACCAGTGTGAGGTGGTATCTCAGTGTGGTTTTGATTTGTATTTCCCTGATGATGAGTGATGTTGAATATCTTTTCATGTGTCTGTTAAGGCCAACATTATTCTTGTTAGACTCTGAATATCCTAAGAGTTTAACAGCCCTCCGTGTCTTCATTCTTGAGTTCTGCAATACTTGATTCCCCATTAGTACAAATAGTACTAAATTAGTACAAATAGTACAAATAGTACCCCATTAGTACAAATAGAAAGCATAGACAGACTTGCTGGGGACAGCAGCTCAGAGGACCCAGAAAGACATGGGCACAGATGGATAAATAACATAAGAATGACAGGAGGCTAAGCCTACATTTTACAAAATGGGGAACCAAAAGATCCCATGATGCCTGTCCACTTCATTATTCAACTTCCCACAACATGTATAAAATATGGTGGGATCAAGTGAGGCTTTGAGGGGTCTGAAGAAAATTACTTTGTTCTCTGAGTTCAGTTCCTTCCATCTATAAAACCTGGGAAAATACCTGCCTCATATGTATTTTTAAAGAATTTAATAAAATAAAGGTATGCAAATATACTAGTATTATGCTCACACATAGTGGGGTGGCCAAGGTTCAACTTCACTTCTCTTACCTCAAAACAGAGCCCTTATTTAGGAAGAGAAAAAGAAAGCTTGCTCTCTATTCAGAGCAAATCTCTGGCACTTCTCAGAAAATGAACTTGGTAAGTGTGATTTTTTTAAACTTATTGGATAACAATATAAATTTATGGAAGATAAGAAAAGCTCAGCACCACCAGGAGCAATTTAATACTCAATTTCAAAGACAACATGAGTTTGGAACTTTGAAGAAGAGAAACTGGTGATACATAATTTAATCTAGTTCTCAAGTGCTTACATTTTAATTTGGATTGTTTAAACACCACTCATGAGACTACAGGGGCTTTAAACCATATCACAAATCACAGAATGAAGCACTTTATTTTTCAGGCAAGTTTATTAAAGGTAGGCAGTTGAATGACAAGTAAGTAGAGTAATCATGAAAACATTTTTTTGTGATGAAGATGGATGGCGGTACTCCTGCTTAAGTAGTACAGTTAGACGGGCAGTTTATACTTTTTAGAAAGACTTCATATCTTGAATGTTTCTCTTCAGATAAGACTAGTTTCTGATTTAGAAAGGGCTTTGAAATCTATCCTATGGTGTGTTTGGTGGTTAAAAACAAACGTTTAGACATATCATAAGCCACATCTAAGAGAACTCCTTAGAAAGATAGCTTATTAGAGGGAAAACAAACAGATAATCGTCAATTTCGTCTTCATTTAGAAGTCTCTCAGAGAGAAGCTACTTCAAGTATTTCAAATTGAGTGATCCCAGTGTGATGTCATTTATGTAGAAAAACACAGATATTTTGACAAAACATTTAAATTTTACACACGTATAGATATATAAGTGTTAAGGAAATAGAGATTATGAAGGAAATCAAACCCTGATACCTTTGGAAAGCACTGGCATTTGGTGTTAGGAAAAGAGGAGATAGACCACAGGGAAATAATGGCTGGACTCAACCACGATGAGGGAGGAGTTTATGTCTGAAAGCCTGGAATCGGTAGAATTGCTTTTCCTGAATTCTGGATATACGATAAACAAACCAAAAAATTTCAAATATCCTAGAGAAGACGTTAAGAAGCTTTCATTTTAGAAATCAAAATTATACACAAAACTGGAAAAAGCGATTCAGTATTGACACAGTGTGTCTTACTATTTAGTAAGAATGAGACAGCTTATATTGCAAAATATAAATAGTTTAATAAGCTAATAGTTTTGATGAAGAAGAGTATTGGTAGAATCGAATGCAAAATACGGATGGATTTGTAACAAAGTTTGTTTTTCCAAAGTGTAATAACATAATAACAATATAGGAAACATAGTGAGTTTTTGTAAATCCATTTCTTTAAAGGGCTGTTCTTTATTCTCAGAATATTTTCTCTTTGTGTTAAAAGCTCTTTCTTTATAGAATGGATGGTGACAGAAGATGGTAATCTATTTTTTCCCCCCTAACATTCTTGCTTGGTAAAAACAGAAACTGACCAAATGATATTAGTACGTTTATTAGCTGTCTGTGAACTAAGAATTGCTCCTGGTGGATTGATATTTATCATTATGCAATGTCTGTCTTCATCTCTAGCAATGATGAGAGCCTAACCACCCACTCCCTATGCTTAGGATAGCTGTATTAGTTTAATAAGTCTTAGCCTATGCTTTTCCTTTCAACTTTTCCATGTTCTTAATGTTAGGGTGTGTCTCTAGTAACAGCATATATTTGGATTTTTTAAGCCATTCTGACAGTACCTATATTTTGATTGGAATATTCATTATATTTACATCGGATGCATTTACTGAAATATTGGTGTTGAAATCTACATCATCCTACTTGGTTTCTAGTTTTCGATCTCCTGTTCGGTCTCTTTCCTCCTATTTTGTGCCTCCTTTAAAAAAAAAATCAAGAATTTTTGTCCCAACGTTTTCCTGTATTACAGGTTGGTTGTACGCTCTTTTTTTTTTTTTTGTTTCCACTTAAGCTGTTACCATAGAAATCAGAACATTCATTCTTGACTTATTAAAGATTAATAAATTTAGTACGTTTACAACATCCCAGATAAGGAAAGATCTGAACATTTTAAATCCATTTACTCTTTTGTGCTATTGTTTTCTTGCCATTTACTACACCTATATGCCTTAGTTTGGCTTCCCCGTCTGCCCCCAAAACAGATACTAGGACAAACCTTAGAGTTCAGAGCCTATTTGGAAATTGATCCCAGAAGGAAAGTGATCGGGTAGGGAAGGAAGGAAAGTAAAACAATATGTATTAATGATCAGGTCACACAGTTTGGGGACTTAAATGTATTGGGAGAAATACTGGTTGTACATATTTATTGCTGTTTCAACCATGTATTACATTCTCAATTTCAATTAGTGTATTTTTCAGTACCAACATGTGCATTTGATTTTTTTTATTAATTCCAGTTTTCTGGTAACATTCAGATGATGACATGAAGAATTTTACCAGAGAACTTTAGCCTATGAAACTGCTATGTTCCAGGCTGTTTCTACCTCCAATGTGGTGTTGGGATTATGTGTTGATCTGTTTTGGTTCATGTTTCCTCTTTATTTTCATTCATTTGGTCCTAACATTGTGTGAGGCTCTGGACTATGCTATCTTCCTGCAGAGAGGATTCGCTTCTCTTCTGATAAGCAGTTAGAATAAACACCGATCTCGTTCAGTCAGTCAAGTTTTCAGTCTGTGTCACAGCTGATGTAGAGCCTCTGCTTTGATTCCTAAGAGGGAGCCTTGCATAGGGCTTGACCGGAATCCTGGGGTATTTTCCTTCCTAGTGGGCCTTGAATCTCCATATTTCTTTCCTCTTCCTCTGATTACTGAACCTGCTGAAAACTCTGCTGAAATTTCTTAACTGAAGGTTTCTGCTTCTCTTTCCAGTTTCTCACTTGGTGCTCTTCAGGAATCAGAAAGTGCCAGAAAGGGGGAGAGAAGCAGAGAAGGTAGGGCTCCCTTTAAAGCATATCTCTTTTCTCCAGAAGCTTGGGTCCCTTAAAACCCTGCTGTGTAACACTGTTTTTTTTTTACTCATAAAATAGCTCTTTGCTTCTTTGTTTTATCCAGTTTTTATTTATTTGCTTTTGGTGGGATCATTGGTTCAAAGCAAGCTATTCTCTCATAGCCAGAAGCCAGATTATTGTGGTAAGGTGGAAACTCTAATTAATTGTATGGTCTTAGTGAATAACACCAGCAGTAAATGTGGAGACATTTTTCATTGAGAGTCTATGGAGATTTTGGTTCCCCATAATTATTAATGCTCTAAGAGTATATGCCATATATTTTTTAAAATTTTTTTATGTTTATTTATTTTTGAGAGAGAGAGAGAGAGAGAGAGAGAGGAAGGGGCAGAGAGAGAGGAGATATAGGATCCAAAGCAGGCTCCAGGCTCTGAGCTGTCAACACAGAGCCCGATGCGGGGCTGGAACTCAGGAACCGTGAGATCATGCCCTGAACTGAAGTTGGACGCTTAACCGACTGAGCCATCCAGGCGCCCCTGCCATATTTTTATCAAGGTAGAAATAATACGAAGGAAAAGGTGTATAGATCTCAGTAACTTATGAGCATAAATGCCACTCTCTTTTTTACTTCCTCCCAAATTACCAAAACATCCCAGGTGATTATCTCTTTTAATCAATTAATTAACAATTTAATGAATTATTTCAATTAAAGGTAAAGTTTTAAAACGTATATTAATTTTTTTGTTCCTCTGTGTTCAGAGTTATTCTTTTAACATTTTTAATGTTTATTTATTTTTGAGAGAGAGACAGAGCACGAGCTGGGAAGGGACAGAGAGAGAGGGAGACACAGAATCCAAAGCAGGGTGCAGGCACTGAGCTGTCAGCACAGAGACCAATGTGGGGTTTGATTTATGAACCACAAGATCATGATTTGAGCCTAAGTCGGCCGTCCGCTCAACCAACTGAACGACCCAGGTGCCCTTCAGAGCTCTTCTAAGCACGAAGGGCTATGGAAGGGGAAGGTGGCAGTAAGAAAAAAAAAAAAAAATATATATATATATATATATAATAAATAGTCCTTATCACCAGTAAGTTTATAAGCAAGTTTTTCAAAAAGGACTAACAAGTATAAGAAATCCCTGAACAACTAAATGTGGATTACATCACATTGATAATAAGAGTAAAGAATAACAACATAAAAAAGATTCACAAGGACAGTATCTAATGAGTTGTTAGATATTGAGCCATTATTGTGATAAAGTTATTTGGTTATTTGCAACCAAAATTTCTACTCAGATTAGTTGATCTCATCTATTTTATGATATACTCAGAAGAAAAGTGCTAATTTTTGCAACACGTTTATTCCCATAATCTATCATAATCGTCATTACAAGTCCCAGAATGAGAAACTGTACGTGCATGTCCACACAGAGAATATTCTAGTCAATGAATAAGCTCTAAGAACAAATTCTCTTTTTATGAGGTTACAGTCTCCAGCAAAGAATATATTAGGAACACTTACTAATAGAATTATTTGTATTTTTGCAAATATGAAATGAAATGAGTTTGTTCCTAACACTTTTCACAAGGAAACTGGACAATATCTTGTGGTGATAATCAGTTTTATTGTTTTGGCTAAAGAGATCAAAGGGCTCAATTAGGTCATTTTTAAGATTACACACTTTCATTTTCATATTTATTTATGATTTTACCAGGAATAATAACATCTCAATGACACACTTTTAGAAAAAAATAGCAAGAATAACATGGGATTGGTATAGTAGAAGCTTTATA